>OZ034802.1:16425122-16932622 GCA_964028335.1 Altica lythri | reverse complement strand
ATTTTTTCAAATTTTTACCATTTTGCTTTTTTTGTTTTCAATGATTTTTTATATTAAATATTTTATATAAGATATCCACTGCACCACCGTACGGTGGCTTTATAGTACTTAATTTAGTAAGAAATTCTCGTTTAAATATATGAGATATTAACTGCGCCACCTTACGGTGGCGTCCTAGTTATTTTAAAATTGTAATATGTTCATTGAAGTTAAGTGATGTCAAAGACAATTTTGTTCACAATTAAATACTCTTAATAAACAACACATTTATTTGGATACAGATTAATATTATTACGTTGATACAACTCTTAACAAATAATGCATTAATTTCGACCAAATTTGATTACCATAAAAACGGTTCTAGTGAGTTAATCTTAAAAGATAGACATATACTGTCGCGGAAATTTTTTAAGATTATTTCAAGAGGAATAGTTCTTTCATACATATATTTTTGGTATCTCGAACCGTTTTCGCAGCGCACGCAATGAAAGCCCTCAAGGATCAATAATTTTCCCCGTTTTTTTCACATTTTCCATTACTTCTTAGCTCCTAATAGTTGCATCGTGATGTTATATAGCCTAAAGAATTCCTCAATAAATGGTCTATTCAACACAAAAAGAATTTTTCAATTCGAACCAGTAGTTTCTGAGATTAGCGCGTTCAAACAAACAAACTCTTCAGCTTTATAATATTAGTATAGATTAATAAATTAATTAATATCTACTTAAAAATCTCAGCACTTCTTAAATTTTTATTTCTGCGCCTAATTGTTACATAAGCTCTAGTCTGATATGTAGTAATTAGTTTATTGCACAACTAGCAAAGACGCAAACTAAGTAAAACTGTGAATAAAATTTTAGACCGGGTTTTTCACGTATTTTAAGCATTAATTTACTCTCAATAAATTGGAAAAATCCGATTTAACTGGAAACTGATTCTACCTGATTGAAAATTCGTTAAGGGATCGATTTCTAATTATTCATTTCATCATGAGGGTTAATCCAAATCTGTTTAAAGAGGGCCAAGCAGAAGTTTAAATATTTTTTTGAGGTGGCACCAAAATTGCGCCATTTTGTGTTAAAACAGGACAGAGTATGAAAGACCTGGTTTCTGACTACAAATGAAAATAGAAAGAAAATCTCCAAAGTAGAAATCGACACCGATACAACAGAAGCAGATCTCCAGAAGTCCAGAAGTCCTGACGTTAAAAAGATAAGAAAAAACATTAAAACAATATTTTTTTAAACAATTATTAGTAAATTTTTTTTATTTTTTACTTTGACGATCTATATTACATGTCTGGGGGAGACTGGTGATTGGTGAAACTCTTAAGAGAAGCCATGATCTAGTCAGCAAGCTAGCTAGCCCTTTAGGACGTGTTAATCTTACGTTTTTTTTAATTCTTTGACTAAAACGATCCGATAGATCGTTACAAAATTTACGGACATTGTACACGCTATCTCTAGAAGTACATGCTTTAAGACACAAACGGACTTTGAACGATCGTGACAAAAGTTCCTGGCTCTGATGAAAAATCCAACGTTCGCATATTATTTAGTAAACGATTTTTTGAGATATCTCTCATGGGATTTTTGAACATTTTCAAATTTTCAAAACTTCGCATAATATATTTGACAAATCATTGATCATTTGCTACCGTGTCCAGCAACACAGCGGTCTATACTCTGTAGCTTGTAAAATTTGCCCACACGTAAATAAAATATAAGTTTTACATTTGAGATTAAAATGCAAATGAGTTTATCAGTGGTAAAAAAATTAAATTATTTAACTGAATATAAAGTAATTTAAGTATATTTTAAACGACACTCACACGAGTATTATTATAATTTCAAACGATGTGCACATATTTAAAGAGATTTAGATTAAAGTGTCTAAAAATAAAGCAACGTTTAAAAACCTTTATTTTTATTTAAATAAAAGTTTCTGTTCTTGGACACCAAATTTGTGGACACACTGTATAAACAACTTAAATTTAAAACAGATATATACAAATTTATTAAAAATTGCAATTTTTTTTTTCAGGGCCAATTTTACGCTACGATGTATATTTATTTTGATTAAAAGATTGATTAAACGCACCCATTTTAATGACAAATAAAAACTTTTCTTTTCTGTTCAACTTTCTGCACTATTCACTCTATTAACTGTTTTGATGCAGTTTGATTACAATTGCATGGCGTATTGTTAATGTTATAAACTATAAAATATAGTGAAGTAAATAGAAAGGAATATTCTTGATGAAATTGCACGTTAACAGGTGCATATTTCACACGTCAATAGGTTTTCACTTAATGTACTGTGAACTTGTAGTCTTTATTTCCATTGTAATTTGCGACTGCCTGACATACATTGTCATAGTAAAATTAGTGTGAGGTTATTGCGTTAAGATATTTATAATTTAATAGCCACGAATTAAAAAATACCCAATACATAATATAAAAAAATCCGATTTATATTTATTATATTTTTTTATAATTCACGTTCACAAAGTTTCTATTTCGACTCTAAAAACAGTATCGAAATAGATTCATTGTAACACTGTTTTTGGTAAACTTTTTGTTTTACACAATTGGTTGCACTGCACTGATTGTCAACGAAAGAGTTCAGATAGTAAATGAAGAAGTATGTTGTAGTAAATTATTAACTACATTATCAGCGTTATTGCTAAATTCGGAATATTTTATACAAATTTGACAAACATTCAAATTTAAAATCATTAAAACTGTAAAGTGTCAAGATTGCCAACATAAATAAATATTTCGAAAAACTCTCATTTTATTTATTTTCTTATACTTTTAAAAGTTCATTATAAAAAATAGTAAGTAACACTCGAATTAAAATGACGGTTTGTAGTACTCGTTCTTTGCGAAACTCACGAAGACTAGATACCAGGAGTCTACACGGTATAGGCTTTTTCATAATATTTCTGGTCTCAATAATCGGGCCAGATCATAGTTCTATTTTTTGCCACTGGCGGCGCGAGGAACATTAAGACCCGAACCGATGTTTATGACATTTAAATTTCACGAAATTAAATTAAATATATGATATTAATTTATTTAAAATTACTTGTAATAAAATTAATAAAAAGAAATGGGAAAGTATTGTGCTGTTCATGGTTGTGTTAGTGGCCGAAAGGCAGATGACAGTGTAAAAAAAGTGGGTATATTTAAAGCACCAAAAGTGAGTAACATCAAAATAATATCTGTTAAAAATAATTAATTTATAAATTTGTGTAGTTTTTAACTAATATTTGAAAATTTTTGTGCATTTTCATTTATCTTTTAAAATATTGTAATTAAATCTTAGGAACACAAGCGCACTCTACCGGCAATAGTTCTGTCCCCTAAATTGAGACCATTTTTTTAACATTACGTTTAAACTCCTGGTATCTAGTCTTCGTGGTGAAACTCACCGCTTCTCGGTTCGTTTCACAAACTTCACTCGTACTACGAAACCTGTCATTGTAACACTTGTATTACAACATACTATTGTACAAAAAAATATCCAGTAGTCTTTATGCACCTAAAAAAAACACAATGTATTGCTGAGCGGGTATTGTTAATTTTTGGTATTTGTTTACAAAGCCAACGCACAATTATTACGTAAAATTACAAGTTTTTGCTACCAAACAGCAATAAAATGTTTTGTACCTGGTTTTTATAATTAAACATGCATTTAAATTTACTAAGTATTTGTAATATAGGTGTAATATGCACAACCAAATTTATATGGATTCATATATAACTAACAACCCACATAAAAATAAAAAAAAAATAGTTGAGAAAATACCCACAACGCTATTTTTTAGATCTAAAACGTAAAAGAAACGAATTAATTAAAAGTCAGATATTTGCTTTTTTTATATTATTTTGTGAACTTAAAACATATACCATTATGGTAGGTTTACATGCTTGGCAAGTCTCAGCAAGCTTCCACAAACATAAGTGTGTAAAGAGGGTATTTGGCTTGGCTTACGTAAGATGGAAAGAGCTTGTTGCCGATCCATGCCAGGGTTGGTTTTCGAAGATCAAAGGAAGTTTGTTGGAAGCGCTTGCAACGTATTTACACATTGGCGTAAACCTCACAGATATAATAATGAGTGCTTGGTCATACGACAAAATTATGGCTTTTTGAGGCATATCAAGCCAAACACAAGTACTGAAAGAACTTCGACGTCTACGTCTGCCATGTTTGCCTTTCCGTAACACACTAGCACACTCGCAAGCGTAAATTGACATTCAAACCTTTCTGAACGCTTGTAAATGCTTGCGGAGAAATAATGAAAAAAAAAGCAAAAACAAAAAGGAAATCGGTAATTGTAATATTTCGTGTTGCCACCTTAAGTTCATATAACAACTTCTCTTCGCTTTCGAATACCTTTAATAAATTGTCAACATTCTCTTGGGGTATATTTTTTCATTCTTCTAATGCTGCATCAATTAACTGTACGACATTTGCTGCATTGTTTTAAAGATTTCTAACTTTTTTAACTAATCTTAGAAGTCTAGCGGTTAGTTCCTACACTAAATTCAGATACTTACTTACTTTTCTTATTATACAATTTCTAAAATACATATTTGTTTTGTAACTTTGGTTTTAATTTTATTTAAAAAGCAGTCTTATTTCCACTAACTTGTTAAAGCAAACACCTTTTCAGGAAAGTTTGCTAACTCCCTACAACGTTTTGAATTTTTAATATATTTGCTAAGCTTTGCTGTTCATTTTCATTGACTGTGTATTTACCCAACATTATGTTCTTACCAATTTTTCTCCCTGCTCTAAACGTTGTATCATTAAATTCCACTGCTACTACTACTATATTGCATGAATGTTATTGTGACAGGAATAACACATAAAAAAAACTCGTGTGAAAAGCTTTTTTTATTAAACAATAAGAAGTGATAATAAATTACTTTTAATTTCTCAATATCCTTTGAAATAATTTTACTGAAAAAGATCACACGCTGTTCATTCTTCCGTTTTGGCACACTTTAAAACAACGTGGATATTAATAGATCAGATATTTATAAAAAATTATAGTTGAATTGGAATTCTATTTCTTTTAAAAAATTACTATTTTATAAAAAATAAAAACTATGATATACCAATTCACTATTCTTTTACATTTCAAATTGAAACATGATGCATTGCAAATTGTTATAATCGAAAACAAAAGTAGGACAATTTCTTATGATACACAGAATAAAAATTCTAAATTAGCGCTGCGAGATAAATTTCCGGTGCAACTCAGACAAATATTGCAGTTTATCAATGTCAAAAAAAAGAGGTCATCACTTACCAAACAACTGACCCAATTACTCAAAATAGACCCTCTTAAAAGAAAAGCTGATATTTTCACTTCCTTTTAACGATGGCAGATTTTGGTGCTATGACGAAAAAATATCAAATAAAAATTAGTTTTGTATACAGGATTATAAGGTCAGTAAGCAATGACACTAAACATTTTTTCGTAGAAATATCTTTAAAAGCAATAGAGACATGTTGTAGGACAAGGTCAAAAGATGAATTTTACCTATTGATTAGTTTGCAATGTGCAAAAAAGTTATAATCGAATAGACAAATTTGCATATATAAATTGAAGACAATATTATAATGAAAGTTACTGAATAACGAGAATTTGTTATGTTGACCTTAACTGACTATCACAAGGTTTTGAAATACCTACATACTGAGCTACGAGCCCTAATTAATAATTAACATTAGAAACAGTTGGAATAATATTAAATACTTAGTTGAAAACACAACAAAGGACTACAGAAGAAATTGGAATAAAGAAAAGTACCACACATCATGCGAAACATTGTTTATGGTTACATAAAAATAATAATAAGAAGAAATAATGTATTAAGTGACCGAAGTAATGCTTATTGTAAAACAGTTAGATAAAGAGTTTAATAAACAAAATTTGAATGACAAAAATGTAGTTAAGCTCGGATTGAATTTATAAAAAAAACTGTACCTAATCAGAAACTAATGTATTAAGAACATGTAAAATAGTTAAATAAAAACTTTGATTAACAAAATTCGGAAGGAAATGTAATTAAGTTCGGATTAAAAAATGACCACGTTCACTTATCTTAAGACACAGAAAAGATAGAAGCTATGGTCATTGAAATGAATAAAGTAAATCGGTGTTTCTTTCTGAAACACTGTTAATGTTTAATTAGTGGTCAATCCTCAATTATTTATTCTATCTTTCATAAAAATTGTGTTTCTATTTTATATAAATTAAATGAAATAAATATCTTTTTTATAATTTTGACAAGTAAAGTGACATTTTTCAAAACTGCTGTCAGTTTTGAAAGTCATTACTTTTCATAACTAGTTTTGAAAAGTAAAACTTTACGTAACTAGTTTTGAAAAGTTCATTTCAAAACAAGTTACGAAAAATATAAAGCAAATATAAACAACTAAGAACTATTTTATACTAACTTTATTAAAGAAATATTTAAAAGCAGACATTTTTAAACAAAAAATTAAATAATAATACTTAATATTTAAGTCAGAAACTTACCTTTTAATTATATCTGTATTAAATAGAATTGTCATTAGAAAGCTGTCAATGCAAAATAAACACGAGAACTAGATGTATTGTTTTTACTTATTATTAGATAATTATGATTTTTATTAGTTATGGAATTTCGTCAAAATTATAAAAAATCTTGTACGGAACTCGTTATAAAACGCCATTTTGTTTAACTCGTGTTCATTTGCAGCACTCGCTACGCTCTTGCTGCAACATCACACTCGTTAAACAAAATTGGACTTTTCATAACTCGTTACGTAAATAACTATTTATATTTTGCACCTATAATATTTTTTATTATGACACCCAAATGAGTACTATAATGTTTCATTAAAGCACTCAACTTTGGAAACTTTTCCTGTATGCGGTTGGTAGCATTGGATAGTATGATACGTCAAATAAATAAACATCAAGAAGATAACCTCGTAACAAACAAGGAAAAGTTTGTTTGTTTGTTTGCTACCAACTCATTTAATAAGAACAAAAATAAAATACAAAATTTAAATTTATTTAAAAAAGCAATAAAATAGCAAAATATAAAAAGTATTATAAACAACTTATTTCATATGGCTGTTATGACATTCGTCCTTTAAAAAACTCATCGCTACGCGATTCGTTTTTTAAATTTGGACTCGTGTCATAACAGAGTGCCATATGAAATGCGTTGTTTAATATACTATTCTTTTTCCAATCTCCAAAGTATTTTTTAGTATTTATGGTTTGATCTTCATTTATATTATACATAATGGTCTTATCATGTATTTTTCATCTGTATTGAAATACAATTTCGTAATCGTATTATTTATAGACTATCCAATTTTTATTTTTGTATTCTTCAGGAAGAAATGTATTTCACCAATAACGTAAGAGACCCAAAGGGGTACTTCAACCTTTTTATTTATGCCCAAACTTTTTGCTATAGCCTGTATATATTCAGGGGTTTGATGACTGCTTTGACTACGTACAATTTTTGCAAAAAAATGGCGATTTTTTTGGGAAACTGTTATTTCTGCTCTACCAGACGCGAATTAATTTGATTGTCTTATCTGTGGACGAAATTTAGATCATTTTCCATAAATTCGCCGTCTTAATTTAGATTTATCTTGGGTTTCCCAGACTCCATCGCAGATTAGGATAGTCTGGAGTAAGTTTGGAAGATTATCATTTTTGTAAACAAACGCCGGGTATGTAAAGTCAGTATTCGTTATTCCTTGAGTAATGTCATGATCTGGTCAAAACATATCGTCTTTAGCATGATCTCCGTGGACAAACTGAAGCAAGTTAGAAAGACAGTAATCAATATATGTCTGGCTATTTCAAAGTTTTACCCCTTATTCTTTTCACAAAATGTGAGGATATTTTCCTGTTAGAAATTGTACACTAGACTAGGATTTTATCTGCAAATCGCTTTATGTTTGTATCTAAAATTGTTAGGGCATTCCTCTAAGTTGTGTTCGTATAAAATTCATTGTTTCTTTTCATTTCAGAATTACTGAAATTGAAATACTTTTCGTCATCTAAAATAATGTTTTTTGCATTGGAAAAGTGTACCTTACTTAGTTGACGAAAGCATCTTGGTAATCGAAGGGGTTCCGCTTAAGAGTATTTGAGATACGTACGTTTCTTTTGATATTTAAGACCATTCCTTCTTAATTCCAACGATATTGTACCTTTCGAAGATTTGTATTAACTTGCTTCTCCTCTTTGATGAGCTAACTAGTTTTTTGTTTCTCTTTCTAACCTTTCTGACCTCAGTGCATTAAATGCACGTGGTTTGTCGCTTTTTGTTAGATTCAACCGATGTTACTCCCTACTCGCATCGCTTCAGGCTTTAAAAAGTTCTGCGTGAAATATTTTCATTCTGGATTATTCGACAGATTTTAGCTTTAGGTACTCGCTCAACCATATTGTAGATACTTTTAAAGGGAAAAATTTAAAATAAAAAATCTAAACTGAAAGTAAACAACTTTTATTTCCAAAAGCCACTTGATGTTTTGTTTTTTTTTTAACTGAAAGTCAATGAATTTTTCCAAAACTTTTAGGAAATAGCTTAGTGGTTACTGTACAATATAAAAGAATATATATTTTTAAATCTGGCTGCAGTTGTAACAAAACGTTTACCCAAAACCTGACATGTGTTTTTTTGTCATTTTTTTTTTAGTTAAAAGTTTCCTTGTAAAATTATTAGAAGTTACGAAATCAGAGCACTTCATTAGTTATGATTAACAAGAAGTGAAATAAAAATATGCGTACTTACATACGCAACTTGATTATTTCTAAAAATATATTCTCTTCATAACAATGTTAAGTATCAAGAAGCAACTTGCGGTTTGACTCGTATATTCCGGTGGTCCGTATTACTTTGATAATAATTTCTCTTATCTGTAAACCGACATATTTTCCCCACATCCGGCTTTTTCATAAAATCACTAATGAAATTTATTGAATCACCCACATACCTTTAGTGGTTTTGGGAAAATATTTAATTTTATCGTACAATACACATAAGTAGAATGTAAATTATTGAAAGGCATATTTTGGAATTAAGTAGGAATGTCTCATGGTTTTTACGCAGATAAAATAGTTTCTGCCGGTATTTACTATTGCATAGTCATAGTAATGATATGATTGAGTCTCATGTAAACCAATGTATATAACTTATGTTAATAAATTTGAATATAATTTATTTGTTCTTTATTGTCGTTAGTTTCCATTGTTATGGGAAATAGTCTTAAAGAATATTAATTCGAGAGCTTTAAAATAATATGTTGTTTCGATTGACAGGTTTGGATTAAGCCCATAATAATAATACGAAAAAAATAAGATAACTTTTATTTTAAAAAAGTAAATCAGACGATTATTATAAAGGGTCGAATAATATAAAACACAGTTAAGTGAATAGGATATGTGGAAGATCGAGAAATTGTGAAATAAGATAGTCAGGTGTTAGTAGCACTCGCCTTCAGTTCGTTCTTATAGTCACAACTTTTTTACTGTAGAGGCAAAAATATTACTACTAAAGATAAATTGCAATTTCGAGTAATGTATATCATAAATTACGTAAATAATCTATTGGTTTAATTTTACATTTTTTCATTAATAAACAATTAAACTATCTTAAAAGATAACATTCTACGACGCACGTAATTCTGCTACCATTTTTAATTTATAGATTCGTAATTGACATAAGCTCTTAAAATTTTAATTTCATAACTTTAATATCTATTAATACTATTTGCGATCACATGATGGTACCATCCATCCTTAGTCCACATTTTTGTTAACAATAAACTTATTTTAATATCACACTGCCAGTTACTACTGAAACTAAAAAATGGTAGATAAAGCTGATTTTAGATGACAGCACACAAAAAAGTACGGGGTAAAAACTAAATATTTTTTAACGAAATCCAAAACTAACAAAGACTCAACCACTGCGAAAGTATAACTGTTTCTACGATTAAGTAAGGACTACGAAATGCTAAAAATATACAAGTGTAACTACTATTACATACTGATAGGAAAATTTAAACAAATTTAAATGGGACAGGAAAAATATTTACACTAATAGAACATTATATTAAAACAACGTGTGGTAATGCCAAAAGTAAAAGAAAGCTAAAGTAAACAATAAAGTGTAAATCAAAAGCGTAAGTTAATAAACAAACGTGAATAAAACTAAATTCAGTTGCATGGTAATGTTGCATTTGAAAATTTTGTGGGATTTCCATCTAATTTACTACAATGAACATCATTACCAGTCATACAATCACGACTGGTCCATAGATCTCGGTACTAGATCGAATGAAAAATCATTATATTTTAAAAAAATAAAAAAAAACAGGTCAAATAAAATTTATAAGAAATTCTTTTTAAAACTAACAGCACATTTTAGATAAACATAATCAAAACGTCGTTTAAATACGTTTTTAAGAATACAGACCTGAATGAAGACGAATGAATGTCTTAAACAGAAAGAAATCACCAACCGGAAAATAATTCCTCTGATGCAATTATTCACTTCCTGTAAGTCTACATCACTTCCACAATCATTCTTTTAAGAGGCCTACGTTACGAAAATTTCTCAACCCCCAAGGTCAGTGTACATTCATTATAAGAGGAAATTAAATTAGTTTTAATTATACCTTTAGAAAATTGTCAGTTTCAGTTATTGATATGCAAATCAGATTTTTCTTACTATAAACTGCATATTTTATATTACACCCACATGTAACAATGACCTCCAGTGTCGAGCTATTTTAATTAAATAAATAATGAATTTTTCGTGTTCTTCTTTATTAGCTCATTTGATTTTTGGAACGTGCTAAACAAAATATTTTGTATAATATCAGAATTATTCATTAGGTATTATTTTCTATAGCAGCACAACTTTTCTAAAATCCTAACCTTATTTATTTTTCGCTTATGTCTATTTTTACAATTAATATATACAGCTAACTTTTATTTGCAAAAATGATGATCCTCCAAACTTGCTCTAGACTATAGTCCTGTCGCCAGATCGCCAATTGTATTTATTTAGATGGACCCACCACCCATGATGTATTTTGACCTCCTCCTGAACACAATTTTCTGTGGGTGGAAGGTCGTACGAGTGCCAAAAATTAACGCATATTCGTGTTCTTTGGACAATTCTAAGCAAAAAATGTCCTTACTAATTTTTTCGTACGACCCTTAGTTTCCGAGATATTTGCACTCAAAGTTTCGAAAATGGACCTTTTTGCATTTTTCAATCGTTTATAACTTTTGATCGAGTGAATTTTAATTCTGCCGACGGCATTAAAGACTAGAAGTATGACTTTATTAAATAAGGATTGGTTAACTTAAAAAAAAAGATATTTCAATTAGTTGCAAAATAATTCTTAATAACAAATTTTCTGGTACTCGTACGACCTCCCACCAAAAAAAATTGTGTTCGGAAGGTCAAAATACAACAATACTTGGGTGGGTCCATCTAAGTACAATTGGCCATGAAATCGATCTGGCGACAGGACTACTAGCCTAATAGAGCATTTTTGGGCTTTGCTGTCTAGGAAGGTTTATGATGGAGACTGGGAAGCCCAAGATAAAGAACAATTAAGACGGCGAATTTATGGAAAACTGATTTAAATTTCGTCCAGAAAAGACAATCGAATAAATTCGGGTCTGGTAAAACAAAATAAGCCATTTCCCAAAATTGGACCATATAGTTTAGTTGAGTATTGAGTTTTAATTTATAATAACGAAATAGTGTTTAAATAGTTATTAAAAAAAATGCAACAATTGTATGTAGTTATTTTTGAAACGTGCTAAACAAAATATTTTGTATAAAATATTAGAATTATTCATTAGGTATTATTTTTAGACAAAGCACACCTTTTTTACCTATATACAATTAATTCGGAAAAATGAATATATTTTTCCGCGTTAAAAAATTATGTAATAATTAACATAATGTGCAAAAATAAATTTAAAAAAATGTGGTATTTATGGACATATTGCTATAAAAAGCTGAACCTCATCTGTAAGACAGCGCAATGAATATTAACTAAAAGCGGTTGGAATGCAAGGAGGTGGATGATTGCATATTAAAATTACCTCTTATTTGTACGGAAATATTCCAATTCTGCTTAAGAAGTCCAGTTGTTAAAAACCACTAAAAAAGGTTTATTATGCTGATTTAAAGGTTTGCTTGCATTGATTTCCTCTAATAAAAAAAAGGTGTCAACGTTTTTATACACAGTCATCACAAAAAGTAAGAAAAGTTGGGTATGCAGTAGTTAAAAATAAAATATGTTCTTTGATTCCATGTTCCTTTTTAATTAACTCTAACTCCCATAAAAAAACATACAAAAGTATGTAAAGTTTCCAGTAAGCAAGATAGTTTTGGATACTCTGTATATTGCGTTAACACCAGTATTGACACATTTGAATATTCCCATTTCCATAAAAATAGGATACAACAAACAAAAATTCTTACATAGGTATGCGTCTACTCTGCCAAATTAGAAAAGTTTATAAAACACATTGAAAGCAACATCAAGGCAAATCTCGATGAGTCGGACGGAATTACAGAAAATTTTCCCAATTTTCCATTATTTTATCCCCACACTACTCCAGACATGTCTGACAATCTGAAATTTGTCTATGCACCTATATAAAAAAATTTGCCATGTCTTCGGCCGTCTGCGACCTCCCCCTACCATTTCCTCCGTCCGTGAACGACCTAAAAATGACCCAGACAGGGAGCCATGCAGGATTTTAGCGGGTTTTGCCCACCTCACACCTTACCACCGCCCCAATTGGGAGAGTAATTTGTCACAAGTCTGGGTCGTATCCCTGGCAACATCAGGACCGGGTAGTATAATATTTAGGCCAAATAAAGTAATGGAATTTCCAACCAGACTTAATATACTAAGATTAGGGTTGGATCATTAGGCCATGTCATCACTCACTTGCTGTCTAAGTCAACCAAAGTTTAGTCATTAAATAGGATTGTTCCAAATCGAAACAAATTTTTAAAAAATCTATGAACATTTTAGAATTTTGTATTTATTTCAGATTACTCTTCCAGAAATGTACATATATGAATATTATTAACGTATTAAATAAAATTATTTATATCAGTAAAAAGAGAAGTTTGCCTTTCCAAACTAATACAAGTTGTCCAGATCTCTATGATTCTCCTAATATATTGTTCTATACTATGGTCAGGAACAATATATTAAAATTGAACTTTTTTGGGATTTTGATAACGTCTGGGGAATGTTTATGATTTATAATAAAACATAAACGAGGTTTTTCCAGATTTTTTATAATCATTTATATAAATATTATCTAATGTACAGAAATAAAATTATTTATATCAATAGAAAGAAAAAGTGTTTTCCAACAATCATAAGTGTAAATATGTAATAGATTTATTTGTATAACTTTGCTTAAACTAATTCTATAAAATAGCCAAATAATAGTTATTTGTGACACAAGGACGGAAAATGCCATTTTGCAAGACCGAGTAAAGTTGTGTAGCCGAGGGGCGTAGCACCGAGGCGAAACAATACGAGCACTTGCAAAACATTTTGCGGACGTGTAACACACACTATTTTTTGGTCCGACCCATTTTTAATATTTTCAAAACTTCAAAAACTGTTTACTTTGTGACATACAAGATTAGGTGTATATTGAAATTATTGACATCTATTGCACGATTAAAAGAATTAGTAATAAGGAATGATTTTCTGATAATCGATTTCACGATCCTTAATTTTTATACATACGAATACTGTGCTAATAAGCAGCACAGTAAAAATTGTTATATTGATAATATTAATATTAATATCTAATAATTTTATATAAAAATAGCAGAGACAATGAACTATTATAGTTCAATGAGCAATAATAAAATCGAGATATGTATTTTCATAATCGAATGATAGTAGTTGTAAATTGACATAAATGTCAAATTTAAAATAAAAGTTGTGAGAGAAATTAAATGTAAGTTTGAATCCTGCTTAGCTTTAGAAAAAGTTATTAGTTTAGTATATTATATGCTGTTTTTAAATAAATTTAATTAAAATTTGTAGTATTCATTATGTATTTTTGATGACTCACAGCGCCATCTCTTCAGATAATCTAAAAGCTACTTTGCCGGCCTAGGCCGGAAAATGTCATTTTCCGGACGATTTTGAAGTAATTAATAGTATTGTTTCTGGACGGAGGACCAAAAAAGTAATTTAAAAACTACATATTATTAAACAGAACTATAAACTTTTATTTTAAATTGTGTACAATTTTAAATATTTCCAAAGCTGTTACATGCTTTTTGGAAACATTTGAAAAGAATGAACTTTTCTATAAAAAAATTATTATATCACTTATAGAGTGGCAATAGATGTTAAAACTTGAGTTTTTTTTAGAATTTTCTTCTATCTTTACTATTAATAAACAAAAACTTGTAATAACTCATCTCATTGTATTTCTTCATGAAAATTAAAATTTAATAATCACTTGAAAATCATTGATAATGATTAATTCTTATACACAAATAAAGAAGATTTATATCCGATGGTCAACAACTGACACCTACACGTTAAATACATGAGCGTACGGTCTTTTACTATGTAGGACATAGCAAAACCATTTCATACTGTTTACCCATTGTTTCACACATTTGAATATTTGAAAATTATTTAGTTTAAAATATACCTTCCAGTCTTTCAAACGACCTTTTTTTCTCTGTACAATAGCTATGATTGAATTTATAATGCGGTCTATATCAGAAGAAGTGTTAATTTCAAAAATTTAACAAATTCGATTTTATATTGTGTACCAAAAGTACTTACGGTGGTTTTTAATACAAAAAAATATGTCAAAAATATGTTGAAGTAATATTTTTTATAAAAATAAGAAACATATTAAATTAAACTATTTGGCTAAATAAGAATACATAATATCCTTTATCAAAACCATATGCCGAATAAAAACCTAGGTAGAGTCCAGAACGGAGCACATATAAAAAATACAATAGGTACATGCGATTTAGGTATATATTAATTTTTATTAAAAAAGTGAATATAAAAAGCGGTGAATTGTTTTAATACAAAAAATTATTGCCTTAGTTTAATATAATTTATATGTATATATAAATATATCGGAAAATTCAAAATTACTTAAGGCTCAATTTTTCAAAAAAAAAAAAAATACTTTTTTAATTCGGTTATCAAACAAATATATTTATACTCAATAATAGTAAAATAGTAGTAACAAATATTTTGTTTTCCATCAAGGGATTCCTGATTTTTAACATATAATGAATGATAAATAAAGTAATAAAAGATCAATTTTTTTTCATTCCAACTTTTATATTTGATTTTTAATAAATTTTGATTGTAAATCTAAACATAGTAGATTTACTGTTTATTAAGGTGTAGTGTAGTCTGTGACCCCTACAGTTCAAGGTATACTGAGTTGATTGTATTATCAGATTATAAGTTTTTTCTTTAAATAAAATCTATTGGACAATTGATATACATCTTTTGTTGCTTTTAATAAGTTTATTTATGTATTCTACTTTTAATAGATTTACTTTATTGAATTTAGCAGGTTTATAATGAAGCTCGATACATTCCTGTAACGACGCACATTGCTGAAGGTGCGTAGAAGCAGCGTCGAGACGGCCTAACAGTGAGCGCCGTTGCCCGGGTCAGGGTTGTCTGTTATCGAACAGTCTACAGCGTTTTGTTCCTAAACTTTTTTAGGTATTAAATAATTATTAAAAGGTTTCAATCCCAAAAGTATAGTCGCTGTTTAAAATAGATATTTACCTTCGTAAACTTGATTGGGGTGAATTTACGGGTCAAAAGATTAAACAGATAAACCGTTGGGAAATTATACGAAAATTAATAGATATTAATTAATTTAATTAATTTGAATTTCTGATATAATCAAAGAAAGGCACATATTTTACACTTTAAAATAATTGATTCATAAAATTATGAAGCACATTTTTTCCAAAAGTTAATACAACTTTAATCAATGTTAGTAATTTTTTTCAATTAACAACTTCTGTTACAGTTAGAAGGAAATTTTTTAAAAAATTGAAATCTTAGAAAGAAATTTTACAAAGTATACAAATAAGAATATATTAATTGACATTGGGAAGAAATTAAAAAAATCCGCAACCGTTGGCACTACGCGTCAACGCTCTAACAACGTTCGAGTCCTTGCCACGTATTTTAATGAATTTAAACAAAAATAAAATCAAATTTAGAAAAACAAATAAATTAACTAAATAAATTCAACTCCAGCTGAGTTCGGTGGTGGTTTCTCTACTGGCAAATTATGCCCAGCTCAGCCGTAGAGGGTAAGTGCCAAAATAAATTGAGTGCGCCACCGATTTTGTACGGTTAAAATCGGAAACCCCTGATGTCCCAGGCACCACTTCACCCACTGGAGATAATTAAATAAATTCAAAATTTTAACCAGTACTATTTGAATTGTACAATAAAAAAAAACG
Organism: Altica lythri; assembly: GCA_964028335.1. Taxonomy (NCBI): domain Eukaryota; kingdom Metazoa; phylum Arthropoda; class Insecta; order Coleoptera; family Chrysomelidae; genus Altica; species Altica lythri. The sequence continues at coordinate 16,916,039 of OZ034802.1, read as the reverse complement.
ATAAAGTAAGCTAAATAAAACCAAAATATCAACTAGACCCTTCTTTAATGAAAATTGAGAATTTACACAACTGTCAAGCCTCGTGCTTGACAACGCTATTGATATTTATAAAAAAAATATATGTGAGTAATATTAAAAGTCAAATTAACTAGAATGTGTGATCACACGCAATACAAAGAACAAGAAAAATAGATTTTAACTAACTAAGTTACAACTTAAACTAATTAGGCTTATCTGTTAGTCTAAATAAGTTTCCGCAGTCCTTGGCTTCTCCAATACTTAGGCCGGTACCAAAAATCAAGCCTGTTCTAGAACCAATAGGCTTGCACCAATCACAATAACTTAAGCTCGTACTAAGTATAGGATCAGCAATCAAAATTCTGCCTATCTAGGACTTATGCCCGTATCTAGGACTTATGCCTGTATCTAGGACCCTAAAATCGTAATTTAGTATTAACATTAGCTTAAACAGATTTTAATGACTCCTTGAATTAGTTTGACTTAATAACTTTAATACAATTTGAACACATTAACTTAAATTTATACTACAATAAAAGAACAAAGTGAATTTAAATGAACATTTAGCAGTTGACTTCTCTGAATTTACAATTAATGAGCAAAACTAATGATTTAAATGTACTCAACAAACCTAAATTTGACTTGCTAGTCACAACAAAATTATAACAATGAATTAAATCAAAATTCAACATAAAATTAATTAATAATAGTAAAAAAAAATAAGCAAAAGGAGTCTAGTTTCACATTAATAACCTACATAAGACACAAAGAAATACATATGCAAAATAAAGATATTTACCAAGATTGTGACCATATGGCGTTATTAATCTTATAAAAATAAAATTTTGTAACTCACCTATTAAGATAGGGTTTCTTTCATTAAGCTAGTGACACCCTAGCTGGTAGACGGGTAAATCAATCTCCTCGTTGCTAATTGCGGGTACCCTACCACAGCTCACCGTGTGAACGGTTTTAAATCTCCAAATCCACCTACTGTTTGTTTCTTGATCTACCTACGTTTCGTCCGAAATAAAACAAGAAAAGAGAAAACCATAACGATTGAACAAACCACATGAATAAAAGGTGTGTTACTTACCACAGAAGATCTAACAAAAATCCGACACGCGGCTTTTCCAATGAATCTGTCCAAAAATAACAACAGAATCTAACTTCAACTACGATTCAAATGGAAAATGAGGTTTAGTTTCAAAAATCCAAAATTAATTGTTACGGATTCACCGCGATTTGAAACTTAAACCAAAAATCTTCTGGATTGTATCCTACAACTACAACCTACTTATTCAAAAGCAGATAACGGAAAGACGGAGAGATCATTTACTTTCGATAAAATCTGTCAGACACGAGAATGGCCTCTACCACTGTAAGGACAATAAACGTAGGATCACAGCTACTAACTTACAAACAAACAGTAATCGTTTAATAACAACTGATCTTATTAATTAACAAGGTAACACCAAAATCTCAACATTACTTAATTCCCTCGTTTATTTTCAATCTTGTTACGCAAAACAACAATTCCACGAAACAACTGGCCGTAGAACCCAATGCTTATAGTTATCGATAAAAAGAAGAAGTAGTACTTCAGTCAGATGAAAGCGAAAAATGACAGTAATTCAACATTCTAACCTAACATTTGTTCTGAATTTTAATAAATAAACTTCAAAACAATATTAGTAGCAATTTATGGCCAGAATATATTTATAAGTCGATGATTAACTAAAATCGATCTAAATCAACTGGAACTTGTCACGATTTACTCCTTAATAACGGAGAATTCCTAAGGTAAGCGATTAGTTATAACTATTGTGAATTTAAACCCGTGACATCCTGCTAGATGCGACCTTTTTTTCAATTTCTCATTAATGTTATTTAATATATTCTTGTTTGTATACTTTCTAAAATTTCAAAATTTTCAATCATCCCATGAGAGATATCTCAAATAATCGTTTACTAAAAAATTCATGGTTCCGGTCTCCTAACCGAATAAAAATATAAGAGATGGCCCAAAAAAGTGACTTAGAGTTTGATGTTTCAATTGTAGATTTGATAAAATCTCTCTTATTAACATCAGGCTGTACGTGCTTAAGGAGAAAGTGAATAAGTGTTACATGTGACATGAGTTTAATTTAACGAGCGAATTGATGGCTAAACATTCATAGCTTAGTTGTTAGATCGTTGGCGCGTGGAGCCAAGGGTTGCGGGTTCGAGTCCTGCTGGATACCACATTTTTTCAATTTTTTTTTAATGACTTTTCTAAAATTTCAAAAATTTTAAAATTTTCAAAAATCCCATGAGATATCTGAAATAATCGTTTATAAAAGGTAGAAGAAAAGTTGCAACCGATTGTGAATTTATCGTTGCTATGTGAGATTAATTTTCAACTGTTTGCAAACTATTGTGCGAACAGCAAACTATTCTTACTCAACTGCTCCCTTGTTACAAAACAGTGATTTATCAGAGTTGTACATTAACTTACATTTTTAAAGTTGAAACTTCTTCTGTCGCTTCTGACACTGTTTATGTTTTCACGACAATTTTACATACTTTAGTGCGAAATTTAATGCCCCTAAAAATTAACCATAAGCAGTACCTATATTTTTGATTCGTGCGTCACATTTTTTCCCTTATAATTTTTCCTAAAATCTTCTTATTACGTGCAAAATTAAATTTGTACTCTTAATGATTCTACTGTTAGTTTTTAGCTCTTAAATCAGTTAATAATCTCGATCTCTGCAAGTAAATATCTGCATTTTGCAATAGCTAAAGTTAAATCTGAAATGACACATTTTTATTTCAAGCTTTAAATCTGTACTTATCATATACAAATAAATTGATATGGTCCATTTCACCGATTTTGGCCGATGACAGAAATCATACTCGAAGTAAATTTAGAGTTACATCTCTCTCAGATACTGGCAAGTTAGAAATTTAAATGAGGACGTTTGTTTTTTAAACAACACTTACGTAACTGCATCTTGTTTCACCGGTAGATAAAAAATATTCAATACGGAAGTCTTGACTTAATTCACACTCCTAGTAACCGTCATGAACGGCTCGTTGTTGAAGGGTTGAATTTAATAATTATTAATGTCATATTTTTGTAGATGTCAAACCACACTGATAGTTTCAGAAACTTACGACCTAATTTAGAAAAAAAACCTCTCCTCCATTGGTAACTTGGATGACAGTTTAATCTTATTTCAGTGGTTTCTAATATCAAATCGGCCAAAAACGATGAAATGGACTATAGATTTCTTAATAACAAAATTGAAATGAAACACATTTCTTAAGATTTTGCCGAAACTACTGGCAACATTTTAATGAAATTTTATACTAATATGTATGTATTGGAAACTGATTTTGTTTTTATATCTAACTTTCATAGAGGGCATTAGTCACACGAATCGTACAACGTATTATTCAACATAATTTCTTTAAGGGCAGAATTATTAATCATAATTCCAAGTGAACATAAACGTCGTTCAATTTTACATCAAAAAGGTACTCTTGGTAAAACTCGATCTTGTGTACCATTTTCGGAATATTTGAATTTAAAAATTATGAAGTAATAACCACGTATGGTATAAATAAACTAATGATAAATTGATAAATTAAAAAAAAACACAAGATAAAAATTAAAATAAAGACAAACAATGAATCGAAGCTTCAGCACCTCTACCAATCCAACAAATCCGAAAATTTCCAGGTAGAATATGAACCTATTGATCTGTTATTTCAAGTTGCTGCCCAAACATTAACTTTCAATAAGTGTTGGTAATGTGATAACCTTTTGACTGGTGGAACCTTATCACACCAGTAGTGTGAGTTATAAGAGTTAACCTTGTTGGGTAAAGGTGGACTCGTTCGTAAAAAAATGCATTTTAAAATATTCCTTTCTTGCAATGTTTCACAAAAATCGACTCTAACATATTCGTATAAAATTTTATTACAATGTTGCCAGTAGTTTCGGCAAAATCGTAAGAAATGTGTAATTTTTTTCTTCAAAGACTTTAATCTTGAAAACCGATGTTGTTAGAAAATTTCGTCCTAAAAACGGTGTTACCTTTTTGAAACACCCTGTATGTGCCTAATGAGAAATTAAATAAGTGTCACATGTAACTTGAGTTGAATTTAACCACCAAATATCTAAATAATTACTAAACATCTATAGCTTAAAGGTTAGAGCGTTACCCCGTAGAGGTAAAGGTTGCGGGCTCGAGTGATGCTGGATACAACATTTTTTCAATTTCATCTTAATGGTATTTAATATATCTATTCTTGTTTGTATATATTCTAAAATTTCAAAAATAAGTTTTACTTTAATAAAATTGTTTGACGTTTGTTTCTTAAAATCCCAGTGAATAATAATTATTAAAAACTTAATTCTATATAATTTGGAAAAAGTTAAAAATATATATATATATATTTTTATCAGAATTTATTCTAAAAATACTTCCAATATTCCAAGTAAGACCACAATGTCTTTAACAGAATATTAGACAGAATGACTACTCTATTTAAATACCACAAAACCATAATAATGCTAATAATTACGACAAATATGTAAATAAGTATGCAGTTTTTGCGCTAATCTTATCAATAGCCGTATACATAATAATAAAGGAAACATTTTACTACCACATTGTAATTATTAATTCAATTAAAAATGGGATGTTCTTTTTGGGAATTGCTCTTAGAAAAACCATTTTTTTGAGGGAAATATTGTGGTGTTTGTTTTGTTAATAAGTTGGTTTTGTATCAGAATGATAATAATGTAAGTTTCCTTCGCTATATTTTAATTTTTTTAAATACGTTTAGGTCTCTAAAAGTAGTTGTAGAAGTTCAAAAAACTTAGTTTAGTAAAAAAAGTTGAATATATCCACATCGCAGATTATCATTTACACATTGAAGGTACCGTATAAAGTACCTACTACCTTTTTCACGTAAACCTACATCTTAATTAACAGATTAGTAACTTTTTATTTATAATAGCACAAAAAGTTTTGTAAAAGATTCAGGATTTTTTTCATCGTAACTTTTCGATTTGGGTTTTTAACAATGATACCCTGTTTATGGAAAAACTCAACTATTGCGACCAAAATTTTAAAAATCTTACATTGAATTTTAAAAAGAATTTTTGAATGTTTTTTTTTTATCTTTAAACTTAAAAGAATGCAGAACTCGAGACAGATCTAAGTTTTACAAGTAGACATCTAAACTTTAGCTGATAGAAGAGCTTTAAAGTTACCGAATGGTCCTAATTTGTAACCATACTAAAAAAAGTGTGGCACTTTTTGCTAGAAATGAAAAAGATGGATATTAAAAAATTTGTTGTGTCAATTACTTTAATTGTTGCTTTTAAAATACAAAAGAAGTATAAACACCCACTTACTGATTAAAAAAAAGTCTGTCTTTTGCTAAAACTAAAATATTGTTTCTCTAAATACAAGTGCTAGAAATTGGTTAATTGCTCGTTTTGGAATCAATAAAGCAATAGTGTAGACTTAGCTCCAAATTAAAGGGCATACCTTCCTAAATACCTAAAAGGTACTGGTTCTAGTAAACCAGTTACTTGATTCTCTGACTGGATCATGAACTTGTACGATAATAGTAGTTTACAAAACAAGTCCCGTAAGTGGTCTTTTACTGGACGAGTGGGCAAATTGCAGGGCGAGCCCTGCAAGCCTGCGAGTCCAGTAAAAGCACTTTTGGGACGTATTACGTACAATATTTTTTTAAAACGGGCATTGTTGTACCATAAACTTCATATTATTCAGTTTACATTTTTATAACAAGAACTCTTTATTAACTAATTTTAACATTTTTTTTAACAAACCTTGCTTGGGTGGCCGCCTTAATAATTTCATCTGGTATAATTTCCATTAATTCACAATCAAATGCATCGTTTTAAATATCCATTTTATAATAAATTTCACGTTTTCAACTAAACGTCAAAATATGTCAAATTATTTTATAGTTTTAAATATATACAAAACTCGGTTAGAAGGAAAGTAAATAAAAGTGACTCCGGTAAAAGCTTTTACCGGACTCATTTTTATTGTCTGGCCTTGTCCGACAAAATGAGACTTTCTGACCTAAAAATAAACCGAAAAGTATGAATTTCTGGCCGGTTTAAAAAAAATATTTACCTAATATCTGTTATATAACCAGATCTAATATTGAAAAAAAAGACATTGATTTTTGGAATTGTCATATTATTCATAAACGTTTTCATGATACGTATTTAAATTTGAAATTAAATTAACTTACATATTCGAAATTGATATTACTGCTTACCTGAAACAAAATAAAATAAATGTTAATTGAATTGATTGTGAGTATTGCAGAAATACATATTGGCGTATATAAAATTCAATAATAACTGTTTTTACTTCAATTATAGTTTTAAACTCTATAATATAAGCTTTATTTGTTTCAACAGAATTATATACTGTATGATGCGTCTAGACAGGCATTTAAGAAACATCACAATAGCTACTAGTGAGTTAGAGAAATATACAACTAAACCAGGATGAAAAAAGGGTGAAAAAGTCATTTAAACTAGAACATAACATAAGAAATAATAGACAAATCAAAAAAGATGTAAAAGTCAATATTATATACAACATTTATAAAAAATATAAATCAATATTTTGAAAATGACCCTTGCTTATTGATCTTGATAGATATGTCAAATTTGTCAAGGGTCGTCTTTTAAAACTGAAAATGCCTAACAAAAATGAAATAATTTGTTTAAAAATAATTCTGAGCTTTCGACAACCAGCTATACATCATTCAATGCTTATTTTTATTAAAGTAGGCCTTGTTAGGGTGATGAATTTCGCCCTGTATATTTAATCTTATTCTCAGTTGTAAATGCGCTGTTGTCACGTTCTCAATAAAATCATAGTGTTAGTGACAATAAATAAAATAACAATTGTGTACTCCATTTCAGCGCCATCAAATCATTAAAAATTAGTATTCACAAAAAACGAAAATCGTCAATTTAAAAATATATATTTAGATATAATGAATGCATTTACAAAATAATAGTACTTAATTAAATGAAAGCAAACAATAAAAACATTTACAAAAAAGTCTTCATTTTCGTGGAGCTTTCCAGGTAGTGCGGTATTATGACATACCAATTGGTTTCAGCTATTTTGATAAGTAGAACAAAGATAAATATTCCCACAAAATGTTATGCTTCAAATAATGGAAATCCGTTTAATATGTGTTCAATAGCTACAGTGCAATAATTCAGCAGAAAAGCAGATACACTAATGGTAAAATAAGCAAAGTAAAAAAAATGAAACATACAACATTAAAAAAAACATATAAACAACAAAAATTGGAGTAACAGATTTGGTTAAAACTTTTGTCACGTTCATCTATTCGTTATTTATTTTCAATTAACCTCCAGTACCAAAGGTAAAATGTTGTCAAGTGAACAGTTTTTCATGTAATAAGTCCAATCCGTCAAAATAATTTCTTCTGTGTCTACAAATTTTTTTTTACATGTCTGGTGTACATTGTCTTAAAGCTTCTGTCCAAGTTTTGTCCGAATATAAAAATGCAAAATAGAGGTAATCGAAGTAAATCATGTCTATGTTAGTTTATTATTTCATCTACTACATATGTCTTATCGTTGCTTCTGTATTGTGTAAGTATAATTGTCTTTTTTTTCATTTTTTATCAAATTCGATGTTATTGCTCCTTAATTATCTCTGTAATATCTATTTTGTTGCTGAAAATGTAGGTAGTCTGTTTTTTTGTACAGAATGAAATGAAGCATTATCCATGTTTACTACACATTTCTCTGGAAAATTAAATAAAGCAGGAATAAGTTAATTAACAATTCAGTTTTTGAAAATATCACCATTTATAGTTTTGTGATAGTCAATGTCAGTATTTGAAGAGTCTAATAACAAATCACATCCCTCTATTGACCCACCATTTGCTCCTGCGAGAAAAATTGTAAATCGCTTTTCTTCGGATTACACATGCAATGGATTATTTTTTAAATCAGGTTACTGTTTTCATCGACGCGTTGGAGTACCATTTTTTTATATCCACGTCTATGTACACGAATCTGATGATTTCATTGCACTTTTTTAATTTCATAAATTTCTAAAGGAAAGAGATTTTGCTATTCTTCGCTTACTTAAAATTTGTCGTCAGTTCACGTTTTTAAGTTTATATATCATTAATTTTGTATAAATAAGTTAGTTTACTGTTTAAATCTCAGTTTTGTTTTGCGTCAGTCAAAAGTTTATCTGAAGTAAAATATTTGTTTTTATAATTGTACGTCCAAATCTACCACTGCAATTTTTTTTAAATGAAGTTCTTAAATGTATCTGATTTATCTTTCTTCCTTTTATTTGCCGCTTCTTTACCATTAACTAAAGCTTTTTTAAGATTTTCCGTTTATATTTAACAATAACCTAAAAAAAAACACGAAATATTTAAACAAGGTATGAAATAAAAATTTAAATGATATTTGATTGGACATAGATTACGAATGAACTATCGATTCTTCCATATCCTATCAAATTACATTTTAATTATCATTATGGATCATTGTTATTAAAGAAATTAATTAATTCTGAAACATTTTTAACTTTTACTATAGTGTGTAATCTTGCAACATTGTAAAATAATTACTGACAGAAGAAATGTAAGGTTAGGTATGCTTAATGAATTATAAGTAATTTCAATGTAATAAGAATGTAAAAGTGTATTTAATGTAACAAATAACTTCATATACAACTATTAATGAAATTAAAAATATTTGGAACTATTTGCTGATGAAAATATTGGAATAATCTTGTATACAAACACAATTACTACTTACATTAAAAACCTAAGAAATCTTATATAAATCTCTCTTCTGAAACTGTTTGGTCTTTTCTAAACATGTAATATCATCTTTGTATTCATTTTTTTGTCTCTACACATTTTTTTTTCGGCATATTAATTTTTTTAATGCATTTAACCATTATATTTATGATATTTGTTGTCAAACTTGTCAGTTTGTGACTTGCAGTGACTTGGTAACTTTCAAACGGCAACATGACAAAAACCAATACCAACGTGAAGAAATAAAAAGATAGCCTGCTAGATATAAATAAACGTTGAATCGTTAATAGGTTGTCGTTTTCAAAGATAATTTTTTTTTTTAGTTTATACTTCTTTATGCAGTTTAGATTTTAAATTTAAAATCTAAACTTTGAAATTTTACGGCATTAACCAAATTACTAATTATATTAATGTATTAAGAAAACCAATAATTTATCTGGCATCAAATCATCATTAAATTTATTATCTTTTATATATTTTGATTCTTTCTTTCATTAAACATTTACCTGAAAAAATTAAATTAAACATCGATCGCTTTATGTTTAATACTGTAAGCCATGAAGAAAGATACAATACTGAAAGGCGGTAATATAAACACAAGCTATCTAATACGCAATCACCTATTAGATTTCATAATTTTTAATGCATGAATATATTTTTGTAAATTAAAGTTTTTACCAAAGACTTTTAATAAAAACACTCAACTAACAATTAAAAAAAGGCGTTAAAGATTTAATTATTAATAACCAAAAAGCAAAACAAAAAGAAAATTGGTAATTTTAGAAATTTGTGTTCTTATCTTTAGTTTTTATGCGATTAGCGCGTTCAAACAAACAAACTCTTCAGCTTTATAATATTAGTATAAATTAGCCCTGCAACACTTCTTGTATTGTTTCGGTGAGTTGTAACGCTTTTCTTAAGCTGGTCCCACAGGATTTCGATAGGCAGATCTAAAATTGTGACACCCTTCTATTTCAAGACATTCGTTAAATACTCTGCTTGAGGAGACACACAAAGGTACAATTATCCTTAATTGCGGCTTTTTAAAGCCTAATGTTTGATTCTAGCACTAAATCAACATAGCTTCGACCGGTTAATGTTTGTTGACGTGATAAAAATAGGGTTTTTGTTATCAGTATAAAATCTCACCAAAACATTATAATTCCTCCGTGATATCCAGGAGGTTGAAGTCTTGTTCCTTTCTCTGGAGTTCTGAAAACACAATTATCCAGTTTTGGTGTAAAGGCACCAACCTAGCCGGTCGATTATATTTTGCCTACATAACTATGAGATTCGAAACTCTTCTACCGCACAACCATCGAGCCCGAAGTCTTTTTCTTATTTGTTTTTATACAAAAGTTTATTTGAAGATAAAGACTGATTACACATAAGTTGGGTTGCGTACCTAAATTTATATGATTTTCACCAAATGTAAATTCTTTATGATTTTTTATTATCTTAAATTAAATAAATTAACATTAACTGTCATTTAATTAGGAATATCTTCATTTTTTTAGTCTGTAGTCTGCAAATTATTGTTTTAAAATAAATAAAAAAACGTCTTTCTTAGTACTAACATTGTCAATTCAATAATTTTCCATTCGAATCATTTCAGTCCTTCTCTTATGCCACACCTACAGTTCAAGGAAAGTGAAAATTCCGGAAACCAGCCGGATTTCTGCTACCGGAAAGGGAAAGCAGGGACGCCAGTTGCGACGCCGACGCGAGCGACGCCCGGCGAGGCACCCTGGTGACAAGCGTCTAAAAGTTGAGGTAGGCCTCTTCAAGACGCTTGCGCCATGCCGCAGCTCCTGGATCTGGACGTACAGGGCGACACTGATATTTTTGTAATCTAATATTTGTTCTTAATACGACAGCATATGTTACATAAAATTAATACTAAGTAATTGGATAAAATTCGTGCGAAACACGATAATGGATTTTCAGTGGAATAAAACTTGAAGAAATTCATATTCCTATAAACTGATAAAATAATTCACAAAAACTCTGCGATCTGTTTGATTTTAATTAAAATTAAAATTGAAGAATAAAGTAGAAATGATGCATTTAATAGTAAGGTGAAAAAAAAGTTACCGAAGTAACAGTAAAAATGCGCGTAGTTTATTCCGTATGAAATTACGTGTTACTACACAATGTGGAAGTTAGACACACAATGAACTTTGAAACAGCTAGACTAGTTGCAACATTAAGAATCATAAATTATTTTATGGATTTCTGCAAAAACATAGAAAACAAGAAATAAAAAAGAAGATGGTGGATAATTCGCTTTAAGATGCAGATAAAGTAGTAGCATTAATAAAATCGTTGACACTAACAATTTGATTTTGTTTAATCAAAAATTTAATTCTATGACCACGTAGTGCACTCTTAATTTTCAATAAAAAAAATCATTGTGATTAACAATTTCATGTTTGGTTCATCAAAAATTCAATTGTCTAGCAAAATTGGATCGTCTTGATATAGCATGATTCGTCACTTGGTGTTTGTTTTTGGAAGTCCAACGATGGTTTATAGCAAATAAAGAGTAATTGTAGTAACATAACCCGTTTACGAGACTAATACCGCCCACATCTTTTTGGAAACAATTCGAGAACAGATGAGTTTGTTGAATTATAAGATAAATCCATGATTTATCATAACCCCGACATTGTACACATTTTTTGAGTGTGTTGCGTTGAAGCAGTTAAAAGAGTTTTAACACCAATTAACCCAAACTACTTACTGTTCTTTGGTTAAAAGTTGCGCCATTCAATATAAATTTTTTACATACAATGCTTATTTTTTGTAATTAAGATCTTTGAAATGTTTGAAGATGACCCCATTTCCATTTTCAGAAATGAACCTCATGAGTCATCGTTAAAACTAATCTGTAAGCAACAATAAATTTTTGCTAAAATGGTGATTCAGAAACCAGACGCCAATTTTTACGGTTTTTTTTTGGACTAGCTTCCTAATTTTAACCATAACTTTGGATTACGGTTAACTAAAGATTGATATTATTTTTAGTAATCATACTTGCTTATACATCTTTCTATGTTCTAGTATGCCAAACTTAAATGTTTTGTAGATATGTTACTAAACCATATCTATTGATTTTTAAATCTTAACAATATATAATTGATAACATCAGCTACAAGTTACTAATTTAAACAAAGATTGTATAATTTAAATATTAACAAAATACAATTATAATTTACATAAAATTTATTTATTTATTTATTTATTTATTTATTTATTTATTTATTTCTACGGGAAAAAATCCCTTTATAATAAAAGTAACAAAAACATGACAAATATAGTATCTACATAAAAGTGCAACCAATATAAAAGAACATGGAAAGAACAAGAAATAGAAGATATAAATAAAATTAAAAATTAGGAACAACACAAAAATACTTACAAGAAACAAAAACAATGGTATACAGCGCATTCTATTTAACAAGTCCAGGTCGTAATTGACTCATACGTTTTTTAAATTGGGACACAGAATTATTTAAAATATCACAATCAAGATTATTGCTATTAAACAAACGCATACATCTTGATATAGGATTAAAGAAGCCATAATTAGTTCTGTGAAGAGGCATCCTGAAGAATACAACACTACGCGTCATCCTTGAAGGCACATGAATAGGCAACGAGGAAACCAACTCAATACAATTTATTTTACCAGACACAATTTTATGTAGGAAAATTAAGTCGTTAATATTCCTACGTATATATAGAAATTCCAAATTTAAAAAACCCAAAATGGTTTCATAATCATAATTACCCAGTTCATACCCCATCTTGAAAGCACAAATTCTTAAAAAACGATTTTGTATAGATTCCAACCTATTGATATGAACTGCGTAATGTGGAGACCAAACTACAGAGGCATATTCAAGGGTAGATCTTACATATGCTAAATATAAGGATTTCAATGCTTCTAAACTTAAGTCTTTTGAATTCCTAGTGATAAAACCAAGTAATTGCAGTGATTTGGAAATAATTGAATTAATATGTGGAACAAAGGAAAGATTACTATCAAAAAGTACACCCAAATCACGAATTTCATTCACTCTTTCAAGCGGACTATTATCAACAGAATAATTAAAAGTAATAGTAGATTTAAGCTTTGAAAAAGTTAAACATAGCATTTTTTTGAATTTAATAACATACCGTTATTCTTAGACCAATCACATATTGAAGAAATATCTCTCTGTAGTTTGATGCAGTCCTCAATATTTGTAATCCTTATATATGCTCTGAAATCATCGGCAAACGAAAGATAATTACAGTACTTAATCGAAGAGTATAAGTCATTAATAAAAATATTAAATAAAAGGGGACCCAAGTGAGAACCTTGAGGAACGCCTGATGAAACTTTGATACTCTTCGACCTAAAGTTTTTAATGCGTACAACTTGACGCCTGTGACATAAATAGTTCTCTAACCACGTGATTAAATATGGGGGGAATCCAAAGCCATCCAACTTAGAAATCAGTAGAGTATGGTTAACCCTATCAAAAGCCTTTGAAAAATCTAAGTAAATACAATCAATTTGAGATGCTGCTTCAAAAGCAGTGGCGATATCAGAGTGAAAAATAACTAAATTGGTGGAAGTAGATTTCCCCTCAACAAAACCGTGTTGCCGACTATTGATCAAATTTTTACAATACCAACGTAAATAATGTTCGATCAGCTTTTCAAACAGCTTTGGTATAGTAGAAAGAATTGAAATTGGACGATAGTTCTTAACGTCACATTTATTTCCGCTTTTAAATATAGGGGTAACAAAACTATCCTTCCAAATATCGGGGAACAACGATGTCGTCAAAGATAAGTTGAAAACTATTTGTAGAGGAACACATAATGAGTATAAACATCTTTTAATGAAATAAGCAGGTATACCATCAGGACCTATGCTGATCTTATCTTTAAGAGAGCAAATTCCGTTAAATACCTCTTCTTTTGTAAGTTTTATTAAAGGAACACTTGGATTAAATACATTAGGATTGTCGTCAGACAGTTTAGGAGTAAATATATCGTTATTATAACTGGAACTAAAGAAGTCAGCAAATAAATTTACAATTTCTTCACCAGTATCACCTTCAATACCATTAAAATTAGCAGAGTTGGGAATGTTGACAGTTTTTTTGAGACTGTTTATATGTTTCCAAAAATAAGCTGGATTTGAAGTGAGCTGCTGGTTAACATTAAACATGTAGTTATCATAGCATTGCTTAGATAAGATTTTACACTGGTGCCGTAAGTTGGAAAAAGTAGTGTAGTCAATTGGAGATTGAGAGGATTTATATTTAATGTGCGCTTTTTTCTTTGCAATAATTAATACTTTGAGCTCGTGGGAGAACCAATTAGGATAAGTAGAATGTTTACGTTTACGTAAAGGTACAAAGAGACTAATGGCATTATTGATGATGTTGTATAGAGCCGTTACAGCTTCCTCAGCATTGCCCATAAGAAACTGATTCCAATTTATGGGACCTAAAAAGTTGTTAAGTCCATCGTAATCGGCATTTTTAAAATCTCTATAATACTCCTCATAAACTAAAGAGTTGTAGTCAACAAAATTTAATTCACAAGCTAGGGCAACATGATGAAAATTGTTGTCCAGTAATAAATCACAGCATTTAGTAACACTAATTGAACCAGGATTATCCACAAAAATAAGATCCAGAAACCTATTATGATCATTGGGTATAAGATTGACCTGACTAAAGTTAAGATATGATAAACTTTCATTTAACAGTTCAGCAGGATAGCCATTAGGACAGCTTAACAATAATTCATTTATACTCCTATCTGCATTCCATATAGCTAATGGTAAATTATAGTCACCAAAAAGGTAAAATTTAGAATCAGTATGTGTATTTGCTACCTGTTCAATAGCGGAGCAATGAACCTCATAAATATTAATGTTAGACCCTGGCGGTAAATAAACTAAACCAATAATAGCTGACTGTGATCCAATATTGATAAGTGTGAAAAGCTGTTCGACATTATTAAAATTAGTTGAAACAATCTTAGACCTAAATTTATTTCTAACTGCTAAGAGAACACCACCACCACGAGTAGAAACACTAGTACATGAACTACGGTCACATCTGTACACCACATAATCTTGTAAGCCAAGTTCTGCATCAGATATTCCATTGTGAAGCCAAGTCTCAACCAGCAGGATCAAATCATAACTGGAAATAAGTACAGCAAGTCCAAATTCCTTCAGCTTAGTACGCATTCCACCCACGTTTTGATAATAAATGGTGAATGGTGGTATGTTGGTATTTAGTTTTTTGACCTTTCAGCTACCTGTGGAACACCTCTAACATATTTAATGAAGACATCTTCACCTCTACTTTTTTTCGAGGTGAGCTCATCTCTAACTTTTTTCCAATTTTCCTGTTGCAATGGAGTCCTATCCATGTCAATAAATATCTTCCGATCTTTGTTTAGGTTTTTTTACATCACCTGTTGCTAAAATTCAGTATTTGACCAACTGAAATTAACAAAAGAAATATATCAGATTACGCTCTATGCGATAAACTCTGATCTAGATAAAAAGTTGCTGTGGTCACAATGACATTAATCAGTCGCTAGGTAACCTATTTTTTGCGCCTGGATTATTATGGCCATTGACGTCTAAACTTGCCATTGGATAGACTTTAAATAGCATTGGAAATACCAAAAGCGAATGTGTGAAGGACAACGCGGTCAAGATTTCGAACATAGATCACTACCAACACAAACAAAGACTCTATTTTGCAAAGAAAAACTTTATTAGAGTGAATTTATAGTTCTTGGAAAAACAAACTGAATTAGGAAAGGGAACCACATAAATGGGGTAACTTTATTTATTATTGTACCATTCGAATGTCTAAGTTATGTTCTCTATTAATATTGTTTGTGATAAGTAATTATAAAGTAATCGTAGAAGTTTTCGAGTTAAACAAAAATACATACATAATACATTGCACAAGAAAAATTTAAGACTATCTTAATCTTGCACGATCAGAAATTACCAAATAATTTCTTTGTTTCATTAACGTCATAGGTGTGCTTATGGATGATTTCTGTAAGAGTGCTATCATAAGTCGAATCAAGATATGATCAGTTACTCCGAATGGTAACAGGCGCTATCAGCTATAGGTAGAGATGTTTCAAAATAATTAGTTTATTATTATTTTTTTTATTTACAATTTCTGATGTGAACGAATTCGAAATCTATAAGTATACATCCCACTAATTTATCGCTAATTCGTTTGTTTAAAAAGGCAGTTTAACTGCAAAACATTATTCTGTTTTATAGATGATAATAAGAAGCATACATTAAGATTCTTTGTTGTTAAAACCAGGGCACATCTGTAAAATAACGACTACGTTTGGCCGTGAGAGGTCGCATTCTGATTTTTAAATAAAACTGTGACAACTTGAATATTAATTGAGTCTTTCTATCTCTCAAATAGAACGCGAACATTAATAAAAAAATTTAAATATTTAAAAATACTGTTTTCTTTTACGATTCTCGCTTAGAACTTGTCTAATTGTTTTATTTTATTACTAGATGTATCAGCGACGTCGTTCGCGTGGCGTGTTGATTGTTATATAAATTTCTCACCCGACTTCGTTAAGGGGTGGGGGGGAATATTTTTATACACCAGATGTTATGTTGAAAGAAGACAAATACATCTGTGAAAACCGCATTTGAATCGGATCAGTAGTTATAATGTGATGCGCGCACAATCATACAGACAGACAGATAAAAAAATCTAACCAGATTTTTGGGTTCTATATCGATGTAGTAACACCCCCCGCTACTTATTTTTTAAATATCTTTAAAGTACAGAATTTTCATTTTTACAGTTTTATTATATGTATAGATTATTTTTAACGCCCCCGCAAGCCCCCTTGTGGGTGGAATTTCACAAAATCCGTTCAGAATTGACCGTAAAATGATAGAAATAACTATTTTTAAACCTGTATAGGACTTATAGATTTTAATTTTTTTTCACGCCCCCGCAACCCCCTTGTGGGTGGAAAATTTGTTCTCAATTGACCTTAAAATTATAAAAATAACTATTTTGCAAAGTTGTAACCCTGTAGAACTTATAGATTTTAATATTTTTTTACGCCCCCGCAACACCTTTGTGGGTGGAATTTTTTAAAATCCGTTCACAATTGACCTCAAAATTATAAAAATAACTATTGTGCAAAGTGTCAAACCTGTAGGACTTGTAAAAGATTTTAAATTTTATTTATTTTTTTTTCACGCCCCCGCAACCCCCCTTGTGGGTGATCTTTTGTAAAATCAGTTCACAGTTGACCTCCACATTATAAAAATAACTATTTTGCAATGTTTTGAACCTGTAGGACTTATAAATTTTAAATTTTGTTTATTTTATTTTCACGCTCCCGCAATCCCTCATGTGCGTGAAATTTGGTAAAATCCGTTCACAGTTGACCTCCAAATTATAAAAATAACATGATTTCTGTATAGCTTTAACTATTAAGGTTGCACACGCAACAGAAGCTTAAAAATGCAGTAACTTCTCCCGTTTTCCCAACATTTCCCTTCACTGCTCTGCTCCTATTGATGAAAAGTATACCATAACCAGCTCAGGAGTATAAAAAATAATTGTACCAAGATTAGTTAAAATCCGTCGAGTAGTTTTTGTTTCTGTAACGGTTGTACAGACAGACAGACAGACAGACAGACAGACAAAAATTTTACTGATTGCATTTTTGGCATCAGTATCGATCCCTAATAACCCCTGATAGTTATTTTGGAAATATATTTCATGTACAGAATTGACCTCTTTACAGATTTTTTATAAATATAGATAGATATAGATAAAGATTTTTTAGGCCCATTATGAATGTCCTAATTGGTTGAAACAAATTTATTAAGAAAAAAGCTTGTTGTCACACTTTTTGTGTATTTATTGGTACTTTTAGCAGGGGTAACAAATTAAAAAAAAATAATAAACATTCGTATCTTGAAGAAAATTCAATTTCCTTTTATTCTAGTATGTCTTTGTTCCAAAATGTATTGTTATAAGCAAGGAAATTAGAAATTAAGGCAATAATTATTACTGAAGTTGTCACATAAGAGTTTCTGCAAAAATCAGAATGCCAGCTCTCACATCCACCTCAAAAAATGTGTGAAAATTACAAATTAAAATGTTATACACATACGCTAAAATTTGTGGTTGCTCTGTTATAATGTTTTAGTGTCCCTAATGGCTCTATTAGAATCTATAAAATTTCCTATAAAAATGTAAGTATTTATGATACGCTTGAATAAATAAATAAAAAACAATTCAGACTAAAATGTAATTTATTTTTCTTGTCCATTAGCAGTACAATTAATGGTATTTATGTTCTTAAAAATTTTTGGGATTTATCCCGGATTTGTAATAAAAACAAACAATGAAATAAAATAACCAGACCAAAAATGTTTTTTGGCCTTTTATATAAAAAAGAATATTAAGGGAAAAGGACGTAGAAAAGCAACAATGAAATTTTGTTTTGATCTAGCTCCAAACGGTTAAATTTACGTCGGTCGTTCCTGTTTCAAAGAGAAGGAAAACTGTTAGCAAGCAGCAGCGGTGAGCTTGCAGACACACTGTATCGATTTTCTGACACTTTACCCAGACTTTCCATTTCGTTTGTGGAATGTTGGTAAAGTCAAAGTAGCCTCTCGTTTCACTTCTTTTTCTTTTTATGAAAATTAACTGCTACTTGAAGATTCATTTTCCTTTTTTTTTGTGAAACCGGTGGAAGTTTTTTTGACATCAGATGGATAACTTTCTTGCTTTGTAGACAAAGATTTTTATATTTAATTTAAAAAGTTTTTGATAAACAAATCAAATTTTATGAGAATTGCGGTTAATGTGATGAAAAATACAAAAATTGATTGTGGAAAAAAGTTTTTCGTAATTATCAAAACATTGTAGCTGCTAACTTTTTTCAACTACATTAAGAAGATACTGAATTGAGAAAAAACGAGATGTGACACTTCGGAAATGCCCGGAAAGCATAGTTTTTTTGCGCCATAAAGTATTATTTGACCGAACATACATATATAAAAACATATTATTAATTAACTACTTGATTTCCTACAAAGCCGAGAGGTTTTTTGTCAAAAAGAATTTGTGATTAGTTATGGAGATGTCGCTATTATCGCACTTTTAACATTTTCTTTCCTAAAGATAATGTATTTGTGTGATTTCAGACATATCTCCAGTCTAGATGCTCTTAGAGCTTCTGGACGGATATCTTCCTTGTACTGATGAGGCGCAATACGCCGAAACCGGTCTACAAGTGATATCCTTTCGAATTGCAAACTAAAATGGTTAGTTCTATCTTGCAGATATACTAACCTCGTTTAACTTGGAACTGTAATTCAATGTCCGTCGAGGCAAATAGCCAGGGAAGTAGTTGTTGGTTCTTAGTAAACGGTCTATATGTTCATTGATTTTCAAAGACTCTGTAAAACGTCATAATAGTATTAAACTATTATTATCTTTGACATATTATTAATGTTAAAATTTGTTAGAAACATGATAAAACCAATTTAAAAAAGTAACTTTGCATTTTTAATTTATTTAAATAATATCCAATAAATTTATCTAGCCGAAAATGTTATAAAACATTTGATTGTTCGGCTCGGATTGTTTTTTCAGTTTTTCGGAGTTCATTTGTCTCAGCGATTCAGCAGCTCCGTGCGTAATCCGCCCTATATAACAAAACTATGCTTCCCATCTATAGGTACATACATATAATAAAACTGTAACTCATCGCAGCATGTACAAGGCAAATATATTTGAAAATACATATAAGAGGGTCTTTATATACGCAAGAGAACCCAAAACAATGTTTTTTTATTTCGTCTGTTTGTCTGTATGTCTGTATACCTGTATGAAGGCTTAACTGATTTAGATGCAGTTTTTAGAAATATATTTTAATGGGCTTCCATTTAAATAAAAAAAGTTATGTCAATTTATATCAGTCACGTACCAAGTAAAATGAAGCACAGATCTTTATGATAAATAATTTTATATACATCAAAACTAAGCGAGTTATGATGAAAATAAAAACGTTTTCTTTTTGTTTTCTACCAAAAATATGAAACTCGCCCTTACTAACCACTACAATTAAGGGTAATAGTTATCACTTTACAATTTACTTTATTTTTGTACTTGTAACATGCTGTAAAAATTTTGGAAATTTTGAAAAAAATTTGTCTTTTCTTAAACATAACTTAAGAACCATTAACGGTACGCATAATTTTGTATAATATAAAAATGTAAGATTTTCTTTTCTGAAAATTGTTGTTGTTTTTTTTTTTTTTTTAGTAAATTGAGTGAGATATGGTTATATTTCGAAACAAAAACTTTTTTCACCCATTGTAACTCATACCCTTTCAAAAATAAGTTTTAAGAAAATAAAAAATTCGAATGTTTTAGCCCTTGAAAAATTCTACAAAATTATTATTTGAACATCGAGATAGCTTAAAAAATAAGCGAGTTATGAATTAAAAACGGATCATATATATTGCGAGGTATCAGAAAACGTATACTGGAGCATTAATAAATACTCGTTATCTATACTAAAAAAGGCGTGTTTACATGATGCCAGTGACTGGCGCCAGTCTCACTGGCATACCAGCGCTGGCACGGTACTGGCATCATGTAAACACTTTCTTGTGCCAGTCCAGCGCTGTCTCGAATAGAAAGTTGGTCTATTTTTCATGCCAGTGGCCCTCGTCCGCGTGCCCTCCAACCCCGCGCCAGTGGTTGTAGACACGTGTAAACACAGCGTTCCAGTGACTGGACTACATGTGAAGGGTAAACTTCACCAAGTAGGACTAGGGTGCCAGTAAGACTGTCGCCAGCTACTGGATACGTGTAAACGTACTAGTCCAGCGCTGTGCTAATCAAGCACTGGCATGCCAGTAAGACTGGCGCCAGTTACTGGCATCATGTAAACACGCCATAAATGAAGAGCCGGTGTTTTTGTTCGGTTATACAGCGATAACTACTGAACCGATCAGAATAATTCTTTCTATAAGATTCAGCTTGATTTGGAGAAGGTTTTAGCATATAATATGTTGGTGATCACTTATCGGTAACCTATATTTTTTTGACTTAGAAATAATGATTTTTTCTTCGATTGTCATTTGTTTAAATTAAATATTGGAATTCTAATGATTATGTTTATTTATAATGTATATGGCAAAACAACGTTTGCCGGGTCAGCTAGTATAAGTATATTTTAAACACAGACATACTTTCACCATCTGCTGACTTCTTTAACATTATCATTTAATAAATACTATGAAATAGGGTGGAGTTTGGTGGTAGAAGATTTTCAATCCATTATATTCAATTACTTAAAATGTCAATTGATGTTTATTTAACTAATTTAAAGTAGATTTCGAGTAAAATTTTGGATTAGCCACTATTTTATAATGATTTGCGAACAAGGGTAGTTTTCTTCACTTAAAAATAGTAAACAACATACGGTACAGGGTGAACTTTAAAGTAAGGCATAAGTAGAACCTAAGTTTATATTATTATTAAATTCATAAGCAAATCTGTGATATTGAAACATTTGCAAAAAAACATTTTGAAGATCATTTTTACTATTTAAGTACTTCTTTTATTGGGGAACTTTCGCCACCAAAATCAACAAATAAAATAATAAATCAATATATTAATTTATATTGGTGGATATGTCAAATTTGTCAAGGGTCGTTTTTTCAAAATGAAAATGCCTAACAAAATTAAACTTTTTAATAAATCATACATTATATCCTTTAAGGTCAATCGACATGTTTTTAACAAATTTTTAGATTATTTTTATTAATTGCATACCGGAATCAAAAACTTTTAAATTATTTTTGAAAAGGGTTAGTTTTCACTCCTAACTTTGAAGTAGAGGGTAGGTAGAAACTATAACCAAATTTGGTATGAATCGGTGCTGCTTGGGAAAACTACATACTTAAGCTCTATTTTCTCTTTAGTGACTGGCCTGTTATGGTAGTCTGTTGTCAGTGTCAAAACTGTCAAACAACGCAGTTGAAGCATGCAAATGGTTACCCTAGTTATAACTTAGTTATAACTTATTATATATTATATATCACATTATATATATTATATATTTGTATTTCACAGTCACTTACTATAAAGATTAGTTCCTACTCTTTATTGTTTCATATAATGAAAGAAAGTATAGGTATAAATAAACCTTGTCTAGGCCCTTTGGTTTCAGTTGTTTCTAAGTCTTAATAACATTTCTCAAAGGTTTGAATTATCTTATTAAAAATTGGCTATGTTTAAAAACAAACATTGAAGACTGTTTTAAGTAAACATACAATAAGAAATAGTTTATTATTAGAAATTTCCAACCAATCTGTTTATACAAATTTACAATTGTAGTTTAACCACCCCTTTATCAAGTTTTGTTTTCAAACAAAACAAATCTTTATCAACTAAAAAAACAGTCAACAATCCCGAATCAAAATTTGTTTGCAAAGCTGTCTGTTTTCGTTTATTTTCCACATTTTCTCGATTTCGCGGCCTAAGGGTTTGCGAAATGTTATAACCGGGTCGGTTAGAAGAGTGGGTGCTGTCTAATCCAATCATCTCCCACCTCAGGACAATAATCCTTGTCGAAGCCTACAGGGAGTCGGATACGAAATCGAAATTGTTATAGAACAAACAACTTATCCAAAATCAGGTTTCCATATCCAGGACCAGACAAATCTATATAAGAATACAATGATATAATAAAAAACTTTAGGGATTACTATGTTATTAATCTCTTTTTTTTTGAAAGCATAGCTTTCTTTCTGCGTGATTTACTGGATCGCTGATATATGATATATATTACCTTCGAAAACTTGAACTTGCGATCGTCATGATAGGTCATATTATACGTATCTTTCGTCAAATAATACTTTCACCATTAGTCAAAGCTGTTATTAAATAATCACAAGTGATTGCAAGTAATCATCGGTGATTGCAAGTAATCATAAGTGATTGCAAGTAATCACAAGTGATTGCAAGTAATCACAAGTGATTGCAAGTAATCACAAGTGATTGCAAATAATCACAAGTGATTTATGTCAATATTTACTCAAATAATACTTAAAATCGTTAAGAAAGTAATGCCTTCCCTCCTTGGCCATTTCCGAAGTGTCAGATCTCGTTTTTTATTCCAACGAAGTTTATTCAGAAATTGTTAACTTTAACAAACGTTATCTACCCGCTTTTACCTTTTGATTATTTAATTTAATTAATCTACTCCATAGCTTAATAAATGCGTTTATAAACCAATTGCATTGATTTTTTGTTCATTTACATACAGAATACAAATGTTTCTTTATTTTATATGTAACCTCAGTGATTTAGCTGCTTCTCTTATTTTGTTGTTTAATATATTTCAATAAAAAAATCTCATCGATTACGTAATATGTATTTAATTATTAATCAAATTTAATGGACTCATTAATAAAACAACAAATTAGGTATTCTATGTTATTCGAACATCTAATAATTTTATTATCCACTTAAAATATCAATACAATGGTAACCAACGGTCATTTTCACACATAATTTTCTTCATCCGTTATCATTTATAAATTAATTACATAACCTTTCCTACAACCGATTCTGTCCATTTTCCACAGAATTTCCCTTCGTTTAAAATCCAATACTGCTCAATTTGTCTCACTCCTACTTGTTTCTTTTTCTCTCTTGTTTCCAGTTTGAACTTGGTGGCCTGCAGTGAAATTGCGAGAGTTCAAGGGAAATTTTCGCTTTTCATTTTAGGTCATTCCGCAAGGGCAGGTCAAGTGTACGGGTTGCTCTACAGTTATCCTTTTGGCCTTGTCTGTTATGAATATACAAGCAGAAAAATGGTTTCTTCAAATATTTACTTTTAGTGTGCTAAATTTATTTATCGCTTAAGTTATATATGTTATTTTAGTTTCATAAGATTTTATCTTATATTTGGAGAATAGGGTTTACAATAAATTTATTAGAGACGATTATAAAACTTTTATGTATAATTAAAAGATGAACCAGGAAAGTTTTTATTTTATGAAGCAACCATGTGGCCGATAAGGAAGCTCCTTTGAAATTTTATTCGATAAAATGTCGTTTTAGCTCAATGCAACAATTCCAGCAATTTTCCAAATTATTCACACCTACGAATTATTCTATTCTAATATTTATGACAGAAAATTTTATTTAGAAACCATCTTTTTTAGATTTGGCAACATCTTATAATACAAACTCTCTAAAATTTGCATCTGTTTCGTCAAGAATCTCTTCCTTCGAGTTGAAATTATTTATTTAGCATCTCTTTATATTTGGGGTTACATTACATCGTCAAAAATCTCTTCCTTCAAGTTGAACTTTTTATTTAGCATATCTTCATATTTGGGATTAGGTACATAATAATAGGGTGTAGCCATATCAGGATAATAAGCCAGATGAGAAAGCAATTACCCCACTATCGTGAATTTTTCCTATTGTCATGAGGCTCTTGAGAGCTGGTGCATTGTGTTGGAGATACCAGATACCACATTTCTTTCTTCTGCATATCGGTTTGTTTCTCACCAAGTTCCTGATTTGATTTGTTTAATGAAGTACATTTATATTGGCTATTAACAGTTTTACCTTGTTTGAGATAAATAAAATAAATTTATGCAGTTACTTTCCCAAAATATGCTAGCCCCAATCTTGAGCCACTCTTGGCCGCTTCAAAACACTTTTGCTGGCTTTAATCCACTGCTGTGTCTTTATTCTGTTTTTTGGATATAAATATAAATTTATGTTTCATAAATGGTTTACAATCGATGGATTGTGCTTTATAAGATTCAAACAGTGCTGAGAAATGGTTACAGGATTAATGGTCAGCAAATATGGCAGTCATCAGCAGGATAATTTTTTTTATATTGAAAACTTCGCTAAAAATATGACTTACTCATTTTTAAGGCCTCTGACAATTCACGCATCATCACTTTACGATCAACTAGAACCATTTCATGGGCATTTTGCAAGTTTTCCAGATTACTGTAACGAAAGGTGATTCTAAACGTGGTTAACAACGTAAATATATGGCCATTAGGAAATTTACAAAACCAAAATTTGGTAGAACAGCCCAGAAGAGCATCAATTCTAAAAGAGTTATCCTGCTTTTCTTTTGTTCCTTTTTCCTAATTAAATAAGAGGTTAAAAATTATTTTTTTATATGCTTCATTTTTCCAAACAAGTTAAGTAAATGCAGCTATTAAAAATATACCAACACCTACAATGGGCTAAAATTTGATATGGATGCCTAAAAAAAGTTAGAACTAACGTTTTTCTTTAAATCGCACTGTCTTTATCGACGATGGAGATTACTTATCAGATCACCTATAGTAGGTAGTCAGCATCAAATAAAAAAAATATATATACATAAGAATTACTTCCATTCGTGTAGATTTTCGCTGGTTATGTCGATGGCAACAAGGAAGTGGAACTTTAACTTTTCCGAATCAGCTTGCGTAATTGCCTCGACCTCGAGGGTTTCAGGGTCTTGTTTCAGCCCTGCTTTAGGGCGTGGTACCGGCAACAATAATTTTTAGGATAGATATATTAAAATAGATCGATTTGGTAAAATTTTAGTCATTTATAAGTTGACGTTTATGTACGTAAACTAAAATTAATCTATACATATATTATAATAAAACTGTAGGAATGTACCTGTATATGTTTGTGCGCGCATCACATGAAAACTACTGATCCTATTCGAATGCGGTTTTCAAAAACGTATTTGTCTTCTTTCAACTTAACATCTGTATGTCATCTGCCATCTACCACATAAAACCTCGCGTAATCGCTTTTCTTTTGTAAATTATGTTTAAAAATTTTGTATTCAATATTTGTGGCGTTTTCATTTTTTCTTAACGTATGTATGTACAAAAAGCTTTTGTACAAAATTCATTGGCTTTAATTTAAACAAAAACCAAATAATACTTTTGAAACAAAAATTTGTTTACTTTGTGTGCTGTCAGTTGGGAATTATTGATTTTAAAATTTTCCCTTTAAGATGTGTAATAAATTAGTAAAAGTTTCTACAAATTGGTTGGGTGGGTACCCAAAGATGAAATCTGTCAAATATTCCAAAATGAAAACAATACATGCTGAGGTATGTCTTCTAAACACTGGAAGACTACTCGTATTTACTGCACAGGTCAAAGCGATTAGCGGGAAGAACAAAAAACAAGTTGGAATATCACCGAGGCAATTGTTGCGTAATACAGATATTCTATGAGTGCCATATCGCTTAAATATCAAAAGAGACGTAAGTACCTTAAATACTTTCAAGCGAAACTACTTTGTATACCAAGATGCTGTCGTCAACTGAAAAGAGTATTTTACCAATTAAAAAATAATTGTTTTACTATGAATAATTCTGAAACTTACACGAGCCACGTAGAGGATACAAACATAAATCTTGCTAATAAAATTCTTGTCCAGTGAGCAATTTCTAACAGCAGTGTATCCCAAACTTTTGTGTGAAGAGTGAGGGGTGAATGGTCAGAGTTATATTGACAATTGCTTTAATTTGTCCATCAACATCATGCTAATGACGATACCCAAAACAACAATCCTCCAAACTGAATGCAGGTCCGTTCGGTAGAGAGTTTTTGGGCGTTACTGTCAAAAAAAGTTTATTACGAAGATTGGGAACCCCAAGAAGAAGACCAATTATGACGGCGAATTTACGAAAACAGAGAAATCGATCTGAATTCCACCCTAGACCTGAGAAAAGTCATTTGAACAAATTTGCGTCTGATACAGCAAAATACATATAATTCGATTGTATAGTTTGATTAAGTATTGAGTTGTAATTTATGGTCACCAGTAAGTGTTTAAATAAATTTCTTTAATAAAAATATCCAATAAATATTTTCGGCCAAAACTTTTAGGACCTACGTTAGAAATAATTTAACACAAGCACAAATACCAAATGCTAATGTAATAATGTAATAAATCGGTTTATTTAAATAGGGAAATGAGCCGGAACTCTTCTGTAAGAAACATGAATGACATAACGTACAATTTATGTTTCTGTAAAAATCTAAAAATGATTTATATTTTATTAATGTAGTCGTGAAAGTCATTAGAAATACTTTTAATATTCACATTTTCGACCAAAATAACTGTAGTTTAAACGAGATTTGTTTGACCTGAATATTCCCGGAAAACCATTTATTTATTAACTTGGTACCGGTGACGCCTTTCCAGTAAATTGACAGGGGAATAACCGACTGATTGTAAATTTAGGAAGGACAAAAACAGACCAGCGCAGCGCATTCAATGAATTTTTTATCGATATCCTACTAGAAGAAGCCTATAATTTCTATTTCTAAATTAGATGTAATGTAGAAACTTCAGAAAGTAAATATTGTATTAAATATATATTACTGGATAATGAACAGATATCAATGAGCTAGAAGTTTGGAACAAAACGAGAGGGGTTATTTTAAATGGGGATAATTTTATAGTCGATTTGAAAAGTACGTCAGTAGACTGATAGGATTTTTTTTCTAGCTGAATTTTATACAGTTATAACATTTATTTATTATTACTGCGTGGGTCTATCCAATTTTCTGCCACATACGAAATTTTGATTTTACTTTTATTATTTCACTAGTTTATTAATTGTACTATCAATAGTCTGCATCTTTCCAAAATTTTAAGATCTTTATTATTCGATTTTTTACTAAAATTAAAAGTATCTCTATTGTTATTAAATGCTTCTCGAGGAAAAGGTCGCAGACTAATAATCGCACACATTGGCAGTGATGATTACCACGAGGAAATGACCTCTGATGTTTATAAAGATTATTTTTCCCAGCTATTGGACTTTTTGCCAAGTGCTGCAGTGGTTGTCTTAGATAACGCCAGTTATCATTCAAAATTGGTAGAAAAGTTACCAACGACGTCATGGAAAAAAGGAGATATTAAAGAGTGGCTCCAGAGCAAGAATATTTCTTTTGACGACACCATGCTGAAAACGGAATTACTGCAAATTGCAAAGCGCCACAAATTACAATATAAAAGATATATGTAGTAAACTATTATTTTTGAGATAACTCTCAAATTAAAATTTTTGAAATTTAGAAATTATACAATCAAAAAATTATTAAAATGACATTAAGGAGAAATTGAAAAAATGTCACATCCAGTGAGACTCGAACTCACCATCACTGCCTTATACGCAGGCATGCTTTAACCACTTAAGCTATTGGATGCTCAAGTGGTTAGGAAGCGAAACGTTGTAATGAACTCAAATGGCGAAGGAAAAAGAAATAACTGTATTACGTTTGCCACCTTATCACTGTCAATTAAACCCTATAGAATTAATATGGGCACAGGTAAAAGGTGAGGTGGCAAGTGGCAAGAAACAATACAACTTTTAAATTGAATGACGTTGGACAACTTTTGATAAATTCTTTTGGAAACGTAACGCGGGAAAATTGTACCAATGCCATAAACCATATGAAAAAGGAAGAAGCGATTGTGGAGTGTTGATATCAATATTGAAGAACTGTTCGAACCCATTGTAATTCCTATCGGACCAGGCAACGAATCTGACTCATCGTCGCATGAATACGACGAAATGGAAGCCGACAATTAAAGGAGTAAGTGCTTTTTGCATTAATTTATATTTAATTCTTACTTTTTAATATGTAGCATATTTTTATTCTAATTTGAATTTTTATTTTTATTTGAATTATTTTTTAAAAAAACTTCGGTTCTATGCTCATGGGATCTATTCAGCTACCTGTTGTGACAATATTATCTAGGGTTTCTATTGTGTTTGGGTTAGTTAATCCCTAATTACAGGGTGGACTCTTTAAAAAATAACAACTATGACTATGTTCCAATAGAAATGTATACTACTTTTAGTTATTTTTCATGAACCACCCTCGCTTGGGCTTTGAAGGATTTGCATTTATAGTGAATTCACTATGCTGCCAACTGCAAACAAATAGACTATAGTTGTATATTAATAAATTTGTATACTATTTTCCTGAAATATGCAAATTATGTATATTTGATTGAATAAAAAAACTAAAAGAATTGTATTAGTTGTAATCTCAAGAATGATTCAGATATAATTTTAAAAAGGGCAAAAATAAAAAATATGTTTTTACGCTAGCTCAATTGTAGTGGTTTAAATTTTAATTTCAATTGTAGTATTCAGATTCTCTGCTTCAAAGATATAGGGTGCCAAGTACAAACTTCATGAATTAAACAATGATCTTAATGCACATGATTTATTGAAGAAGTGAGAATTAAACGAATGTAACTTTTGAAATGAAATTTTTCTTTATAAAAAACATATTAAATAAATACTGACCAAAAGACTGACTTGAAACTTTATATGTACAAGGTTTCCTGGAAAATGTATCATAATAATATTGTATCTAAAATGCTGTTTTACAATTCTGATAAAAAATTAAAAAAAAAATCATTATATAAGCCAAGTTTTATTAGGAAAAGTACAAAAAGTCGAGATTTATATTTTCTTGTTATATATGCGATTTTTCCGGGTCATAATGCTAAGAATACTATAAAGATAACACTAGAAATATTTTACCAACTATTTAAAATTGAAAATTTATTTCTATGATGTAATCATAGTGTACAAGTGAATTTTTAAAGTACGAAAACATTTTTAATACTTTTATAATTTTTTTAAGAAATTGCAACATTTTGTAAACTGCAACAGCCTTATAGGATTATCAATATATTAAAAGCCGGACCCATATTATGGGGAGAAAATATATCGATGTCAAGGAGCACTAGGCAGTTGATATAAGTCGATGACGTTATTATCCATCCGCACTGTTGTACAATTCCTACTTATGCCAACGGCTACTTTATACAGTATGTCAATTTACATTTCAATTTATTTAAAATAAAAAATAACCTTATGGATACTCGATATATTAGAATATTTTATTTACAACCGCGCTTTATAGCCTTTTGGGTCGTTAATTTGATTTATTTTACATACCTTTGTCTTTTGATTTATTATACCTCTGTATCCACAGTGATTTTTCCTATGCCCTGTTATTACGCTACAGGTGACCCGATATGTTCTCTAACAAATTTGCTTCTGTTTTAAAACTAGATATCCACAGATACTGGCACTGAAGATAATAATAATAAAATAAAAATAATTGACAATATGTGATATGTTTATAAAAAACGAATCCTAAATAAATATGCCAAAAAATTTCTATATACAAATTACATTATTCCTACAGAAATCTTAATAACTTAAAAAACTGTATTTTTTTAACATTTGCTCTTGGTGTATTTAGTTTACATAAAATGCGAATTATTTTTAAATAAATGTTTCAAATTTCATGACCCTGTCGTTTTCCGTTCAAAAGTTATAACGCACACGGACGGAGGGACACAAACCGATCTTATAAAGTAGCTCAAAGGTAGTCAATAACAGAACTGAAATTCAAATGTGTTTGTATTTTTATATTGCTTATTTTTTCCTGGGCAACTATTTGAATGATCGCCTAAATCCAGAAAATGTAAATGTATTTAACTTCGATGTGACTTTAAAGAAATGTAAAATTGCTATTTTAAATATAACATTGTAATCTTTAAGTTTACGGACGTTCTGTATAGTACGATTACTCTTGCTTTAAGTATAGATAAATTAGACTACCTTTACCAGGTAAAATGTATTATATCTCCGTACTACATACCCACAAACATTTTTTTATCTAGACTTATTTGGGTCGATACCATAGGCCTTGGATGAATGGCTTTTTAGTTTGAATTAAACATTTGACTATTGCATTTGAAATGACTAAAAAATGTAATTGCATCGTGTTAATTATTTACTAAACATGCTTTCTACGTATACGTAGGTATGTGTAAAGAATGCTGACATCTTATTTGCAGATATCTATCTACTGCTGAATTAGGTATATTGTCAATTACATTGTATTTATTGCTGAAATTTTTTACAATACATTAAATATGTGAAAACATGAGATATTTTGTGTCTATAGTTTTTAAAATATGTATTGGTCTCAACATCGAACCCCATTAGTTGGTTAAGGAAGGCAGTCCTCAATATTAATTCTAGGCAGCGGTGTAACTTTAAAGGGTTGTGGGTACCATTGGTTCCAATTTTTTAATTCTTTTGCAACAATATTCAAATAAAGAACAATCAAACGTCGGTTGATACATATATATCCAAAACCTTTAATAAGAAGTAATAAAATTACCACTTTGTATGTGAGAAAAAATTTGGTATCACGCTTTCGAAAGTAAAACGATAAATTAAGTAAATTAAGTAATTTTCAAGTTTAACAGGTGGTCTTTTTCACGCGTTTATAACTATTTAAGAAATTTAAATATTTAAAAAAATCCATTGCTGTGCCTATATTTGTCTTATTTGATAAATAAATCTGGAACCACTATGTCACGGTATAAATAGATGTTATAAAAAATTAAAATTAATAATTAATATAACGAAAAAAATATTTCATTTACGAATAATAGTTTAATTAAACAATATGTAGTATATGCCATTGTAAAACTATTTTTGTACACCGATTTTTGTACTTTATGTTAATTTGTTGTTACAGTTTCATAATTATTTTAAAATTATAGAACAAATTTATTATGTGGGTTTTTCACCGAGCTCTTATACCGCATGTAACTGTGGGTATCCTTTAAGATAATTTAGGATTATTTTTTACTAATTATAAATTTGTGAAATAACCGTAGATCAGTTTCTTTACAAGACCTATTTCATCGTCAATATACGAAATGCAATTGTCGCACCATGATTTAAAGGCATCTAAAAAAATCAGGTAATGTGCGTTTGTGCGTTAAGCAGTTAATTTATTATCGTCTTGCGAGTGAAGACTATTTTGATTTTTAATTAGGTTTTCAGAATTGCAAAAATGTTACTATAGTTAGACCAACGATATGCAATCCTATTTTGCGTTAAACTCGACATAACTTTCACTGGCACATCTTAAGATAGCTTATGGAGATAAAGTTTTGTTCAGACCACGAATTCAAGGATGGCCACGAGAAAGTCCAAGACGAACAACGTTCAGAGAGACCATCGACGTTGAAAACGGACGAAGACGTCAACAGAGTGCTTTAATTTGTATCACCTGGGCGACTGTAAACTGGGCTTTTTACAATGAATTGCCAGTTGGGCTTACCAATCGCGGCGCTCGGTGTCGGCCACAGCCTGTTGACAATGCACCCGCGCACACAGCTACAGCGTTCATCTGCAACTCTTACCTGGCCAAAAATGAATCACAGTGCTCCCCCACACCCCTTACATTGCATACCGGTGTCCCCCGTACTTGTTTTTGTTTCTGCTCATCAAAAAAAAAGTTTAAGGAAGGCGTTTCCGGTTGATTGAGGACTTATAAAAAAATGTGTAACCGACGAACTGAAGGCATAAATATCCCCAAATATCAAGTCAATTTTTTTTAAAACTCAGCGCTCCAAGTAAATGCGACATGACACTTATACATATATTTTTATTATAATCAATCCTGATTTATAAAAACTTGAATTAATGCTTAATGTAATTGTAAGTTTTCTGACTCTATTATTCAGTAACAAATAATTTCTGCATTAAATTTCGACCTACCGATTAATTTATAATTTTGCTAAAAATCCGGAGAAGGGTAAGAAGGGTGGAAAGAGAAAACAAAACAAATTGTTTCAGATATACGCTGAAGGATCCGGTCACGTAATGAATTAAAGATTATATTCGTGCGAAATCCGTGTAATTATTTTATATTTGTCAACGTTGGAGGAATTTTCATTCGATTCATTTTGAATTTTTAATCAATTTTCTGAAATATATTTCTGCCGTAAATATTTAAGTATTAAAAAAATTCCACTAAGCCCATTAATACTATTACTTTAAAAGTTATAGTTTTAATGGCGTGTTTACATGATGCCAGTAACTGGCGCCAGTCTTACTGGCATGCCAGTGCTTGATTGGGACAACGCTGGACTGGTACGTTTACACGTATCCAGTAGCTAGCGACAGTCTCACTGGCACCCTAGATCCTACTTAGTGAAGTTTGCCCTTCACATGTACGCCAGTAACTGGAACTAGTGGAACTTTGTGTTTACACGTGTCTACAACCATTGGCGCGGGGTTGGAGGGGACGCGGACGAGGGCCACTGGCATAAAAAATAGACCAACTTTCTATTCGAGACAGCGCTGGCAGACAGCACTGGACTGGCACAAGAAAGTGTTTACATGATGCCAGTACCATGCCAGCGCTGGCATGCCAGTGAGACTGGCGCCAGTCACTGGCATCATGTAAACACGCCTTACCTAATGCGTTATAATATAAAATATATTTACCTAATTTTCTGTTTTATCTTATTCAATTTATAATATAGGGCACAGATAAAGTATAGTACATAACTCGAGTGATAATACGTTTTAAACTCACCACTCGCATCATAACAGCTGCTTACCTCTTTTATTGTATAATAAACTAATATCAATAACTCGATAACATATTTATATCGATAAAATTAAAAAATATCTGTACCGATATTTTAAAGATTTCATTATATTGCATTGATTTCGTTAATATTAACTTCTACAAAAATGTGAAAACATTCTTAGATATCATGACTCCAGTTATAAGTACAAATTAAATTGTTGATTAGAATTGAGGTCGATTAGCTTAGGTGGTCTAAAAGATCTTTTGTGTATACCCAGACTTTTAAGAAAGTCTATTATCGCTTAGATTGTACATTTTGTAACATCATCAAGACTTGTCCTAGATATTGGCGAAAAATAACTCTGCAGTTACATATAATATGTTCAACCATTTCATCTGCATACTTATAGAATCTGAATATTCCACTGGTCGCTTTGCCCATTTTAGCATTGAGATGGAACCTTATTGAATAACGTTTCTAAAGCTTTAAGAATAATTTAGTAACTTCATCCTCGATGTGGCATTTTGTGATACCACAGAAAGTCCGATAAAATGACTAGTAGCTGCTCTTTTGAGAGACTATCAGCAATCTGTTTCCGACAATACCTTTATGCCCTGATATCCACAGCAAAGTTACTTTGTTACTAAGAGACTATCTGCAGCTCCAGGCTGATTTGGATTCGAACTTGGTAGATTGTAGAACTTCCAAAGCAGCTTGTCGGAAGCAATAAATATTTTGGCAGAATTGAAGCATTTTTTAATGTAGTCCTGAGCACAGAAGTCTATTGCTAAAAGCTTTGCTTGGAAGATTGAAGGGAGATTAACGTTAGTATTTATACTTATTGCTTTTAGTGTTTTAGACCTCTCAGTATAATAAATGATGGTTCCATTTGAAGTTAACTGATTTCGTTTACAAATTATATTAAATAAATCTTCTATATATATATAAAACTCAAAGGTGACTGACTGACTGATTGACTGACTGACATAGTGATCTATCAACGCAGAGCCCAAACCGCTGGACAGATGGGGCTGAAATTTTGCATGCAGCTAGATGTTATAACGTAGGCATCCGCTAAGAAAGGATTTTGATTAATTCCACCCCAACGGGATAAAATAGGGAATGAAAGTTTGTA
Source organism: Altica lythri (assembly GCA_964028335.1). Classification (NCBI taxonomy): domain Eukaryota; kingdom Metazoa; phylum Arthropoda; class Insecta; order Coleoptera; family Chrysomelidae; genus Altica; species Altica lythri. The sequence continues at coordinate 16,881,443 of OZ034802.1, read as the reverse complement.
TGATCTATCAACGCACAGCTCAAACCGCTGAGCGGATGGGGCTGAAATTTGGCATGCAGGTAGATGTTATGACGTAGGCATCCGCTTAGAAAGGATTTTGATTAATTCCACCCCCAAGGGCATAAAATAGCGGATGAAAGTTTGTATGAAACTTTGTCAATTTTAAACCGTTCGGGCTGAAACTTTGCATGCTTATATTTACTATGACGAAGGTATCCCCTAAGAAAGGATTTTGATTAATTCCACCCCTAAGGGTATAAAATAGGGTATGAAAGTTTGTATGAAAGTTTGTAAATTTTAAACTGATCAGGCTGAGATTTTGCATGCATATAGATACTATGACGTAGGCATCCCCTAAAAAAAATTTTGATAAATTCCACCCCTAAGGGGATCAAATAGGGGATAAAAGTTTGTATGAAACTTTGTCAATTTTAAACCGATCGGGCTGAGATTTTGCATGCATATAGCTACGATGACGTAGGCATCCCATAAGAAAGGATTTTGATAAATTCCACCCCTAAGGGGATCAAATAGGGGATTAAAGTTTGTATAAAACTTTGTTAATTTTAAACCGATTAGGTTGAGATTTTCCATGCATATAGCTACTATGACGTAGGCATCCCCTAAAGAAGAATTTTAATTATTTCCAGCCCTAAGGGAATAAAATAGGAGATAAAAGATTGTATGAAACTTTTTCAATTTTAAACCGATCGGGATGAGATTTTGCATGCATATAGCTACTATGACGTAGGCATACCTTAAGAAAGAGTTTTAATAATTTCCACCCCTACGGGGATACAAAAGGGAATGAAAGTTTGTATGAAACTTTGTCAATTTTAAACCGATCGGGCTGAGATTTTGCATGCATATAGCTACTATAACTTAGGCATCCCCTAAGAAAGGATTTTGATAAACTCCAGCCACAAGGGGATAAAATAGGGGATGAAAGTTGGTATGAAACTGTGTCAGTTTTAAACCGATCGGGCTGAGATTTTGGATGCATATAGCTACTATGACTTAGGCATCCCCTAAGAAAGGATTTTGATAAACTCCACCCCTAAGGGATAAAATAGGGATGAAAATTTGTATGAAATTTTGTCGATTTTAAACCGATCGGGCTGAGATTTTGCATGCATATAGCATGCACGTTTCTAAAGTTTTAAAATAATAATAGTCTAATACCATTCGCGCTTTACTGAGCGGGGTCTGAGGAGCGGTGAGATGGTAGCACGCTGCTGCTGGCCGACATGGCACTGTCGATAGACGCGTAGAGTCTTGAAAATTCGAGAATAAATTTGTTTTATTACGTAGTGGTGTACAAAGAAATAACTTTTTTAAATTCCATCCCTAAAGATTTAAAATAGGGGTTGCAAATTTGTATGAAACTCGGTGGCAAAAAACTAAAGTCCACGCGGATGAAGTCGCGGGCGGTCGCTAGTTTATATATATTTACATGTTTAGGATTAAATTTAAAAGTTACATTAGAAGATCAACTTTATATTTTTAATGTATTCTACAATATAAAGAAATAATAATATAATCGGTTTTAGATTACTTCGGCATCTTTTCTTTGTTATAAATTATCAACATATTTTAAATTGATTTTCACTAAAGCCATTGACAATCATAATAAAACAGTGACCACAACTTTTACGAGAAGTAAAATCAAAGCAAATCAGGAAATAGAAAGTGACATTACCCGTAAACATTGAAAGTAAAATTCAATGGATTTTTTTACCTAGATCTGAACTGTTAATATTGCTGTCCGTAGGCGGGTTACAATTACCGTTAACGAAAATTAAAATATTCATACCTAATATTTCGTATAAGGTAGTATTGACATAATAGTGTTTTTTTAAGCAAAGTGTTTTCTTATTTTTACTTAGTAATGAATAAGAATGTACTAGGAGTGTACAATAATATAAAACTTGTGTCGAAATTTGGATTTTTCAATATGACCCTAAAACTTAGAGGCAATCAATGCACTGAAAGTCTCTAAACTCCCCAAGAGCCAAAGAAGCAAGGATAAGCAGGTGCAAGTTCAAGACGATGTTGATTGTTTTCTTTAATATATAAAATTAAAATATTCAAACCTAATATTTCGTATAAGGTAGTATTGACATAATAGTGTTTTTTTAAGCAAAGTATTTTCTTATTTCTACATAGTAATGAAGAATGTACTAGGAGTGTACAATAATATAAAACCAGGTTGAGTAAAAAAATACGACTACGACGAGAGGGATGGACCATTTTTTAAAAAATCGTTTCAAACCGTTATAAAAATTTAATTGTCCACATCACTATTATTGTGGAAAACGTTTGAAGAAGCCCTTACCTACAACAAATTTGAAGCAACAAGAAAATGCAAACGGCTGTATTATCTAAAAATATTACGCATCCTTTAAAATCTTTAAAGACAGATATTTCAAAATAAATTTTTTGAGGAGATTACTCAAGAAAAAAAGATTAAACTTCTCATATTCAAAGCCAATTGACTTAATCAGGTACAAATAAAAGTTTCTCGAACAAAAATTTTTTTGGATAAAGATTCGGGAATAAATAAAATATCTTGGATAAAACTCATACGTCATCACGTAAAGGTGAAAAGAAAAATATGTTGGAAAGCGAGTCAAGCAAATTAATAGCCTATTATATCCTATAATTCTCAACTTAACTATCGAACACAATGATTCTATACTAGTGATAATGATGGCAATGTATTTTAAACATAGTTAGTAATTTAATTATTTGTGATATCTCACATGGAATTTTTGAAATTTAGAAGTTATACAAACGAAATTGACATTGAGGTGAAATTAAAAAAATGTTACATGCAGCAAAAATCGAACCTGCGACCTCTATCTGCAGCCTATAGTCAATGTCTCATTTACCACATATCTTACGTCTAAATTCAAAATTTTATAAATTACATGAAAGATACCTCAAATAATCAAAAAATGACTTAAAATTTGATTCTTTAATTGTTGATTTGACAGAAAAACTCTCTCGTTAACATCAAATATGTACTTGACTACATTTGTGCCCATACTCCTAACAGCGGAACATAAGATGATGCATCGTAAAAACATTTAATCTGACACCCTAAAATGCAACGAAAGGGACTCACACTTCATGTCAAGGATCATAACTTGTGTCGAAACTTGGATTTTTCAATATAACCCTAAAACTAAGAGGCAATCAATGCACTGAAAGTCTCTAAACACCCCAAGAGCCAAAGAAGCAAGGATAAGCAAGTGCAAGTTCAAGACGATGTTGATTGTTTTCCTTGATATGTACGTACGGTAGTCCACATGGAATGAGTACCACAGATCAGACAGTTTATTAATAATAATAATTAATATACACATTTTGCGAAGACTCCGAGATAAACATTTGCAAAAAAGGCTTGAAATGTGGCAAGTTGGATCACACGTCAAGACAACGCGCCGGAAAATCTTAAAAATCAAATCCTGCTTAAAGTCTCTAGAGGACATAAAACAAAAAACGGCGCAGCTATTTAACAGCCTGTCTGAACATGACATGTAGCACTGCTTCGTACAGCGAGAGGTTTGCATGGTGAGGTGTCCGTATCGCATCATCTTGTTCACATCCCCGATCAGTTAAGTTTTACCCAGAGACAATATAATATAAAGAGACTTTTTGAAAGATAGGGCAAAAGCGGTACAATGTTTGTTTGTTTACCCCCAGAACTCGGCGCTGAGGTGGTGGTAGATAGGAGAACTATACCACCTAAACTCGATGAGCTGAAATTATACTATAATGGCGGTTGAAGTGACAGTGTAGCGTAAGTATTATTAGTATTAGTTTTAATTTAATATTATTTTAAGATAGTTTTAAAATTTGTAAAGTGTATAAAAGTACAGTGTACAGTTTCATTTATGTGATTACCGAATTATTTTAAATATAAATGCGCTGTGCCACATTGTTCAAGTAAATATTTTTACCCAATTCCCGATCCAAATTTTAAGAATATAAAGTTAAATAATCAGTTTGATACACAACCAATAAGTTATGTGGCAGGTGCTTTGGTAAAAAAATTAAATTTAGATTGTAAAGAATGTAACTCAAATTTGAAAACTAATAGTTTGGAACCTCACGTACTTTAAAGAGAATGATGATAAAAGACGTCTGACTTACGTTACGAAAGAAATTGTTAATTTTTTAGCTAGTGTACATAATGCAGTTCACCAAATTTTACCTGTATTTGGCCACATAAAATGTCTGATTCAAAAAATAATCATGTGTTTGTGTGAATTCATTAACTTTGATTGGTTTACTTGCCAAGAAAATAAGTCAGACGTTTTTTTGAAACTTTTAAAAATCAGTGTTTCTTTAATAATTAGAAAATATTATAATGATCTTTTTAGATCGAGGGACAATATATAAAATTTTATATAAAATAGGTAGATAAAGTACTGCGGTAATGTTTTTAAGTTTTAGGTTCTTGCATGTACACAAAGGATTGGTGTCCTATTTCCAATACCTCATGACACAACACTACGTATTTAAGAACAATGCCAATGTATGGAAACTTCTTAAATATTACGTATTAAAATATCTGTATGCATTTTGTAAGATGATCCATAATTTTAAGTTATCGAGTGAGTTGTGCAATCTCTTTTATTGATGGGTTCTACTTTTAATATTATTCGTGTATTGCTACTTAATATTATTCTAAATTTTCGACCATATTTTATATATTTATTTATTTGAAATAACAATTGTACTTCTCTGTGATATTAGCGTGATTATTCTGATGTTTAAAACATATATGTTTATCTATTTATTATTATTGTTATTTCCGTAAATCCTACCTGGTTTTGTGATACTAGATAATAAGGTGTACAAATAATATTCATATACCTACTTTTTGTAATAATAATATTATTTCATATTTTTGTAATAGTGTTTTAGTGTTTCAAGTGTATATTGGTGTTAAAAGTTGTTTTTATTAAAAATTTGTTTATTATTTAGTTTTTATATTTATTTACCTAAATATTATAAGATAATGCACTTTTAAGACTATATTTTAATTTTTAATATTTTTACACAACAGTAAAAATATTAAAAATCAAATATGAGCTTAAAAGTGTATTTCTATATGAAACAGAATTTATACCCTGTCCCGCCAATTTTTTGAATCGATGAGCTTCTTCCCCCAATTGTTGGCGCGCCACCGTCGCTCAAAACATGTGACCAATTTCATATAAGGTATCAGTACATCTCTTTATTATATATTATCTCTGGTTTTACCTAAAGTAGTTGACAATGACCAGTTGTGAGCTCCACAGTTACACAAAGATTCTGTCCTAAGCTGAATAAGGTAATAAAAATCTCGTGGGAGTGTTATTTAAACAAATCTATAAATAAGAACATTGGCCGTTTGGTTTTGTGGTCTGCAGGCAAAGTTACCTTTAGAATTGTTATGTTGTTACATCCAGCTTGATTATGTTCCGCTGGAACTGCTGGAAGGTCTCAGTTAAAGTTACGTAACATTCTAGTATTAGTCCAAAGGTAGATAATGCACGCATAATGGGGTCACCTAAAGGTACTTCTTTAACTTATATTTAAAGATAAACCAAGCACTCCATTGCTCTAGTTCTTGTGGTTCGTATGGCTCCTGTTATGAGCAGGCAGAATAATATTTGGATTTGGTTTAGTTTTCGAATGATTGTCCATAGGTTGGTAGATATTTGTCCACTAAACTTCACCACCATACATCTTCTTAGATTAGTAGTTTGCTTAAATTCACATGGACTCTCGGGAATCAGCCACAGGTTTATTTTATGTTGTAAGTATTTATAAGTAATTTAATACAAATACATCACCTAAAAAATCAATAAACGATAGATATGAAATCTTGCTACTAGATATTAACTGGTATTAGATATTCAAGGATTTTATGGAACAAATAAATTATTGAAAACTCTGGGTTATACATATATCAAGTTATTCTCTTTCAAAATTTCCAACAGCCATAAATCTCAAATATCACAACTGTCAAATATGAATAGTGCAAAAGTGAACGGACATTAAAGTTAGGAGTTAACGTCGCGACGGCAGCAGACGCCGGGGACGTGAAAGCGAAAGTAAGCGACGGCGGTAGTGGGCGGCAAATCGTCGGTGTTAAGAGAGGGTTGAGGGGGTTCGGCGTCTGGTGCCCTTGTCCTTGACCTTGACCGTCAAGCTCCCGACCTACCCAACTTGGGAAAGGTCCTCCTACACTATCGATTTTACAGGCATTCTCTATATATAACAACGTTGCCGTTATCGTTATCACACAGCTACTTCTAATCCCTTCAATTTTTTACTAGTTCGTTGTTTGAATATAATTAATAAAAGCTACTGTTATACTACACAAAGTATTTGTCTGATTTAGGATCTAAAAAAACTGGTTAGCAACATAATAAAATATACCTAAATAGAATAAATATAAGATTCTACAAGATAATTTAATAAATAAAATGGATTTATTACAGATACAGTTTGCTGCCATTTATGAGAACATCTTAATATACGTCGTTGATAATTAGAATAACAATTGTAATTTTAATTGCGTATTTTTATCCTTTGTGTAGGATAAACTAAAATCTAACTTCAGGTACTATTACATGATAATTGTAATATTTTAGTACTACCACCTACCTACTAAAAATAAACGAAAAGGTCAGTGTATTGTATATAAATGTGCTCTAATTAAGTAATCAAACTGTAAACAATGAAATGAAAATGCCATTAACCTTTTAACCACTATTACCGGCAAGCAGCGTTACTCTATTGGAAAGCGCAAACATCAGGGAATGTAAAACTACAAATGAATGTTGCAATGTTTCTATACCCTACACATAGGTATTAGCATCAGCAGTCTCTTGGGTCAAGCTTTATTTTAATACGGCGAAATGTGACAACATTAAAGTGAACAGGTTTGTTTTATATTTGAATCCATTTAAGTTCGAATCTAAGTATTGAACTGAACATATTTTCTTAGAGAGCTGTCAATCTGGCAAATCTGAAGTATTTTCAAATGTGTTTGCTGAGAATATGCCTGATCTTATTTTTAAAACAATTGTTTATCCTATTTGCTGCTCTGTATTAATTTATCTTTTTTATATTTGTTTCTTTTACTTAATTTAGTTAAAGCACCAGGTCTACTTATTATCCAAACCACACACCTACAGAACGCTATGTTGGGAACTATAATGGTTTCGGAAATATATTTATCTGGTAACTAAGTATACTGTACCTTGAATTTACTCTCTTTGGTCTATAATTAGCTTTATAATCGCATCGATTAAAAAATTATGCTTGTAATGAAATTTATCAATACCTTGTTTTTAAAATAGAGCTTAGGTTTGAACTAGAAAGAATGAACTGTCGGAATGACTCCATCTGAATTTCATATCGTTTTCTTTCTTCAATTAAACATTTTTTTAATAACATAAAAGAAAGCTCTTCGTGTAAGTATATTACAAGCCAATGATTTAAGTACTGGTTAATCACCCCCATCTTTATTTCCAGAGCAGAATTAGGAAGCTAAGTAACCATTGCCAAAGGCTTGCGGACAAATCAAAAATATGAACCAAGTTTCAAACACTTAAGCACAAATGAAGATAATGATATTATGTTTTGTGCTTTAATTATGACCAAAACAACACAAACTACAAACTACAAATCTGTTTTGTGCTTTAATTATGACCAAAACAACACAAACTACAAACTACAAATCTATACATACCTATAATAAAACTGTAGAAATGAGAATTTTTTTACATTAAAGATATTTAAAAAATAATTAGCGGAGGGTGTTATTACGTCGATATAGAACCCAAAAATGTGGTTAGATTTGTTTGTCTGTCTGTATGTTTGTGAGCGCATCACATGAAAACTACTGATCCGATTCGAATAAGGCTTTCACAGATGCATTTATCTTCTTTTAACTTAACATCTGGTGGATAAAAATTTTTCCCCCACCACTTTAACGGGGTGGGGGGAGAAATTTTTATACAACATTCAACACGCTACGAGAACATCGTCGTGGGTACATCGATATACCCAAAAATGTGGTTCGATTTTTTTTGTCTGTCTGTATGTCTATATGTCTGTATGTTTGTGCGCGCATCACATGAAAACTACTGATCCGATTCGAATGCGGTTTTCACAGATATATTTGTCTTCTTTCAGCTTAACATCTGGAGTATGAAAATTTCTCCTCCCACCCCTTTAACGGGTGGGGGGAGAAATTTATGTACAACAATCAACACGCCACGCAAACGACGTCGCGGGTACACCTAGTATATAATAAAACTTTACAAAATCTAATTAAATATGAAGAAATGTTGATAACGATGCTTCATGCACAGATATGTCTTCATGGATATTTCGTCAAGACTCCATAATAAACGAGAGGATAAAGATTTCGAAAGAATTATAATATAACAACGATTTAGTGATTTCAAGTGAATCATTTCAATTTGTTTATGCTATTGTGAATATTAAAAAATTAACTAAGTTGGTATGGGTTTCTGACCACACAAAATTTAATATTACTATTATGGGCTTATAAAGCTGTAAATGAGCTATTATTTATTTAACTAATAGGGGTATACACAAATAACTGCTATCATATTTATCAGACTCTAATCAGTATCCTATAAATACGTATTATTAACTACTTGTTTTTGTAACTCAATAGCTTCATGGAAAATTCTGCGTTATAATTTTGGAAAATAACTTGTTTCTTTAATCAATCTAGCCACTTTCCCTGGTGACCTTGAACGCTGAATGTTATCGAACGACCTAGAGGAGGCGGTATGTGCGACAGCGCCGTAGCCATGTTACGGAGGAAAGTGAAATTAAACAAGAAGAAAACACAGAAACCGGTATTTTGGTATTTAATCGCTGAAAAGCGTATCAACAGAACTAGGAGTAATGTTGCCAAAACTTTAGTTTTTTCAAAAATTCTTGGTATAAAATGATTATGATTTAAAAAGGATCATGAGAAATTACATTTTATGTATATCCATAAATTGCCGAATCATATTGAATGACTCTTAGTAAACTAATTTTTAAACATCCCTTATAAGATTTTTAAAATTTAGAAATTAGTCAATCACGAATAACATTAAGGAGTAATTAAAATATGTCACATCGGACAGGACTCGAACCTGCCATTTCTATCTATAAGCTAGTAGCGCTTTTAACCATTTAGCTACAGATGCCTTAGTGGTTATTTGGAGTTTTTTTATCATATCTTGTTTCAACTCATGTCGCATAGGACACTTATTTAATTCCTCAGTATGCATATGTATGCAAGTCATTAATGAGATAGAGATTATTTGTCACATCGACAATTAATAATGATAATAATAATAATAATAATAATAATAATGTTTATTCAGGAAATAATACAAATATAATAAAACAACAATGCATTTTTAAGTGTAAATAAATACATTTAAGTTAAAGTAAAAGTACATTTGGCACATACAAGGAATAAACATGGAGGACTCGCTGAGGCATAGTGCATGCCTGTGTGCGAGATAGATGCGTGTATGAACTTAAATATTAAACCTTTAGTAATAATAATGCAGTGAATAAAAAAAGTGAACTTTTGAATTAAAACATAGTATCTAAATAGAGAAGTATCTAAATGGAGAAGACATTTTTTTTTTCTTATTTCACATACTTTAAATCAAATAAATCATTAAAGACATATCTGTTTTTACTTCTTATCCAGTTTTTTGTACAAAATTTAAAACGAGGAAGTTTAATAATATTCTTAATATTATCTGGTAACATATTGTATAATCTTGGTGCGAAATAATTAATAATTAAAACATTAAATTGTCATTTTTTCGTATTGGGTGTGGCAATAAATAAAAATATACCACAGAACATAAACATAATTGATTGGGAGTTTGGGAGATTTCAAAAATGCAGAATGTGCTAGAATTTTTAACTGCTAGTACGAAATGTGTAATTGATAGAGCTATTTTAAAAAAATCAAAGCAAATAAAGTAAAAAAGGTACTAGAGTTCATATCTATGGTACCCAAAAATTCTTCACCATTTTAATATGAGGTAAGAGCAAACCATACACTTGTCCCTTAGATTTTCTTTAAGAATGTTAAACTAATGTGTGCTCAATTCTTTTGTGCAGAAAGAAATTAGGATGAATTTGGCAACTCCAATTTTCGAAGACTACATTAAACCTTAACGCCATGCGTTGCTAAGTTACCCCGTCAAGGGATGCTAAAAACCGGCAGCGAGATCCGTAACTGCCAACAGCAAGAACAGTGACCCACCTGTAGACTGAGTTTTATCGATTTATTTCACTGAGAGTAATCTAAAACTGTGAAAACAATATGGTTCGTTAAATTGTGGGATATCAAGCGATTGTTTGCCATAAGGTTCCAACCAACGTAACTTGTGAAGACTGAAACTATATTTTAACATATTTTTTGAATATGTTAACATATAATTCGTATCAATAATTTACTAGAAAACTATTAAATATTGATTTATGAAATTATTAACATCTCATGTTAGCCAAAGGGTAAATTTGAATATTCTGTTTTGTACTAATCGAAAAACTTCATTTAAATTTCTTATGTACATGGTTATGAAAACTTTAATTATCCATTTATTTTTTTCTTTGTGTCATTATTTTTCATATTAGTTAGTTTATTAATCTCTTTATTTATTTTATTATCAATATTATATCTGAAGTTAAGTGAATAGCTTCTTTGTTTTCCCGGTATTTTTTGTGATTGAGTGTACAACTGTTAACTTGGCAATTATAAAAATTAACATAGCGAGTTGTTATAGTAAGTGTTGAAAAGTCTCTGCAAGCTTCCTTAAGCTCCAAGCCATCACAAACGCTTGAATACTATTTACAGGCGCAAGTGCCTTTGATCTGTGTTCCAAAACCTGGATCGGCAACAAGCTCTTTCCATCTCACGCAAGCCAAGCCATGTAAACCTACCATTACCAGGAAATTGTCAATGCATTTGCATATTTTTTTAGGAGCGCTTTTACAGTTTCTCATGGATTGAATGAGTCCACTCTTAATACATCTAAAAATCAGATAATTTTATGTTATCCTATTAAAGAACATGAGATAATTATTATATGACATTAAAGAAATTAAAAGACATGCAAACCTCGGGGCCAAATGATATTCCTTCATTTTTGATAAAGATTGCATGGGTGCTCTTATTAAACCTCTATCAATAATTTTTAATCTATCCCTTCAAAAAGGTAGGGGAAGACCGCGTAATGGGAATCAGCGGGCAATGGTAGTCACCAACATATCTTTAAAATTATAACCGCTAGTAACGTTTACTGCCATCTACGCTTCTATTTATCACCCTGCTAGCGCTGCGAGCGTGCCCTGCCAATATGGCGACAACCTAAGGAATGAGATGTGTGTATAGTTTTTTCAACTCGCCGATGTAAATTTCTCCGGACACAAAATAAACTGTAAGTATTCTAATTATTGATCTACTAGTATGTGACTTTTTAGAAAGTTTTTTATATTTTCGCCGTGTTCTCTGTCTCTGTGTCATTCCGTGGAATTTGTAATCGAATTTAAACCTATTTCCCGACTACCTAGAGCTCTGAAATTTTCAGGATAGCTAAGAACTGGATGACAATGCATGTTTCAAGTGTATTTAGGCATATACATAGATTTCGAAATTTATACCGAATTGATATTAAACATGATCTAAGTTTTGTATAGATAATATTATTTTGAAAGTTATTAAATACATCGTTAGTAGCGTAGTTGGTTAGGCGGCGGATCAGTCCACTTCTGACAGTTCTGTTATGTTATCATAATGGGATCGATTACGCGACAGAGAAGTTTTTTTTTTCTTTTTTTTTGTTCTTACATGTGAAAACAGTAATTATTATTTTAACTCTGGTAATAAAATAAACTGTTTTAGAAAGTTTTTAGATACAACTACCCTTGATTTTGTTAACAAGGAAACAATCTTCTCTATGATCAATCACAGCGTTGTATATGACTTAATATTTTTACAATGTCAGGGATGCTGTGCATTGTTGAGATGACACAAAATATGACCTATAAATCAGTAAAAAACTTTCTATTATAAAAATTTCTTTTTGTAAATTGTGCTTATTTATGCCTTTACTCGTACATTTAGTGTAACGATTTCATACTTAAATCACAAGAATTACTTATCAATATTTTGTGTATTTTTATTTCTTCATAAAATACTTGTGGGTAATGGGAATCGGGTGACCCCCATTGCCCGCTAGTGATCACAATTTCCCGCAGTATGAAGGCATAATATACTTTTGTTATTCTGCTTTTAGATGCCGAAAGTACGAGTTAGAACTACCTACCACAAAAACTTCCTGGTCAACAGACACTTTGAATAAAGCGTTGAAACTTGTTGAAGAAGATGTCGCATTTTTATCACGCTAAACCTTCAGCTGAAGAACCTGTTTTGCTGATTTTAGACAATCATTCAAGCCACATTTCACTTCCTGTTTATGAATTTTGCGAACGGAATCACATCCATATGCTCTCTCTACCTCCGCATACGTCCCACAAGATGCAACCTCTTGACGTTTCGTTTTTTCGACTACTTAAAGGGGCATATAAAAAGGAGTGCGACTTGTACATGAAAAGTCACCTCGCAGAAAAGATCACACCTTATGAAGTAGCATCCTTATTGCGAAAGGCATTTAATAACGTTGCATCCATTAGTAAAGGAGAGTCGGGATTTCGAGCTACAGGTATTTATCCGATGAATCCTGACGTATTTTGTGATGAAGATTTTCTACCAGCCGAATTACTCCTATCAGAAACAACTGTCATTCAAAACATTGATTGCAATTAATAGCTCAGCGCCGGGTCAAGAACCCTCTTTAGCACGTAGCACATCAATGCACGTTGATTTACCGCTTCCAACTACACCACCAAGAACTTCTAGCGCCGTTGATTGTTCAGCTCCTGGCCCATCATGGGAAAGTGTTTCATCTGGTCCAGTATATTCACCGGTCTCTGGCACATCAAAGAAAGTCTCTAGTCTTAATATTGTGTCAAAATTAATTAAGTTACCAGAAAAAACAAATAACCAAAATACTAGAAAAAGTCGCCAGAAGCAGTATGCTAAAATTTTAACATCTACACCAATAAAAGAAAACTTGATAGAAAAAGAGCACAAGAAAAATAAAACCATCTGCCCAGTCAAGGATAAGAGAAAAGGAAAAAATAAAACTAAGGACAAGGATCAAGGAAAGAAGACTAAAGCGCCGAAGCAGGGAACTGAAAGAGTAAAGAGGAAGATTCTCCAGGAATCAAATGAAACATCTGTTTCAGACGTGGCGACTGATGAGTTATGCCAAGACGATGAGCTAGATGATGCTGATGGCGCAGAAAATACGTGCCTAATTTGCAATGAATTCGGCCGAAATAATGAGGTTTGGTACAGGTGTACCTCATGTGGTTTATGGGCTCACGCAGATTGTACCGGGTGGGAGTCAGCCAAGAGTTATGTTTGCGATTTATGTTAGATTTTTGTATGATCCCAATTGCCCACAAGGTGACTACAATTACCCTTACCTCAGTGTAATGGGAATCAAAACAGTTAATTTTTTTTATTTTAATTTTTGCCAGAAATCATTATTAAAGTGATGAATATTGATCTCAAATGTTAGTTAATTAGTTATATTTTCTTATTTAACGGTTGCAATAAAGATTTCGTTTAATTTTATTAATTTATTTCAATTATTGCTTAAGTGATCGCCATTACCCCTTTCTACCCTACTTTCATGATATCTGGAAAGAGGCATTTTTAAAAAGGGTAACAAATCTGAAATTGAAAACTTCAATTGTGTCTATATTGTGCAACTTCTCAAAAGTTTTCGAGATTGTCTTGTACCTATAACCAAATATTTCCTGTTGTCCAAAACCTTATGTCACTAAATCAACATGGATTCTTTAGCAAACTAACAACCATTACGAATTTATCAGTCATGACCCAATTTATCTCAGAGGTTTTAGATAGCATTGGACAAGTAGATGTTATTTACACAAAGGGCTTTGACAAAGTGGACCATAGCATATTGTTAAAGAAATTGTTTTCTTTTGTGTTTACGACTCAAGCTATTAATTTCATAAGATCCTACCTAGCTAATCGTACTACTGTTTAATTGTTTCTGCTCTGAGTAATACTTGGCCAGTTCAAGAGTTCCCCAGGTTTCCAATTTTGGACCTCTACTAATTTTACTTTTCATTAACGACATTTTACAACTTAATTATGTCCTACTTTTTGTTTTGCAGATGATCTCGAAGATTGTATCTATCTTCAATCACAATTTAATAAATTAAGTGAGTGGTGTTATAATAGTGGACTCTACCTGAATGTTAATAAATGTAACGTAGTTAGTTAAACAAAGAAGCACAATTTTATTCCATTTGAATATGTGTGTAATGATATTACTCTAAACAGATGTAGTACCATAAAAGACTTAGGAGTCAGTTTTGGCGATAAATTATCATTTGTTAATCACATTGAAAGAATATTTCGGTTGATATGAAAGGCTACGGGTTTTTAATTAGATATTCTAAGACATTTTCAAATATTAATGCTTTAAATCCATTATATTATGCTTATATTCGGTCTAAAATGGAATATGGTAGTATTGTATGGAGCCCTTTTTGTGCGTGTCATATAAGAAATATTGAACAGGTGCAGAGAAAATTTTTGAACCTGAAGTTTCTAATCTTTAATTATATGAGCATTTGAATAGGTATTGCCAGTTTAGAAGCAAGACTGAATTGTGCCTCAATCATATTTCTGTTCAAATTAATTGATAGGGATTTTAACATCTCTAAATTTAATCCAAGATATAATATATTATTCAGATCAGACAGACCACAAACAAATTTATTCAAGATGGCTCCAATTACAGTAATGTGCAATAATTGGAATATAATAGGTAATGATTGCGATATTTTTTCACATTCCTGAAATCTATTATTTCAACTAGTATTAAGTTTTTTTTTAATTAAGTATAAGCTGCCTTATGTGTATCATATATTGTATTGTATTTTTTACATTGTATCGTCATCTAATTGAAACTTTTGGTCAATAACAGTATTATTATTATTATTATTGGATGCGATACATAACTATTAATCGGTAGTTAAGTCCATAATTCATTAAATCTGCATTATAAGAAGAATATCTAAAAATAATGGTATGATTTCATTAGCAACCGCTTTGCTATAACATAGGGTTCCTTTCAATTGAAATAACAGTATTTTCTTATTAAAAAAAAATATGCAGATTGCTTTTAAACCTAGAACCTATCACCAAAAACGAAACCACGTAACAAAGTAACATAAATCATAAGGGAATTCATTAATTTCTACAAAATATGAAGAAAAAATCAATCACTAATTTTAATTGGTCAATTTCACGTTATGTTAGGGCGTTACGGCCCGTCAAATTTAAAACAAAGTTTTGACACTTTGAGGAATTTGAAAATGCGAATATGCAACGTTGACATTTTGATTTAATGCTACTATCAAAGACTGTTACATGCATGACAGGTTCGCACGGTGGCGCTATGGATGAATGAAGAAGGCACATTGGTAGTGGCTAGCGATAACACGCATACGTTTACCAAAACTGCTACACGTATTTCTTTTAAACAAATTTAAACGAAAAGTTTGTTGCATTTCACGTACGTTTTCAGATTTTGTTTCAAATGGACACACACACTAAAAATCATACTAATAGGATTTTGACTGACTTTATAAAAGAGCTAGAATGGCCCCAAATTGCTTTATCAAAAATGAATATATTTTTATATTTAAAAAAACCTTAAACTTAATGATATTTTTTGGTTAAAATTATTATTTTTAACCTAACATTTGTAATTTTTTCTGATTTACATTTGATAGATAATTTCCTTCTTTGAAATATGTCACTTCATATAAAAAAAAATATATAGATGATACTTCTTAAGCTAATTTAAAATATAATGGTATAAATATTCAAATCTCTAGATTTAGTTTAACAAAACATTTCAATTGTCTATTGTTATAATAAATTCATCTAATATTATAAAATTATTATAACATATTATTAAAAAAAATGTCTGACAGTGTGATTTCATACGATATGATTTCTTTACTTTTAACTCAATTTACATACTTTGACTATACCTATGACTCTGCGTGATTTTAGGATTATATGGTGTGTTCTTGCGCATCTTTAGTGACGTCAGCTTGGGAAAAAGTCATTTAGAATGGCGCGAATTTCAAAATATTTAAAAAGTCAACAGCAACAATTAGTCAGGAAGCAAAGGATAATTCCGTGGCCGATTAAGGTCCTTACAAGCAGCAAAGTTTTTTTAAGTGTTTTTTGACTTGATAAATCCGAAAATTTTTGACCAGTTACCTAGGAAATTTGTTATTAACAATTTAATTGTTTAAATAAATATAACTGACAAACTTTGTTATTTATATTTATTTAAACAACCCTCCTTTGCTCCGTTACTAAATGGCGTTTGACGTTGATTATTCCCAAGGTGACGACATGCGCAAAGTCGAACCAAAATCTGTTTCGTTTGTAACACACCATATAATCCTAACATCACGTGACTGTGTATAAGTTTTAAGCTTAATCTAAAACCAACCATAGCAGTGTATTGTTAGTCACTACCTGTTCAAATATTAAGGTGGCACTTAAGTTAGACAAGGGACAAGATGAGCTGCCCTTTTTGTAACATGATATACCGAGTCTTATTTCAGGTTCAAGCACTTCAGCTCCTGGCTGAAGTATGTTCAGAAAATTCTTTAAGTCCCTAAGGAAACTCTAATCAATGCGGGTGGTAAGAACAGCTATTTGTGTATAATTATTATTAATTTTAATATGTTTCTTTTCCATATTTAGTTCCATAGTTTCAGAACGTACTAAAAATCTATCGTTATTTCATACTTACACAAGTTAAACTTTAAACTTACCTGAAACAAAGAAAAATTTGTTAATACAAAATGATTAAAAAAACATAAATAATCTTAAACCTTTATTAATAATGCTAACATGAATTATACTACATAAACAGAAGCAATCATATTCCCTCCAATACCATAAATTGGGATATTTGTTAAACTGGGAAGAAGCTTGTTTTTATATTCATTCATTATATATAAATTCAAATACGTAAACCAGATGACAATCTTTAAGGTAGTTTTCGTAGGTATTTTACATATGTTTAGAAAGATTGCATTACTAAAAATGGTGCTATTTTTTAAGTATGATAAATTCAGATATGTCTTTATCACTTCTTGTGTATCTACTCAAATGAAACGATTAAAATTTATCGAAATGGTGAAAATGTCCTATGAAAAAAATTTACAGCCGGCTATTAAAACTAACTGTGTTTGTTTCAGAAGATTTAATTTATTATTGAGATGCAGAGTAGAGGTCAAATAAATTAAAATTTCCACGAAATCCCTGCGATTTATTGAAATATCGCAAAACAGAAGCGTGCTTTATGAAAAATTGACCCACATACGAGATCGAGATACTATTTTTATTCGGACTCCAACACAAACAACAAAATTATTATTTAATTGGACGGCATTTGCCATTGCGAAATTTTTAACTTTATAAATTAGATTGACCCATTCTTCTTCAATATCTAAGAAATGCCGAACCGCTGGTTGCTAATTAGAACAAAAGCGTTTTATTCCAATGAGGATTACTGGTCTTTATCAGTACAAGAGTTGTTAAGAGTAAGCTTTTTGGTGGTGGAAGAAGTAGGTCAATATTTTATAGGGAATCACTGAGTTTCTTGTAGGTACTTAAATTAGTTCAAACAACTTATCTTTTATCTAAATTGAATATACAATTTTATAAGGGATTTTATTCCGATAGTCGTATTTAAGTATTGAAAAAAGGTAATTATAGATATTTTTTAAAAACTCTGCAACAACAATCTTCTAATTAAGTATATAGTAACTGTACTGTCCTATTAGTAACTATTATACAATAAAAATTACTTTAAAGCAACCTTAAAGTGTAAATAAAAGATATAACTTTCTGTTTTATATTTTTTTTAAGTGGTGGGTGTAGATAAAGTATAGTACATAACTAGGTAATGCGTAAAATTTTCCACTCGTGTGTGAACTGCTACTTACCACTCTTGTTATATAATATACTATTTGCTTATCAACAATTTAACTTGATCGAATTATCTGTTTTATTATGGATAAAGCTATATAAGTATATATACCTTTAAAATGTGATTGATATATTTTAATTTTGAGAAGTATACCTTAAATAAGATTCCTGTTTAACGATTCTCCTTTGTTTTGGTAATAAACATGACAACACGAGTATTCGAAAGCAAATTAATTGAATTGTCTTCTTTGCATAATTTTAGATTACCTACGCGAAAACTTCATGCTAATGGAGCGTCAGTTTTTTATTTGTACTTAGGTATATTTATATTGGTCAAGGAATCTATTAGGTATAGTTCTTATAAACTTCTAGAAATATGAATAATAATTGGAATAACAATTTTTTTCTTAACAATAGCTACAGCTTTTTTAGAAGAAGTATGACTAGGATTATTTCAAATCCAGATAAAATTAAAAATACAAAATTCTGGATGACCAATAAATCTATATGTTTTTGAGTCATAGTCCTGCGGCACACACTGTATGCAAAAAGAACGGGAAACGCATGTCTGCAACTCTTACGGAATATATTTTTAAGTATTTCGAGTCGAACAAAAGCTATTCCAACCTTTGAAAACGTTCATATCATATCGTGAACGATTTTTGAATGTGGAAAAATACCTTTTTCATCACTCCGTGCGGAAAGCACTGCTTTCGACCATGCAAGACCGTGCGGAAAGCAATGCTTCCTTCAACGTTAGGAAATATAAAACTATTCATCACTCCGTGCGGAAAGCACTGCTTTCGACCATGTAGGACCGTGCGGAAAGCAATGAATGACGGAAACAGAGTTGATAAGTGTTTCCCAATCAAAAATAAATGAGATAGAAAGTGAATTAAGAGAAATTGAGGATGAATTTTCCAATAGTTTTGCATCTGATAATGCGGTAGTAAATGCACCACGATATACTCAATCAAACGTTTCATTACTAATTAAAGATTTTGTTGATTCTCAATTATTATCTAATATACTTAAGTTGAATAAAAAAAATGTGTCTAAGGAATTAAGCAACTGTTCAAATATTACATTTAACGTATTTAACGAACATTCATAACTATACATAATTTTGTAATAAAAATCTTATAATTTCTTAATTCTAAAAATTTTTGTTTTAATGGGGGGGATTCGCCTCCCCCAACCCTCCTTCAGCGCCTTCGCGGTGCAGGCGGATCAGACCTAATACTACTTTTATTATCTTCTTTTCTTTTATTTTAGACAAATTCAAGAGCTTTCCTCACGGAGTGATGAAAAATAGAATACGCAACTCGTGCGGTGCGCAGGTAATCCCATCACTCGTGCTTTTTATCGCGTTCACCTTCGGCTCACGCGACAAACGCGCTCGTGATGGGATCACCTGCTTTCCGCACTCGTTACGTAATGTACTATTTCGAAACGGTTTAGAAATGTCTGCAAGTATTTTAAATCCAAAATTTATCGAAAAATAGTCGGCAAAAATATTTGCTGGTGTTTATTAGTTGTATGACAGTCCGTACTGGTGAAGGAAAATCTTTGGAAAATTATGTCATCTCGAAACATTTGGCAAAAATCATAAATATTCCTTTTCATCCAAAAAACAAACTTAATTTTTTTTGCGAACAAAACCTGCACTATTATCATTATAATTATTATTATTACAATTATTATTATTATAATTATTATTGTTACTATTATTATTATTTTGAGTTTTCGTTGAAAATTTCAACTCTTATCTCAGAGAGGCATGGAAATATAGAAATAGAATTAAACAAAAGAAAATAACGATGGAAATGATTTTTTTTAATTCACGTTCACAAAGTTTCTATTTCGACACTAAAAACAGTATCGAAATAGATTCATTCTAATACTGTTTTTGGTAACTTTTTGTTTTACACAATTGGTTGCACTGCACTGATTGTCATCGAAAGAGATCAGGTAGTAAATCAAGAAGTATCTTGTAGTAAATTATTAACTACATTATCAGCGTTATTGCTAAATTCGGAATATTTTATACAAATTTGACAAACATTCAAATTTAAAATCATTAAAACTGACAAGTGTCAAAAGTGTCAAGATTGCCAACATAAATAAATATTTCGAAAAACTCTCATTTTATTTATTTTTTATACTTTTAAAAGTTTCTTATAAACAATAGTATGTAACACTCGAATTACAATGACGGTTTGTAGTACCAGTTCTTTGCGAAACTCACCGCTTCGCGGTTCGTTTCACAAACTGTACTCGTACTACGAAACCTGTCATTGTAATACTTGTATTACAATATACTATTGTAAGAATTTAATTAATTTTAACAAACACCGTCTCTTACTCAGATTACTGTATTAATCTTTTAGCTTCAAGTAATTTACCCATACATAAAAAATGATCTTCATAAAGTTTTTTTCTTAGACGTAATGGAACCTTTAAAACATTATTCGCTATAAAGAGCAATGTATGGGTGACATAAATAATATGTTTAATTTAAACGCTCTACCTAACACAAAGAATTTATTAAAATAATACCTATATAAATTGTTTGTCAATCTTTTTTTAACGAGATTTTTAAGCACCGACCTCTAGCCTATTTCCCCTAAAATTACTACAAAAAAAAATACAAGATAGAATCATTAGCAACTTATCACCAACGTTGAAGATCCAACACCCCGCACATGTTTATGCTTTTTTGGCAAAACACCGCCGTCTGTATTTCTTCCCCCTTGAGATATAAACATCCCCTTTTGATTGGTCCCGGTGCAAAAGTCACGCACCGAACAAGGGCACTATTTAGCTTTTGACATTTTTTTAAAAGGAATTTTTATATTTCCGAAAAGAAATGTTTAGAAAAAAGCCTTTCCTCTAGCCCGCGCTGAGAGGACACGGGGAGGAAATGAATAAGTGCTCGAATTGAGGGTGTTCCTGAACACATGTGGTTGTTTTTAGATAAATAATGGGCTTCTTTTACGGATTATAAGCATCTAAAAGAGTTTGGTATCTTTTATAAAAAATACAAATAATAATCAAGTGTTAGGTACTTTAGAGATCAGTGAAAACATTTTATTTTAAGTAAAAATGAATAACATAATAGTTCAAATAAGTATTAAAATCAAATTACGCTTGCATCTTTATCTTTATAAAACAATTATAATATATTCCTAAAAACATGATTTAAAGAAATTTTGTTTGTTGCATTGGTAATTTATGCGTACTGTATGATTAAGTTGAATAATTGTTTTTATTTCAGAAAATAGGAACACATAAGTAGTCCGCATGTTCTGTTGTTTCGACATAGAAAACATATGATGTTGATCAACCAAATATTTTAATACAATTTTGAAAAATTAACGAGTTTGCCAAATTCCCTGACCCTCTTCCAAATTTTCAGACACAGCATGTATATGTATAATCATAATTTAATGATTAAAGTTTTGTTAGATATCTTATTTTAATTTGTGTTAAATAATTTTATGATTGTGATGTATAGGATGTTGTTGTTTACAACTGACAGAAACTAATTTAAAGTTTGAATTGACATATTTTTTTACGTTTTATTTGTTTTCTTTGTTATTTTATAGTGTTCATCAAATACAAGTTTATATACATTAAAGTGTTCATCAAGGACTGCAAACGTTGTCAGTTTTTTCACTAAAGGATATTTATTTTAATGCAGTTTATTTTATTCGAAATCAAACAGAAACTGGTGTTAAGGAATTATTGTAAAATTATATCCCGCTACGTATTCTAAATGAATTTAACTTGTGAGTTATTTGCCTTAATTAGCATAATATTTTTGAAACCTATTTACACCTTAAGAAAGAAGACATTTAAGCTCTGAATTTTAAATAAATAAAAAAAACATTGCTTAAAATACCAAATTACTAAATCCGTTTGTTTAACACCTTTAATGAGTAGAAAGCAAAGTATTGTAAAAACGAGCCATTTTTTTATTTTATTCTTTTAGTTTGAAGATGGAAACTGGAAACAGTCTGGCATCGGTGGTACTGCAGCCTAATTAGGCTCATTGTACTTCTTCCATTGGTTCATGTGACCCACTCTAGGATCTTAGTACCCTCTACTAGTTTAAACAAATCTGAAAGTGAGTGCCTTATAATTGTGAAGACACTATAAAGTTTTCTACAATCCTGTGATCCAGTTCCTCGCAATGGTGTTTAAGTTAAACTCCCATGATTTGCAGTTTTCCTGTCAGTCATTACAGGAATCCTGTAATGACTGGTAGTTGATTCCTTTTGGTTTTGAGGCGCAGTGTTTCAGCTCTTCTGGCTCATGTTTAATACGATATCCAGTTTTGGTTGTGTTCTTTAACGGATCCAGTTTTTCATTCGGTACCGAACCGTACTTTTTGGTATCTCTAGAGATGGTTTTGGACCGTAGAATATTGTAGCTAATTTTTTTCTTGCAATTTTATCAGTTTTATGTTAAAAATAATATTTAGCATATAAAATATATTCAAACAGTTTTTTCCAGTAATTAAGGGTCAACAAAGCTTATTTACGAGTAATTTTTCGTTTGTGAAGTCACACATGTTTATAAAAAATTTAATAATAACATTATTAAAACAGTAAAAGTTGATTCAATTAGGGCTACCGCGTGTGAATTCGCCGCTAGAGGCGCTAGTGTAGCTGGTGGTCCCCGCGTCACTGTTTATGGGTGGGACGCACGGTATTTTTTTCTTTTTAATTAACTTTGGAGTTACTACGAGGTATAATAGTATTTAATTTAAAACATTGTTTTAATTATGGAAAATACGAGTTACGAGTCAATGAATGTCACTGCTTTAAAAGTAGAACTACGAAAAAAAGATGCAAAGTTAAGCGGGCTGAAAAAACAGTACTGAGCAACACTGCGGCATTTTCCTCTAAGTATCAAAGGAAAAATATTTATTTGTAAACGTGGTGACGGATGTGTCAGCTGCAAATTTATTCTATGGACGGACCTACAACGCCAGTGGCGCCAACTGGTGAGCCAAAAAACGGTAGCCCTCATTCATGCCTTCTGCGACTCTTAAACAATGCCTTCTTAAGCACATATATGACGTTATGGAGAAAGAGATTATTTGTCTAATCGACATTTTAAACACCAAATTCTAAGTCACACTTTTCGTTTTGGAGAAAGAGATTATTTGTCAAATCGACATTTTAAACACCAAATTCTAAGTCACACTTTTCGTTTTAATTTAGTAACGTGAATTAACCGTTGCCTAATAGTTTAAAGCGCAATCGGTTCAAGATAAAGATCACAGGTTTGAGTCCTGTCGGATGTATGTATGTATGTATGTATGTATGTATGTATGTATGTATGTATGTATGTATGTATGTATGTATGTATGTATGTATGTATGTATGTATGTATGTATGTATGTATGTATGTATTGTATGTATGTATGTATGTATGTATGTATGTATGTATGTATGTATGTATTGTATGTATGTATGTATGTATGTATGTATGTATGTATGTATGTATGTATGTATGTATGTATGTATGTATGTATGTATGTATGTATGTATGTATGTATGTATGTATGTATGTATGTATGTATGTATGTATGTATGTATGTATGTATGTATGTATGTATGTATGTATGTATGTATGTATGTATGTATGTATGTATGTATGTATGTATGTATGTATGTATGTATGTATGTATGTATGTATGTATGTATGTATGTATGTATGTATGTATGTATGTATGTATGTATGTATGTATGTATGTATGTATGTATGTATGTATGTATGTATGTATGTATGTATGTATGTATGTATGTATGTATGTATGTATGTATGTATGTATGTATGTATGTATGTATGTATGTATGTATGTATGTATGTATGTATGTATGTATGTATGTATGTATGTATGTATGTATGTATGTATGTATGTATGTATGTATGTATGTATGTATGTATGTATGTATGTATGTATGTATGTATGTATGTATGTATGTATGTATGTATGTATGTATGTATGTATGTATGTATGTATGTATGTATGTATGTATGTATGTATGTATGTATGTATGTATGTATGTATGTATGTATGTATGTATGTATGTATGTATGTATGTATGTATGTATGTATGTATGTATGTATGTATGTATGTATGTATGTATGTATGTATGTATGTATGTATGTATGTATGTATGTATGTATGTATGTATGTATGTATGTATGTATGTATGTATGTATGTATGTATGTATGTATGTATGTATGTATGTATGTATGTATGTATGTATGTATGTATGTATGTATGTATGTATGTATGTACAGATACACCTGCGACCTATAAGATCTATTGTGTCCCCCTTTTCTTGCTATATTTCTGATGATTTCTCAGACTTATAGCAGCTCTTCTAGTCCTATCTTCCTTAGAAAGTTTAGGATATCATTGGGTTTTAAATTAGGTAATTCTTCCCTTTCTATTTCGTATGACCTAGGTATTTGACCCTAGAAGTACTTAATGCTATCCTGTCGGATAGGACATTTATTCAATTTCCCCTCGAAGTAATTTATTTGAAAATTTAGGAGAGCTCTCTCAAGTAATTACATAAGTAAAGACTTTATTTTAGAATTTAATATTTAATTGCTATTATTAGTATTAATGGTGTAAAACAAATGCTTCCTATGGTAGGGTTTGCAATAGACGAACCTACAAAACACCGTGTTGAACTATTAAATTCTAATAAACAATTAAGCTGTTTAAATTTTATTAATGTACGTTAAACTTTTTAATTGGTTAAATAATTATGCCATTTAAATTGTGATATAGTATTTAATTATTTTTTAGGTAAAAACTGTCGTCTAAATCAATTTTTCTGGCAAATCGTATGTTATTCTGATTTTTGTGACCCAATTATATAGATATATCTTGGCTGCCAAGCCCACATTAATGCAGTTTTACTTTCATTGAATTTTTTCCTCGAGGTGTGATTTATATAGTCGATTGTGTACATGTCGTTTGGTTAATATATGTTGCCATTTTTGTAACAATGTAGGCATAAAAGTTCTGGGTATATATTTTAATTGTTACGGAGATAGGGTCAATATTTTTTATTAGATTTGGCAAAAACAGAGGCGTGGATCAAAGAATATGCATTAAATATTGCGGTACAAATAAAAGTCAAAATGTTGTCTGTTATGTGGCATTTGGTAAATCTACTATGAGTAAAACAAGAGTGTATGGATGGTATAAACGCTGCAAAGGAGGCCGAGAAGTCATTGATGACACGTCAACAACTGATGAAAATCGGTGAAGCAAATGGTTTTGAAAAATCGTCGAATTATTATTAGGGAAGGTGCTGAGGATGGTGGCATATCAACCGGATAATGTCATGCGATTGTCTCGGATGTTTTGAGCATGAAACGGGTGGCAGCTAAGATTGTTCCAAAAAGGCTCAATTTGGACCTAAAACAACGTCGCATGAATATCGCTCAGAAGCTGTTTAATACCACTAACGACGATCCAGATTTCCTTAAAAGGATCATAACTGGTGTTGAAACATGGGTATATGGCTATGCCAGTCCAAAGCCCAAACATCCCAATGAAAGCGGCCAGAGGAGCCAAGTTCGGTTGAATGTGAATATTTATCTCAGTGTTTTTTTCGATTAAATTGGAGTGATGCAGCATGAGTCCTTGCCACAAGGTCGTACAGTCAACAATGAATATTAACTGGAAGTTATGAGACGTTGCGCGAAGCAATACGACTTAACGCAAGGATTTGTGGGAAACCAGTCATGGATTTTGCACCATGATAATGCACTGGTGCATTCATCACAGTTTTTGGCCAAAAACAACACCGTTATTATGCCTCAAGCACCGTATTCTCTGGACTTGGCCGGCTGCGACTTTTTCCTATTCCCAAAACTAAAGAGACGGATGGAAATATGACATTTTGCCATAATTGAGGAGAGAAAGGCCGCCTCGAAGAGTCGAAGAGCTGATGGCCATATCGAAAATCGAGTTCCAGAAGTGCTTCGAAGATTCGAAGAAGCGCTGTAACAAGTTTGTTTGTTTGTTATCTGAGGGGATTACTTTGAAGGGGACACAATAGATATTGATAAATAAACATAGATTTTATGAGTTATTCAAAAATTCTCGTTTTTTTTTTAACATACCTCGTACAATTTGCTAATAATTGGAATTAGATTGAATTGTAACTTGTTAGAACGCAGAAGGATAATCGAATTTTCCTAAGTATAGAAAAGTTACTAATAAATAAAAGAAATTCTGTTATATTTTGTGTCATTGATAAATAAAGTATTTACTTTAATCGGCAGGAGAAGAAAAATATTAAATTTCTTTGATTAACGTTTCGCCGTCTTGTCTGGTTTATTAGGCTAAATCAATTTATTGATTTATTGTACAAATTGCAAACAATATAAAAAGTTCTGGCATTTCATTTAAAAATTAAAGTAAAAATGGTCTTGAATTAATCTTTCATTACCCAAAGGTATTAATGTTAGTACTAGATATATTGATATAGAGTTGTGGTTTTAAGGGTTAGTTAAAATGTAGACAAAATACTTTCTACACCACTAAAGTCTACCAAAAGAATCTTAATCTTCTATAATTCTATATTCGTTTAGATAAGTCACAAAGTTTTCAAAATATTGTATACTAGTTGTACTCGCAACGTCGCTCGCGTGGCGTGTGATTGTTATAAAAATTTCTTACCCCACCCCATTTAAGGAATGGGAAATAAATTTTTATACATCAGATGTTAAGTTGAAAGAAGACAAATACATCTGTGAAAACCGCATTCGAATCGGATCAGTAGTTTTCATGTGATGCGCGCACAAACATACAGACAGACAGACAAAAAAATCTAACCACATTTTTAGGTTCTGTTTCGATGTACCCGCGACGTCGTTCGCGTGGCGTGTTGATTTTTGTATAAAAATTTCTTTCCTCACCCCGTTAAAGGGGTGGGGGGACAAAGTTTTATACACCAGATGTTAAGTTGAAAGAAGACAAATACGTCTTTGAAAACCGCATTCGAATAGGATCAGTAGTTTTCATGTGATACGCGCACAAACATATACATTCCTACAGTTTTATTATATGTATAGATTAAGTGCGAAGATGCGTTCTGAGAATATTGCATCAGGAAAATTTGTACCAAAAACAGCATACATCAAGTTATATACAAAACACTCAACAACTGAATGCCTCTCCTCAAAAATTAAAAATTCTTAATTTTTTAACTTGTTTCATGATATTTTCAACTTAAAATAAATAAATGGAACACGATCTTTTTGAGATTTACCAGTCATGAATCCAGTGATGAAAGTGGCCAATATATTCTAAATAAAATGAACAAGTTTGACGAACTAAATTGAAAAGAATTTTTAATAAATATTTAAACATGTTTGTTGTATTTATTTTTAATACTCAATTATACATGTGCAAAATTTTAGAAATAATTTGCAATAAAGAAAAAGTTAACCTCGCATGTTATGTTTCATTATATTTGGTAGGTGTGTTGTTGAATATAAACTACAATATTGTGGTGACAATTATTCAGCATTGGACATACTTTTCTTTGGCCTATACCGACTGTTTGAATCATGGGATTTCCTTTAAAATATCTTTGTCAATGACTTGCATATGAATAAAAAAACCTCAGTCTATTTTTTTAAAGGTGCATTATATAAATGGCGACATCGTTAATGCCGTATAGAATATAATAAGTAATAAAATAAATTTAGGCATGTTATAAAAAATTCAATAATGTGTTATTAAAATAAAATGATTATATCAAAGAAATTCTAAGAAAGTCGAAATTGAAAGAGGAAAAAAAATCAGTGAAATATCCAAACAACCATAAAATTAATTATCAAAAATCGAGATTGAGATATAAAAAAGAGTTTGAAAACAAGTTAACTAATATACATAAATTTTACTTACTTAAGGACAAAGGGGTTTTACTCTCACCAGATATCATTGCAAGGGAGTGATATAATGTTTGTTGAATTTACATGGTACATTATAATTGTGTTATCTACTTAAATAAATTTGTTTCTTTAATATGTACAGACACAAAATAGTTTTATGAAAAGTTTATTTTACCATATATAATATTACTAGCTGAACCGGCGAACTTCGTTTCACTTGACAATTATATATTTTTTCAATTTTCGTTTTTTCTAATTTTTATGATCCTTTTGTTTTTCGATTGATATCCATGATTTTATTACTGTTTTTGTCGATTTTATTATATTTTTTTGTCTATTTACAGGTTTTTAGTTTTTTTTTGCATGTTGTGATTTTTACACATTTGTTATTCTTTTTTCGTTGTTTTTTTTAAATTTTTATTTTATTTACATTTTTTGTGATACTGTTCGGTTGTTTATTCCATTTTTTAAATTTTTATCCATTTTGCATTTGTATCTATTTATTTTTAATTTTTTATTGGGTTTTCCATTATTTCCAATTTTGATAGTATCTTCTAAGATGTTCATTGAAATTAAGTGATGTCAAAGACAATTTTGTTTACAATTAAATACTCTTAATCAACAACACATTTATTTGGATAAAGATTAATATTACGTTGATACAACTCTTAACAAATAATGCATTAATTTCGACCAAAATTGATTACCATAAAAACGGTTCTAGTGAGTTAATCTTAAAAGATAGACATATACTGTCGCGGACATTTTTTTAGATCATTTCAAGAGCAACAATTCTTTTATACATATATTTTTAGTATCTTGAACCGTTTTCGCAGCGCACGCAATGGAAGCCCTCAGGGATCAATAATTTTCCCCGTTTTTTTCACATTTTCCATTACTTCTTCGCTCCTAATAGTTGAATCGTGATGTTATATAGCCTAAAGCCTTCCTCGATAAATGGTCTACTTAACACAAAAAGAATTTTTCAATTCGAACCAGTAGTTCCTGAGATTAGCGCGTTCAAACAAACAAACTCTTCAGCTTTATAATAATAGTATAGATTACTTTTTTGCATAAAGAAAAAAACAAAAGTTTGTGTTTAAAACTCGTTTTAAATATCTTTGATAAAATTTTCATTTTTTTTTAATGCAAAAATGTAATTTTGCAAATTTTAAAATTTATTACATTTAAAGATAACTGATTAATTGCGTAAATTTTTTGTCCGAAATAAACATGAATAATTATTTGATTTCGTTTAATCAACTGTAATTCTCTTTACTAGAAACCTGTCAAAACAAAACTTTTAAAGGGTAAAAAAATTACCAAAAACAAAATAGCTGACAGGTTAATGCAAAAAATCTATTTATAACATTACGATTTTTTATTAACAAAATTTTATCAATTTACAATCCAAACTACACTAACCGGCACGAAAAACGGGCATTTTGACATTTTGACCGAATTTAAAGTTTCATAATTTTTTTTATTGCCGATTTTGATCATTTTTTTTTTCAAAAAATCTGTAGCTAGATTAACTATAAGCTAGTGTGTTTGGAGCGTGGTCTGACAGGCCACACCATATACATAAACTCGGACTAAGGCACTATAAACATAGGTATTATCGTCAGCCATGTTTTGTCCAATGTCAACCACAAAACTAGAGATAATAGAACAGATGTGTTGAAGCCTAATATAAAGTTGGCAACAAGTTCCGACATCAGCGCACCATGTTTTTGTTTAAAATTTTACTTTAACACCCTTTTTATGCTTAAAGTACCTTAAATTTATTTTAAACTAAAACCGCTAATAGTACTTACTCTGTTACTATACCGTTATAAGTACTTTTTCGCTTTTCGCACTACCAGCTAGTTTAGTTCCCATTTTCACCACAAAATACGATTGCACGTGTCTCTTTAAGTTGTCTATGGTCTGACACGTAAATTGATTGACATTGGAATAAAAATGGCTGATGATAATACCTATATCTATAGTGCCTTACTCGGACAGTAGAGCAGCGCTAATGGCACTTGACAGTTTTGACTTTACCTCTAAGGCAGTATGGGACTGTCATCAAGCCATAAAAACCCTGGGAGTGAACAACAAGGTTATCCTTAGTTGGGTTCCGGGGCACAAAGGTATTGCTGGCAATGAGGAAGCTGACAAGTGGGCAAACAAAGGAGCTAACAACCCGCTCATTGGTCCAGAGCCGACGTGTGGTATTGCTTACAATACAGCACGAAGAGCTGTTCGCCAGTGGATGGGCATAGAACATTGAAAGAGCTGGGAAAGAACAGAAGGCAACATACAGTCAAAGAGAATGCAGACACCTACTGGTGCTATAGCGGCAGATGCCCTTGGGCTGAGGAGGAAGACCCTGCGGAAAGTGGTTGGCTTCATCAGCGGCCACTGGGTATTCCGCGGACATCTTCATAAGATGGGAATTCAAGTTGAAAACCTCTTATGTAGAAAATGCGGTGAGGAGGAGGAGACAGCTTTCCACGTGATATTCATGTGCCCAGTCCTGCAAGGTCTGCGTGTGAGATCCCTTGGCCTACTGACCGGAGATCAAAGGGAAGAACGGGTAACCACAGTCAAAAGGATCTCATGGTTCATTAAGAACCTGGGGTTTGACGGAGAATGAGGACCTGTGAATGAGGGTGCACAATAAGCTGCGATGCAATCCCATGGTCTACCCCTAAGCCTGGCCCTCTGTTAAAAAAAAACTATAACCTACTTCTAAGGTAAAAAAGTCTTGTTATTGCAGTTTATACAATGAAAAACAAAATGTTGTTTTTTGGGCTTAAGTTTGAAGACTAGCTTATAAAGGCGAATAATTTATCTACATTTTTTTTAAATCATTAAAACCGGTCAAAAACAAAAAAAAATGTAACTTTAAAGCTCAAAATTTTAAAATGCCCGTTTTTCGTGCTGGTGAAAGTATAAAAAGTCTTCTTTCAAACTTTTTGAAATAATTCACTAGAATTTAAACCTATAGCTATAAGTTATAAATAATTTGAAATATATTTGTTACTTTTATATAAAATTTTATAAACATTTGTAAAATGATTTAATTGTTGTTAATTTTTAGAACTAAGCTTGTTTCAGTCTGCATTAATGGGCAATTTAGAGGAAAGAATCAAGTTTCATTGACTTTTCCCCTAGATAAAATGTATACAACGTAATAAATTAGTGGTAATATGTCGAAGATTGGACGTGTTTCGTTTTTAAAAATTAAAGGCAAAAGTTAAGTGGCCGGATAACAAACAAAACAATCCAGGACGAGGCTAACACCTCGTTCGGTCGGTCGCACAATCTATTAAGCAATACCTGATCAAGCACACACACTATACATATAAATAAATACGTATGATCATTTATACTGAATGTCTCATATATTAATATTTTCTAATATAATGAAATTTTGTTGTCGTTACCATCAAATGCAACGAGTCCACAGTGCTACTAAATGCAAAGTTAGAAAGCATGCGAGCAATCATATGTACTAAAATACTACTAGATACAAACTCAAATGGAAAACTAAATAGCTGGAAAATTCAATAAATTTTGTACTTGATACAATTGTAAAAAATAAATACAAAAATTGGATAGAATAAATTTGACACAAAACCACAACTAATTTTTTGATATCTATAAAGAGTATAAAGATTCAAAAAGTCCTGTACGAAGTATAAAGCATTAACAAGCCATTTGTGCTTGTTGCCAATGATTTAATCATCTGTTCTTCTTTGACGCTATTGTGTTATATGTCAGGATTTTCATTATTACCTGTTATTACATCCATTTTCTTTTGAGTCCTCATTTCTCGCTTCTGTCATTTTATATCTTCCATCCAATGTCTGCTACTTCTATTGGATAGACTCTTGTTTGCTATCTAACGTAATCGGATTCTCTGAACAGGCCGGATAAGAGCATAGAGGTAACATATACAACAGGTGTTTTTTGTGATACACAAATTTATTTAAACTTGCACCCCAACAATTTCTTCAATCATTTTTTGAAAATTATATCTAGTAAATTTCTACCACCTGTAACCTTTTTTGACATTATCCATTATATTTTGGAATATTTCTGGTTCAATTTTGGCAATTCAGTTGTGTAAGAGAATCTGGTTTGTTGGAATAAAACAATCGATTAGAGCACATTACTTTATGATTATTGTATCGTATTAATGGAACTCTCCATTTCTCTACCTATACTGGGTTTCGTAAAATAGTTAGGGATAGAAAGTTTTTCTTGAACTTGGGCGCGTAAATGTTTTAATTTAATACCAATTCGGTTCTAGTATCTTAACACAATAAATATAATCAAGTGTTACTCGGTATACGCCCAAGGTGTCCAGTTGTGATAAACAATCAGTATTTCTGATCTTAAATTGGATAACTTTTTTTTACCAGAGGGCCAGGCTTAGGGGTAGACCATGGGATTGCATCGCAGCTAGTACAGCTTATTGTGCACCCTCATTCACAGGTCCTCATTCTCCCAGGTTCTTAATGAACCATGAGATCCTTTTGACTATGGGTACCCATTCTTCCCTTTGATCTCCGGTCGGTAGGCCAAGGGATCTCACACGCAGACCTTGCAGGGCTGGGCAGATGAATATTAAATGGAAGGCTGTCACCTCCTCCTCACCGCATTTTCTACATAAGAGGTTTTCAACTTGAATTCGCATCTTATGAAGATGTCCGCGGAATACCCAGTGGCCGCTGATGAAGCCAACCACTTTCCACAGGGTCTTCCTCCTCAGCCCAAGGGCATCTGCCGCTATAGCACCAGTAGGTGTCTGCAGCATTCTCTTTGACTGTATGTTGCCCTCTGTTCTTTCCCAGCTTTTTTGATGTTCTATGCCCATCCACTGGCGAACAGCTCTTCGTGCTGTGTTGTAAGCAATACCACACGTCGGTTTTGGACCAATGAGCGGGCTTTCAGCTCATTTTTTGCCCACTTGTCAGCTCCCTCATTGCCAGCAATACCTTTGTGCTCCGGAACCCAACTAAGGATAACCTTGTTGTTCTCTCCCAGGGTTTTCATGGCCTGTTGACAGTCCCATACTGCCTTAGAGGTAAAGTCAAAACTGTCAAGTGCCATTAGCGCTGCTCTACTGTCCGAGTTTATGTATATGGTGTGGCCTGTCAGACCATGCTCCAAACACACTCTTGCACACTCGGATAGGGCAACAACTTCAGCCTGGTAAACTTGGATAACTTTGAAAAGACACAGATCAAAAACCTATGAAAAGAGAGCGAATTGCATTGTTGTGATATGTGTACCTTTAACTATACAAAAAGAGCATTATATATTCGTAAATTTTATTCCAAGGAATGTGAATAAGTCATAACCTGTTGTTGCCAAATACACTTGATCTGGAAGAATAAGGATTGTCCCATCCATTACTACTGATTTTTACTATCATCTATCTTCTTTCTTAATTTGAGATCTAAATTTCAAAAGTCCTTTCTATATTTTTACTTTGTTGCTTTACCTTTGAATTATTTTTTTCTTCTGTGTATTTTATGGTTTGTTGATTAGATCTATTTTACACTTTTCTTTTCAAGACTGTACGAGTAGAGGATTTTTTAGTAAAAGGTCTAAGTAATAGCATTTTTATTATTATACTACTACAAATTTGGCAGATCCAGATTATGGATATTTAGCAAACACAATATACTTATTTGTTTTTACTTTAATTTCGTTAGGCCTACTGTAATTTCTTATAGAATCATATTCTTAATTGTAGCAATATATATATATATATATATAAACAAAGTGCCAAGAAAACGCGTATTAATAAAAAAAAAAAAAAAAAAAAAAAAAAAAGGGAGGATAACGGGAATACAACGCAACAAGGATCATGGTTACACTGATGACGGCTAATGAGCCAGAAACATGCATGTCTGCGGTTACCATTCTTACTTGTAACCATAATCCTTGTTGCGTTGTATTCCCGTTATCCTCCCTTTTTTTTTTTTTTATATATATATATATATATATATATTAACTCTTTACATTAGCGTTTTATTGTGTATGAATGTATAAATTATACCTATGTTACTTTCTTACATTAAAAAACAAAATTATGGTTCTACCACAAACCAACATGAGGTCTGCTTACCATTTACCTTTTCTACTATTTATTTAGTAGAATGTGTTTTAAACACATTTAACATATCTTTAAACCTTTGTTGACGAACACGAAAATGAAATAAAGAATGAAGAGCTTCTAGCACTTTAAAATTGCAAAAAGGCACTTAATAGTTTCAAATCTGTTTCCACTTGCGTCGATAAGAATTTCAAAAATCTACTAATGATACTTAGAGACCAAAAATAAGTGTTATGGCATGTTAACTGCCACCTGTTGCAGGCGGTATTTTAGAACATTTAGCGAACAGTTTGAAAATAGACAGGGGACGTTCTCATGTGTGAAATTTATCCAATTAGTGTTTTAAAAAAAATGTGGATTAAGATTTGGCAGTTTTCTGAATAAACAGTTAAAAAACTGTGTGAAACTAAACATAATTTCTGTAATAATATTATAGATTCACATAATCATATGTGTTAGCTTCTTTATTAAAGACTATCTAATTTGTATTTACCGTATATTTAGGTCATTTCAAAGGAAATACAGTGTTTTGATTTTATTTCTAATCTAAACTATATCTTTTATCTAATTCAAATAAATTTGTTACATAAATTTAAGACTATTCATTTTCAATGGAATTTTTATTGGGAATTATAGATAGTGTCCATGGAAATAATAAAAGGTTATAACGTTACAAAATATAGAAAATTTAACGAGCGTATAATCAATATAATTTACGAGGTGGAATTTCATTTGAAACAATAATTCTGGTACTCGCAGCTGTACGCATATACATACAGCAGGAATTCTAGGTACCTTGGCAGCCATGTTCACTAGACGGTGTAATTTGAGCCCTCAAGACTTTATTTCAACTTGTTTGGGTGTCGGCATAAACGATCAATGGTTTACGTCGATTTTAGAAATCACACTTCTCATTTCATTTAGGTATCTGTCTTTGTATGTGACGAGATAATTGTACTATATGCGGAATGTTTGCATGCAACGGTTCACAGAACATAAGGAAATATTATTAGTCCTTAGAACACTTATAATTGTTTCATGTTACGCTTGAATAACAGTGAATAATTAAAGTCTAAAAGATGGTTCTATTGTTAAAATAAATAGTTTGTGTCTTTTTTATTTTAGTAGAGGCGAATCAGCATATAGATTTTTATTTAACTTTTTGTTATTAACAAGAAATGGTATTAGGGAAACATTGGAAAATCAGACAAGAGTCGAACCTCTGATTTCGGTTATTAGGCGAGAGTGTCTTAAGTTGTTGATCGGTATATCTAGCGGTTAATTGGCGCTTTGATCACCACTTGGTTCAACTATTAAGGTGGTCTAATTTCTAGACGTTAAAAATTTCTTGAGTATAACTAAATTACTAAAAATCCATGATTCCGGTCCCCTAACCAAATAAAATAAAAAAAACCGATCACAAAAAAAAAAACGTGTGCGTCTCAGGACGCGCGACAGAAGTGATAACTTCAACTAATCCAAGTTGAACTATTTAATAT
This sequence comes from Altica lythri, assembly GCA_964028335.1. Classification (NCBI taxonomy): domain Eukaryota; kingdom Metazoa; phylum Arthropoda; class Insecta; order Coleoptera; family Chrysomelidae; genus Altica; species Altica lythri. The sequence goes on along the minus strand of OZ034802.1, from coordinate 16,845,689 downwards.
TGAAATTTTTTAACTTGAGAAAAACTTTGCCTATTACTTAAATTTTATGTACCTAGGTACCTACCTACATTAATATGATAACCGAACCGTTTAAATTATGAATTTAAATTATAATTAAAAGGGATTAAATTAGTTTTATATACGAAGATATAGAAAATAACCTAATTTTTATGATATTAAATGGATATAAATATTTAATAATTAATAAAAAGTAATGAATTGTATTTAGTGACAGATTAATACCGTATAACACGGTAAATTCAAATATACTTAAAACTTACATTGGGAAAAGCATAGAGAGAGAGAGAGAAATGATATTATTATGTTTCACTGCGCCTGCGTGTAACAACGATAAACAACGCGTTATGATAAACGCTTTTTTCAACGCGTTACGCTAAAAATCAGTTACCCTCCCATAAGAAGTTATCACTTCAAAATCGACCTTAAGTTTGATGTTTCAATTGGTTTTGACAATGATCTCTCTCATAAACATCATGTATGTAGCTAAGGAAAAATTGAATAGGTATCCCAGATGACTTTAGTTGAACGAAGAAATGATTAAAGCGTCGACTAACCCCGTAGCCCGTGGTACATTCTAGGGGAAGCGGTTAAGGCGCTGTGGCATAAGGACCGGGATCATAGGTTCGATTCTTGTGACATATAGCATTTTTTAAGTATTTCCTTGATATTATTTTGTGATGTCTATAGTAATATTATGTTCATAATTTTTTCTACCACTGACAATAATAAAATATTCTTTCAGAAGCTCTTCAATCTACCATACACTACTGAATTACGTTTCAATTAACATTGGTTATGACCTAAAAGTAGTTAACAAAAATACATGGTTGTATTGGAAATACTTTTTATTTTTAGTAAATAACAAGTATTCTTGGAATCTGTTTTTGAAAGTTTTATTCTAATTTTTAATGGTTTTGATAGTGTAAATATTAATTATTTTGTCAACTAAAAAATAATCGAGAATGCATCACAGAATTTTCTAAAATGTAATATATGTCTATACATAATAGTCATATTTGAAAGTTTATAGTTAAAATACGCTTTAATTTAATTGAAATCTATAAAACCTGTATAGACGGTAATTAAAAATTAAAAAACGAATGTATCAATGGTTTCTGGGCTGTTAGGGCGGCGTCGATTGTCTTGCTGACTTGACGTTTCGCCAACACGAGCGGTTGGCATCTTCAGAAGTTGCTTACTGGTTGACAGTCTGCAAACTACTGAGCTCTGCGTGGACGGAGCCCGTATTTATAAGTCGGGAAGGAAGTGGGCGGGGCCTCAGTTGCTTTCGATTCTGGTCGGTGTTGTTCGTTAGGGTAGAGTTTTCGCACCCTTAATTATGGGGACCCATGTTTTATTGATCTTGACTGCTTCCTCTTTTTTATTAAAGTTGTTCGGGTGCTTCTCTATCTCTATGGCTTCTCTATAGAGTCTGGCATGGTATGCTGATTATTGCTGATGTAGTAGCGAGGACTTGGGTGTTCTCAAACTTAATCCGATGGTCCATAGTGAGGGTATGTTCCGCTACAGCGGATTTGTCCGTCTGCCCCAGACGACAGTTGGCCTTGTGCTCTTTAATCCTGGTGTTGATCGAGCGTTTGGTAGTTCCTATGTACACGCTTCCACATGTGCACGGAATGCGGTAAATTCCCGAAACCGACACTGGATCTCTTCTGTCTTTTGCCGATCGAAGACATTCTTTGATTTTTCTCGAGCCCAAAAACCATTGATACATTAGACAATGGCCGCGAAAGCCTTTCACAGTTTATTTAAAAAACGAATATTGGAAAATTCTCATTTGATGGAAAAATGCGAAAATTGTAAAAAATTAGCATCTTTTAAAAGACGATTATATAAATAATATAATAATTAAACATTAATTAATGATATCTCAATTTTCTTACATACTTATAATAGGTATAAAATATTATCTATAAATAAATAAAGTTTCAGGTAAGACTTTGACAATGTACATATTTTTGCTATAATTATCAAGAGCTCGAAATAAATGAAGATATCAGAAAGGTCTCTTAAATGCTCAAAGTAAAACATGTTTTCTATAGATGCAACTTATACATGTATTCTCGTATATTCTATGTTTGGATTAAATCGCTACTGATATTACTTAATAAAAATTGTTTTCATCTTCGCTTTCATTATCCTCATTAACTGACTGCTATTAACCTTTTTGACTATACGGAATGTTATAAAAAGCACGATTACTACTGCTGTGACATTTAACATAAATATGGCCCAATCGTAATCAGTAAAATACAGTGCGCTCCGTAAGTATACGTAACGAATAAATTCATTTTTGACGTTTTTTTTCATTTAAAATAATGCAGGAACGCTTAACTTTTTTTTATTTGAACTCTACTACACCGAAATTTGAACGCTAACACTATTGTAATGGTAGTTACCAACAGTCTTTTTACATCTAATATTTTTCGTGGACAAGAATTCATAAACATTTTAAATAAAGAATTGAATATCATTGCAAATAAAGTGTCACTATTTAAAAATATTAAATTGTTTAACTACATCTGCGGATCGTTTATGAATCTAAGCAACTTAATCTATGAACAGGACATAGGAATATCAAACAAGTTTTAGTGCCAGGACATAGAGGATTACAAAGCTACAAGTAGACTGACAAACTATTATTCAGTCCAGAATCAGTTCTAGGAGTACCAAAAATCCTGTCCGGGGTCGGATAAAAGCAGGGTAGGTACTTAAAAGATTTAAACACATAATGCGAGATACTGGATAGCAGGAGACGACAGCATTTATTGGAGACTTAAGAGCATATTGCACCCATCCACTTGAACTGGACAAATTTGTACAGAGTACCTACCAAGATATCGGTATGGGTGTCATAAACTAATGAAAGAAATACAATAAGTCCAACTGGGCTACAGAACGCCCAGTGACTGTCTTAGACGGCTTCCAGGAAAAATCCAAGAGGTGATGAGTATTACCTAAAGTTCAAATTTTTATGTAGGAAACTTTAAAATTATAAACAAAAAGTTACGAGTTTGTGTCTTTTTTAAATAAACTATAACGTCAGATTTACATTTAAATACAAAATACTGTACCTGGATTAAGGCAGACAAACCTAATCATTGACTGTATTTGTTTAACAATAACTTATTCATTACGGTATAGATAAACATAAACTCGTATAAGAAATAATCGGGACAAAGTTACCCCTGAGAAACACTATGGCTGGAAATATTTCAGTTGGAAAATATCGCTTCCATTACGAACTGCTTGACAAAAAGGTAGTAGAAATATAGGTAGATAGGCAAATTTGTAATTACCTGATCAATTAAAAGCATTTAAAAAATATTATAATTGTAATTAAAACGCTATCTAAGTATAAGCAAATTTAAGCAGAAATTAGGAAAATACAGAATGTGTGAAAAATCAACGGTTTGCGATAACGCATTCATCGCCTAAAAAATTAGATAATGATAGATGGTCAAATCTAAGCTTACGTGCTACCAAATCGTGAAGCATAGACCCATAATATCTAGACTGCGCGTCCGTTCTCCCAGTGAGAGAGAGAAAAACTCTGAAGCAGTCTTTGACTAATTTTCTAATAATCTTATATTTATAGTGTATCTCAATTGAAGTAAATGAAGGACATGATGTGGTCGGTACGCTCCCCCCATTAGAAAGAGAAAGAAACACTGCTTCGATTTTTTTCTCTTTCGTGGAATGCACAGTCTAGGTATCATACTTCTATGTAGTGAAGTACCTAGAATTTTTCCGCCAGGAAGTTGTTAACCTTTCAAAGATCTACATACTATATTTCAGTAACTTATAAGGTTTTAGAAAGAACTAGCTATTTGTTGATGACATTGTTCACGTATAACTAAATCGCTATTAACATATAAAGATACTAAAGGTCTGTCACACATTAAGGTTTTTTAATAATTGCAATGAACATTTTGTTAAAATCTCCTGTCAAAATATGTAACCTTTGTTAATTTACTAAGGGAATCTTTGAGGACGACAACAGATGTGGTTTACGAACGTTCAAAAAGTTATGTTAAATATATTGTTTGTACATATATAATAAATAAATTGTAAGTAGGTAAATGTAAATTTTAAAGATGGTTCTTGACAATCCATCAAAATACCAAACACTAAAAAAATTGAACAGTTATATAAAGACAATATTTATATATTAAGAATATGTCACGGAGTTGTAGTTATTTCAGATTGGTACCCCAATAAACATCTCAAATCAAGCATCAACTTTTCAAAAAACAGTAAATTTTATTACATGATAATATGTTATGTGGCTACGAGACACCCTATACAATAAAAAAATTGCTAACTAAATAAAATCAATCAAATAAATTGTTTAAGTATTGACATTTTGTATCACTTTTTATCTTAAATTCGGTCTTGTTGTGATCATTCTGACGGAAAGATTTTTATTACCAATGACGGTGTTGCAAAACCATTTTTTTATTCTAGTGTTACCTCAATAAATTTATTTTAATCGTTGCTATGATATACCTGCCGATATTAAAAGGAGTTTCCGGTTCAGATTTATAACAACATTTTTAATATAATTATTTACCTACCTACTAATTTAATAGCCACTCCTTACGTGATTGATACACACATTTTGCAACAATACTTATGATTTTCGTGGATTTTGCCAGCTGGTAATATTCGTATCCATTAATTAATTACTTGAAGGACCTTTTAATTTCAAAATTTAATTTGTTTTAGTAAGGTTAGTGTTGATATTTCTGACACGTGGAAATCTATTTCTGATGAGTTGTTATATTTCTAACCAACAGCTTTCTTAACAATGTGCTAAATTAAAACAGGTGTGTATTTTTAATAGGTACACAAGCAAATTAAACACGCATTACAAACTTATGCTATTATTTTTTGTAGTTGACAAATTATCGTGCACTTGCAACACATTAATCAATTTTTTGAGTATAATTTAACGAAAATTCTATTTTTTCCGAATATATAAACTTTGTAAAAAGTTACATGCCTTTCATCAATATTACCTATTCACTGATTTTCTATAAAAGTAAACAAAATTACATGATAAAAAACAGATTTATTAATTCTGTATTCACATAATAATACCGGAGAATATGTGTTAACGTAATTTTTATTTATTATTTTTGCATGATTAACTTTACCGTACCCTTATCAGCGGTTCATTCAAATAGTTCATTAGTTTCAAGCAATAATGTAGGTGTCAAACTTTTAAGCAGAACCTAATTCACTGTGTTTCCTTAAGCAGCATTAATAAAATCGTGTCTGAGTCACAACAGTCTAAGATATACACTAAATACACTATTGTTAATGCTCATTTAAGCTTAACCAAGAGTTTAGGAAATGTCGGTGCATGCCACTGGTCCTTACTTAACATTTCTCGAGACTTGCTTCACTTTCCAAAATTGTTTAAAAATACTATCAACAATACTTGGCTAAATACCAAAACAAAATATATTCTAAAAATAAAAGGAAGAATAATTACAGAAATTTTTAAGAACCAAACGTTTCAAAAGACTTGCAGACCTTGCAGTAACTTATATATATATATATATATATATATATATATATATATATATATCGGGCTATAACGTTCGAAGTCATAATCTCCACCCCTCTCTATCTCCCCATAGATCTTCCTCCAGGCCTCTTTCCCGCACTTCTTTATCGATCCCCTCTCTCCAGCTCCAGCTTTTGCGTGGCTTTCCTGTTTTTCTTCTTCACTGAGGGTTCCAGTTTAAGATTTTCTTTGGTATTCTTTCTTGTGGCATTCTCTGTACATGCCCATACCACACTAATTGTTGGGTTCTTATATCATCGATAATGTCGTGTTTTATTTCCATAGTCTGTCTTATCCTTCGTTCGGTATCGGTATCCTGTCCAGTCTAGATTTCTCTGCGGCTCTTCTCCAGAAGTACATCTTCGTTGCTCTTAGTATTCTCTTTGTTTTTTCTTTTAGTAGCCATACTTCAAAGCTGTATGTTACTATGCTTTTTACGATCGAGTTGTAAATTTTTGCTTCATCCAAAGTTTCGTCTTGTAAGATTTTTATTCCCAGATATTTGTATTCTCTGCAGTGCTTAATCGTTTGTGCCGTTGCTAGTCGTAGGTCTTGTTGTTGTACTTACATGTATATATACTCCGTTTTGTCGATGTTGACTTCTAAACCCTTATGTCATACTCCTCAATCAGCTTTCGGGTCATGTATTCGATGTCGTCCATGTCTTGTACCACTACTACTTGATCATCTACAAACGATAGGGTGAAGACGGTATAATCGTCGTCTACTGGTATTCCCATATTATGACACTTTCGTTTCTAGGTCTTTAATGCGGTTTCCAGATAGATTTTAAATAATGTCGGAGATATACAGCACCCTTGCTTCAGACCTTTAGTAATTTGAAAGCCTGTCGTTGTTAATACATGGATTGTTTTCAATTTAGCTCTTGAGTCACGGTATAGGGATTGTACCGCTTTTATTACTTCAGAATTGATGTTGCTTTGTAGTAAAGTATCCCAAAGCTTCACTAGCAGTACGATATCGTATGCTTTTTTCAGGTTTGCAGTAACTTCAAATAGGTATTAAAATATAAATAGATCTTAAACATTTTCTTCGCATATTTTTTAATTTTTGTTTTATTTTTTAGAAGTGCTCCGTGTTTTGTATAGCAATCTCTTCTCACGCAAACCTATTGAGAATCGACCATCTCGATATAGGTACGTATAATTTTTAAGGTACACTATACAATACTTACTTAGTCAAGTAGTTTTTCATTGTGAAAAAAATGTTTTAAATTTGTAGCTGATTATTTTTTTCACCTGTCAAAATATCACAATTTTGTGATTTCGTCCAATGAAAACGCTTAATCGTCAATGTTTTATGCTAAATCTAGCCAATCATTTCGGTTTATATTGATAAAACCACTAGTGGTTTTACTAGTATTGATAAAATTATAGAACTGTCAAAAATTCAATAACAATATTGAACAATCAATTTTCTTGTTTATAAGTACCTTACTATAAATCAACATTTATTTATATTATCTAAATATTCTGAAATATATTTTGTTATTATTATTATCACAATTCAATTTATCTAAACGATAATGAAAAATCAAATGTGTAGGTACTTTAAAACTAACCTGCTTCCTGGTTCTGCATGAATTTAAAACTTTTATATGCCTACAGGCAAATGTGGTTTTGTAGGTAAACTTTAAATAGATATACCTAATAATTTTTATTTTGGTAATTTTCTCTTTAATAATATAATTGTAATTGTATAAATAGGAATAAAAATAAATATTTATTCAAATTATAACCCTGTTTTCACGACGCTCACGACAACTGACAACTGTCAATACTATCTAGTGATGGTGTACCATAGAGGATAAGTTAATAGGTAGGGGGAAACGGGGTAACGGCATTTCGTTTGTGTTAATTATGAAATATAAGTTGTTCTAGGAAGTTCTTAAATAAAGTAGTTTTTGTACAGAATGGTTCAAAAAATAATCTTCTCAAATACCACTCGTCCTGTAATATTTTACTAGATAAATTTTTATTTTCCAGACTCAAACTTTTTTATTTTAAGCAAAACTACTCAAACAAACTGAATATGATAAAATCACTCGTCCTATGGACTCGTGATTTTGTCACATTTCAGTTTGTTTTCGTATTTTTGCCAAATAAAAAAGTTTTCGTGGAAACTAAAAATTTATCGATAAAATTTTAAGGACTCGTGGTATTACCTTTGATAATGCTCCTGGTTGCTTCCCAGATTTACAGGTATCGACCCACCTTATATTCTATAACATTTTTGAAAATCGAATAAATAGGTAAACAGTAAAATTTGGAATACTTAGAATCAAATCCCAATAACTTTAGTGTTTTATTTAACTACATTTCTTAATTTATTAAATCTATTTTTAAGGTTGTTAAAGTTGATTTACGATACTTTAATTAGTCTTCCAAGTGATAAAAATCATCATCCAAATATATGGTTTATAATTGAAAGGTAAGATGAATTACTCATGGTAATTATTTAATTCTAAAACCATTGTATTTGTCTAAATTCATTGCTCATTAAATTTGGAAGACTGAACTATTAGGAAACATTTAATAAAATCTTCCATGTAAATAATTATACATGCATAGGAAATTAACTACATGAAAATTAAACTTATCATTAACCTTTAAATCGTCCTAAATTTCTTAAAATGATCCTTAGTAAATAAAATATTTAGCAAGAAACGTGTTATGGCTTACAGATTACGTAATCGGGGATTTTGGTTGTGTTGTATGTAAGTACGTGTATATACATAATATATATGAACGACCGGCTTTCACTTTGACCTAGTGCGTGAAACAACGATACACGTAAATTCCACTTAACGGATACATTTGGTGGAATCCTTTTAGCGTAATGTTTACAAGTACCTCTGACTATGTTTGACATTAGAACCGAAGGGATCTAAAAAATTTAAATCCCTCCAATATGATATTAATTTTAAATGTATTTATGAATATTACAGCAGCTCCTAAGATATAGAATTATTTTACAAGGCGTTTCTTATCTTTTTATGCTCGAGTTATGCCCACCTTACTATGTTTGACAGTTATTCTTGACATTTAGGTAAATATTCCATAAAATAATCTTTTAATTCTACCATTTACTATTAACCGATTAACCAAAACATTTTCTACGTTTTAAATAAAAATTATACACGGAATAGTATATTAAGTATCAAGAACGGTAAGGACATTTTACCGATCGAAGACAGTTGTTTGGAGAGGAGCGGAGCGACGACTTCAATTTTTGTCTGAGATCGGTAGTCCTTAACGTTCGTGATGCTTATAACGTTTTTTGCACGATATAAATATATTATATATTAGACAGAGCACTTTTGACATTTTAATAACGTTAAAATGTCAAAAGTTCTCTGTATACATCACATATGCAATTTACTTACCGTTCTGTTTCAGTAAACACAGCATACTGATCAAGCAACAAACGCGGTAACTAAGCAAAATCGTTCTATCGTGCAAAAAATATTTTAATGTTCGATATTTATTTAAGTTTCTAAATGAGGATGTATCCACTCTCACTAATTATCAATCGTCTTTTTTCGTCATTAAGTCCTGATAGTCAATTTAAGCCACTAACACATGAGCAATATCATCAGCTATGAGTCGTTTTGTATTTATCTAGTCTCCACAGTTACATTAGAGTCAAATGTTAAACAGTAACTCGGAGTAGGTACTATTAGTTCAGTTCCTAAATCTTCCTTTTTAAAACGAAACCACAAACTATATGACAGTTGATACAAAATGACGGATGATAATTATGTTTTTCTACAACCGTGCGTAAAGTATTATCTTTACGCACGGTTTAAGGTTCGTAAAGTTTAACTTTTTTTCACTAGTGAAAAAAAAAGTTTTTTTTTAACTAGTAAAAAAAAGTAAAATAAGCACCGTCTTTTATAAGATTATGCAAAGATTTTTAAGTGTGTTATTGGCCGAGAACGTAAGGTGTCTGGCTTCTACCCAGCTGACTCGGGTTCAATTCCGGGTAAGGAAACTTTTTTTTTATTATTTAATTGTGTAAATTTGTGTAAATATATTTAATTGTTAAATTATTGCAGTTTAATACATACAAAACTAGATATTATATTCAGTAATTTTTAATTTGATTTTTAATATGACAGAAATATCAGTTCATGAATAAGGGTACCTAAGTATTTTTATTTAAATATACGTAGGGTCTGACTGATTGACATTTCAATTAATTTATAATTCAAGCATTTCGCGTTTCTATGTACCGGTATTATAGGTAAGATTAATTTAGAAAATAAATATTTTGTTATCTAAAATATGTTTTAAATATAATATTTTTTTTGCAGTAGTGCGTTAAAAAAAAATCAGTCCTATACTTGTATTTCTTGTAAAGAAATTCGGTTGTAGAAAAAATATTGTATGCAACTCGTGCGTAAATGTTCCTTTTTTGACTCATGTGATTGTCAACATTCACATTCGTCAAAAAAGGTCACTTTACGCACTAGTTGCATAAATAACTATTATCTACTCTATCTCATATTATGTATCAATTTTTAGTTCGTGAAAACTGTCATTATAGACAGCAGTGCGTGAAGGATTGAAAGTGTGCGTGAAGTAACAATGTATTTTAAATGGGATTTACTTTTTCGCACTGTTTTTGACACACCTTCATATAATCAAATATCCTTAGCATTCGCGTTGCCATGGTGTTGCTATGAGAACATTAGTTTTGTTAGTATCTTGTAAATGAATTGAAAATAAATTGCTTTCTTGTAATTATTTTTTATTTGATTATCGTAGATAAAATATTGTATGAAACTGTGCGTGAAGTGCTTTTTGCGCACTTACGCGATATATAGCACTCGCTTCGCTCGTGCCCTAAACATCGCGTGCGTGCGCAAAAAGCATACTTCACGAACTGTTTCATAAATAACTATTTTAGAACTACTAAAGTTATTTTAATTCAGTGTACTTGCCACTCCAATTGTTCATTATTTTGTTGAAAGGATAGCAGTGCTATTCATTAGAAACAGATAAAGAGTAAAACCTGGTTGAAGTTTATGTAACACACTGGACTCTTAAAAATCCGAATTAAAAAGTATTAGGATCTATCAGTTATTTCTTAGCACATTTATACAGATTTAAATACAGCTACGGTTACCACAAAACATTTGTCCAATTTGTAATAATCTACTCATTTAACCATACACAAATTAATGTATTTCATTTATAATGACTCAACGTATACTCAAGTTGACCGAAAGAGGTGTGTATGAGTGAGAATTATGAATTGGTACCGGTTCGGATATACAAAAAAGAAACAGTGGTAATACAATTTCGGAATTTACATAACATTCTATTAACGATTTAGGTTGGGTAAATAAATCCCACCATGGACCGGCAATTTTTTTCTCAATCAGTTAAACCGCAAGCAGGCGAGCTAAGTGTGATAGGTCTATTAATTTTGATCATTTGTAGTAGATCGAGTAATTTGAATAATAAACGTGCAGCCGATTATATTCATAGGTATTGGGCGTGTTTATTCGAGTAGCCATGGAATAGGTAATTGCGTAATTAAAGGATATATAGATAACAATTTCGTGCTGTTTAACACACAAAATATACCTATCAAAATTTCTGTATTCATATATATTATTATTATTTTAACATAACAATTTATTTAAATAACTTTTATTAAATGAATATTAAATTATGTAAGTAATTAAAATAGTGCCTAATACATTAAATATTTGTATCAAATGGCAAACTCAAAAAATGTAAACAAAAAAAAAGGAATTGATGGCTAAGCACTCATAGCTTAGTTGTTAAAGCGTTGGCGCGTAGAGCCAAAGGTTGCGGCTTCGAGTTCTGCTAGATGCGCCATTTTTCCAATTTTCCTTTAGGTAATGTCATTTAATATATTCTTGATTTTATAAATTACTATATTTTAGTAATATAATTTTATTTATTGGCAGTAAATTTTTAAAAAATTTCACGGATACAAATTGCTTCGTTCATTCGAAATTTGCTCCTTTGTTGCCCCAGGATCTCTTGATCTCCGGATCTTTACACATACCAAATTTGGTTCACTCTCAGGTATATCTGCATCTAAGTCTTCCGAATACTTTCTAAAAATTTTAAACTATTTACATATTTGTTGTTGCGTTAATAAAATTCGATCAAAGTAGCTTCCAACTGTTTCTATATTTTCTTGTTTTTTTTTTTATTTCCGACTCTTCGTCTTATTATGACGCTTTATCTTTTTTACTGATATGTAGGGCATTTGCATTATTGATTGATAAAATTTAGCAGCACAGTCTGCGTTAAGTAATACGATTATTATTTTTTTAAATTATATGACATTTTCCACAATTTTCTTTCCTGTAACGATTTGGACAGGAATTCGCGACTGTTAAATTTTTATTAAATAATGGATGGTAAGTAAACAATTTCCGCTGCTGGCTCTCAACTCAACCTATCACATCATCCTTGACCGGCTGATCTCAATTTGCGATGTTGCAAACGCATAGCAAATGTTGTACTTCGGCGTGTTGCCAATTGTTTGCATGTTGCCCCCTGTCAAAATGTCGGGCCCCCCGGACTACATTCCATCGAGAGTGAATCTCTTCTTTTAACATATCTTTTTTAACCAAGATTCGTGACAGTAAAAATGTTAATTTGCATAATACCAGAATGCAGGTAGTCTGTTTGAAATATTGAAAGTGTTAAAGAATTTCTTCCCAACTAATTGATAATCCATTTAAAAAATATGTAAAAAAATATCTACCTTCAACCCAAATAAATTTTTATCCTGGAATTTTCTCTAATTTCACGAACCAAAACATACAAATCACCTCAGCTTCCTCTGGTCCCACCCGCTCGTATTTTTACAAGGTGTTCATACAAGCGCTTTCAATTTTTTAAAAAATGACAAGTTCCTGTCGAGATATTACATCACGGCTGCGAAGGATGTGCTCTATTTTGTTTTTAAACTAGCGCCATTTATCAAAAGTGACATTTAGCTGAGGGCATGCTGGATTTAATTTAAGTAAATACACATGAACATCGGAACTAAATGAATTTGACATACTAGATATGCAGAACACGACGGTATATTCTGTTCATATTAACCAGTTCAGTTAAGAGTATTCAAAAAAATATAACATACATAAGGTATAGTAAAAGTACCAGTCTTATTTTTCTTTTTCTTTAGGTTTAACTACAGTATTTGTTTTCATGGTTTTATTTTGTGTTCAATTGATGGGTTTTCCCATTTTTATTCAATGATCTCAATTTTCATTTGCTTTTGTTTAGACTGGTTGTTGTTTTTAAATGGCAAATTTCTTTTAAATCTCAAGCTTGGATCAAAAATAAAAAAAAACGTTATTCTTTCATCAAATTTTTAATGTTTAATTAAAAGTTAGTATACCGTTAGTAAAAAAACTGACCATTTTCAGTTTTATTTTTTTATGTTGATTTCTTAAAAAAACACGTTTAGAAGGTCGTAACCAATTTAAAACACTGATAATAAACCTCTGATCCCCTTATATACTTCCTCTATTTTTACATTATAAGAAATCTTAATTGAAAATAACGATAAAATCAGTCTAAAAAATCAGTGTTAAGCTTTAATTTGTTTTAAAATATGAACTAGTTGACTGTTTAAGCTCCAACATTTTTACACTGTTAAAACAAAACTTGCAAACACTTTTGTATTACCCATAATAGAATTACTTGCTAATTACATTCTTTCTAATTTATATATTTTTTTTTAATTGTAGGTACATCTCTGAGAACGACTAAATTGCCGTACGAGGAGCCGTCAAGCGATTTAGCAACATGAAGAACAAACCATTTAGGTACAGAAACGTTAATTATAGACTCTTAGGAAATAACTAAATATCTAAGTTGTAAAGAAGTTACCACATATTTCGTGGCTCGATCTATTGACATTTTTACATCACTGTTTAGTGTTTAAAAGTTTGAAATCTTCTGCTAAAAAAATGTTTGTGTGTTTAATTTGAACTAGTCTAAACACATTTAAGTATAAAAATTGAAATATTTAAACTATATTTAGAGATCGAATATCTATTATTTAAAAATTGTACTTTTTTCTAGGTTTCTGTGAACTTATTTCTTACTTCTGTATATACTTGCTATTAAATTGTTTCTTGCAATTAACTTGATTTTGAGGTGGATACTTATCAACACTAGGTGCTTCTTATGATGATCTCAAACCCAGTTTGTTTCTGCACGAGTTGTGTAAACGAAGGCATGTGAGAATATCCCGTATATTAGTAATCCTAACCCTCACGCATCTATATATCTTGACGCAGACTGTGCAATAAAAACCAAATAGTATTGTCATAACAGGAATTATAAAATTTACCTAAATTGAAAATCTAAAATCTAAAATTTAATATGGCATACCTAAGAAGTAGGTATCATAAAATCTAAAACCTCAACATGAACGCCTCCGTGTAATACACAGATAACTCTATAAGCAGAGGATACTGGAATTGGTATGTACAGGTCTAGTCTTAAATAGTTAGAAAACTCGAAAAAAATCGCTAAGTATGTTTCAAACGCAAAGTTATTTTATTGGGAAATGTGCCAAGTCCATAACGGTCTGAAAACAATTAGAAAAATTCAATAAAAAAAGGAAAATCTTGGTTACACAACTCGTAAATCAGTAACTTTTCTGCGAGATCAACAAATCCCTTAAAATCAAATAGGATCTAAAGGAATTTTAGGGTACGTAGGTACTATACCCAAAGAATATATGAGGAATAAATAAAAAAAATTATGTACACTCAAAGGAATACTTAAACTATATTTTCGACCTAGAAAATATTAAAGGTAAAAGATATAGCAGAATGTAGTTTGTGTGGGAAGGAGCTCGAAACCTCAAATTACTGCGCTTAGTGAAATTTCTGAGAACAAAACCTGGTAGGAGCCGAAAAGGATCTAAGGTCAGTCTTATAGGAATCCAAGCTTTAAGTAAACTTTAGTTTGGGATATTAAAATTAACGTTATATTTCTTGTAGAGTTAGCAACAGATCGATTTGTGTTGAACATTATCTGTATGTAGAGATCTGATTAAATGTTAACCAATAATACGCTCCCAGAAATAAGTTCGAGAAGTTTTTAACCATTTATAATATTAATTTTTATATGTTAAATACGGTTTCAATTTCATAATTTCTAAGACTCAGTGATGTTCATGAAAGTAGGATAATGATAAAATCAAACAAGATGTTTTGTCTATACCGTGGCATCTTATGTATAGAATGGACAATATCGAAGATAAATTAGCATTTTTTAACCTCTCTATTATCGAACTACTTATATAATTTTCATGCTCCTCTGAAAACATATAATCATCGTCCAAACTATACGCCATGGATCACCCCTAATATACAGTTCATGCAGAGATTAAGGGACAGGGCCTATGTAAGATATAAAAATACTAAAAATAATCGTAAACTATCCACCTTAGAATATTATAAATCGTTGCGTAATCTTGTATCTAGTTCGCTTCGTAGGGAAAAGCGTGCCTACTTCAATGCTCTCTCTTCTAACACTGGTAATACTAATTTAATCTGGAAAGACATTAAAAAACTGGGTATCTATAGTAGAAAGCCTAAAATACCTTCTCATTTGCAAGATATTAATTTATTAAATAATCATTTTGTTTCAATTGCAAATAACTTGATCCCTGTTCCTGATACGACCTTGCATTACTATTTAAATAACACATTTGATGGATTTACTGAACCATTTGCGCTCACTACTGCCTCTGTTGAGGATGTTAAAGACGCAATATTTAGCATAATATCCAAGTCATTGGGTCTCGATGAGATTTCAATACAAATGTTGCAGATATGTTGCCCCGAAATTATACCAGTAGTTACCCATTTAATCAATTTTTGTTTGCTTGAGGGGCAATTTCCTGCTCAGTGGAAAACCTCTTATGTATTGCCCATTCCCAAAAGCAATAATTGTAATACAATGAGTGATATTCGCCCAATAAGTATTCTGTGTGCTATCTCCAAGGTATTAGAGAAGATCGTTAACCAACAAGTTCGAAATTATTTAAATTCTAATAATATTTTGCCTGATGTGCAGTCCGGGTTTAGGCAAGGCCATGGATGTGCTACAGTTTTATCCGCCGTGGTTGATGATGTCTTATAAGATCACTGGATGTTAATATTAATACTGCTTTAATCTTACTCGATTTCTCAAAAGCGTTCGACACCATCGATCATGGATTGCTTCTAGCCATCTTGAAATATTACGGGTTCTGTGATAGGTCATTACTTTTCTTTAAAAATTACCTCTATAATCGTTCACAGATGATAAAGTTAAATGATGCTTTATCTACCTCTACCTGTGAGATCTGGAGTTCCACAGGGCTCAATACTGGGGCCACTGTTATTTACCATATATACCAGTAAACTGTTTTCTTGTTTAAAATTCTGCAAATATTATTTATATGCTGACGATACACAGTTATTATATTCTTTTTCTAATAAAGATGTTATTACAGCTCAGGCTAATATTAATAATGATCTATCTGCTTTATCATCCACAGCTAAAAATCACTCACTTCTACTGAACGCAACTAAATCTTCTATATTATTATTTTGTTCTAAATATCATCGTCTCTTTCTTGAACAGCAACTGGTTATAGCTATAGATCGTGATGTGTTAAGGTTTTCGAGTGTATCAAGAAACTTGGGCCTACAGTTAGATACTAAATTAAGATTTAGATAACATGTTGCTGGTCTGGTGGGTAAAGCTTATGGAGCGCTCAGGGTCATTTATCCATTTAGATACTTGATGTCGGTCCCAGCGCGTAAAACCTTATGTGACGCTTTGGTATTAAGCAGGTTTAATTTTGTGACGTGGTCTATGGTCCTTGTTTAGATGCCGTGACGACTCGTAGGATACAGAAGGTACAAAACGCATGCGTTCGTTTTCTATATGGTTTATGAAGACGCCACCGCATATCTGCATATCTGATTTCAATTAGATGGTTAAATGGTTAAATATGTTAAATAGACGCCTCCTCCACCTTTCCTTGTTCTTTTACAAGATCTCCATACTCAGAACTCCTCCGTACCTGGCAAGAAGACTCTGCTATCGAACAGATGTTCATCATTTGAACTTAAGACATCGTGGTCTCTTGACAGTCACAAGGTATTTTAAGACAATTTTCAGACGAAGTTTTTCATATAACGTTGCTGCTGCGTATAATGCTATACCCAATGATTTTAAAAGGTTATCTATCCCCATTTTTAAATTAAAATATAAACAATACCTCTCATCCTTTATGGGTTTTTAAAAATACATGATTTTTTTCTAGTGGGTGGGCCCTTTCACGTCTCTCTGTGATATTAAAATGTTACATTATTAAGTATCCATTGATCTGTATTTATTACTTAGTGCTGTCTGGATGTCGCTGGAAGTTCACGTATTGAGGAGAGTAGAAACCTGTTGTACTGGGTTACAGCTGCTACTAAATTTAGTAATTCTGTGGGGCATCGGGAAGATTTATTCCTCATTTTCAGGAGTCAATGATGTCCTTTTGAAATGCATGTTCTAGTTGAAAGTACTCATCCTTAACGTATTAAAAATATGATTAATTTTTATTTTTGTACTCGGATGTACCTATATAATGTACATGCATCAATAAATTTATTTTTATTTATTTATTTATTTATTTATTTATTTATTTATTTATTTATTTATTTATTTATTTATTTATTTATTTATTTATTTATTTATTTATTTATTTATTTATTTATTTATTTATTTATTTATTTATTTATTTATTTATTTATTTATTTATTTATTTAAGTATGTTAAAGGAGTTTCGTACCAAGAAGATAAGAAAATAAAAATTAGTTTTCACATGGATTTCCGTACATATGCAATCGATTTTATTTTAAAGATAATAAATATTATGTTGTATTTATTCTTCTAAAATTATTTAAAAATAATTAAAAGTATAATGTAATACCGACAATTATTGGATTTTGTTAACATTGTACTTTCGACAATGACACTGATAAATGTTTACAAATATTAAGAAAAACAAACAACATTGGACAAAACCTAACTCACAAAGTTCGCTTGTGTGCACGTACAAGAATAATGTACCAAAACCACCTATCTATCTATCTATTATGCATTATTTTTTTATTGCTTAAGCAACAATTTCACAGTGGTTTTACATTACTTCTGTCTCAATCTTTGTTGCTATAACCCCTGTTGAAAACCTATTTGGTTTATTTTTATTTGATATTGACAGCTGAATATAAATGGCTATATTTACCATAGGATTATCATAAAATCGGAATAGGAAAATCCCTGACATAAAGTCCTCTAAATACTATTGCAAAATGCAACAAACAGCAGGAGCGAAAACGAGAAGTCCTCGTACCCAAAAACTAAATTCACCATTTCAAGCAAACACCTCATTTTAAACGATAAAAATAGTCTATGGGTCGACTCGTTAAGTTAAAATTTTAAACAGGTATTCAGATATTTTTAATATATAAGGTGTAAAAATAGGTGTTGTTGTAAATCCATGTAATATCCGGATATTGAGAAATTTAAAATATCGATCTATTCTGGGTAGCAGCAATTAATAGTGTAATTAAACTATATTTTAAATCCTTTCTCTTTACAAAATACGAAATAGTGAGTGATAAGAATGAGTAATCTAATTGTATGAAAAGCCAAGAATTTTTTTTTTTTTTTGAATTCACTCAGAAAATCTTTTTTCTATTTTGTAACTTTACTTATCCAAGTTGTTTATAAAGTAGTTGAAATATTCAAAATAAATAAAAAAATCTAGTATCACAAAAGTACCAACCATAAAGCATTGAACTGAAATGAAAGTAATTAACAAACAATGTGAATGTAATTAAATCGTTAAAAATTAAAACAGTTAAAATGAGGTAAGGGACAACAAAATATCCTAAAAAAGATACTTCACTCACTTAATTGTGACAGAATTAATAAACAACATAGTTAGCCCATATTACACAGTTGACATTTTTGTTTTACCCGGAGTATCTCGGAGCTACACATGTTTTACTGAGGGTACCATTTATATTTAACATTAAATCTGAGATTCTCCTCTACTTTAGCGCTCCCATATGACAGATATCTAACTGTAATATTTACTTTTTTTAATGTTTTTTAGTTTTTAATAGTGTTCTGTAGAACTATATTTTTTAAATTTGGAATATGTAATAAGTTTTGCCTAATATATCACAGTATAATTATTGGAAATCCAGTTACAATAATAAAATTTGATTTGGTAACAGTGTGTTGAATATTTGCTTACTCTCTATGTTTTGAACAATAGACAAATAGATAAAGCGTGTATTTTTTGCGCAAAGAAAAATCTTCGGCCTGCCATCACGCTTACGAGACACCAAAAAATGTTCGACCTTCTAGCACATCCATAATATGCTAAGTGTACGTATGGCATACTCTTGTTATTAATTTTATTATATTACACACTTGCACTATTGACTAGGGAAGATACTATATAAATATATATATATATATATTTATATATGTATGAGGAACGTCAGAAGAAATAGTCAGTCCCTAGACGCCCTAATTTTTTTTACTAGATGAAATTGTATATAGAAGAAATGTTATTTAGAAATAAATATCAAGTGTTACTATAAAAAAACTTTTTTAAATAAAAAACCTAAGAGAGATTCGTTTGCAATGAAATTTTATACCAGAATATTATAGAGAATGAACGAAATTCATTTCATAAAATGTGGTAATTGAACAAATTTTATCGAAAAGTAAATCTATTTTTTATATGTTTGCTCAGATACTAATGAATAGATTCTTATAAACAACGAAAGAAAAAATACACATAATCGCATCGCGTTGTTGGAGTCACCGCTGCAACCGGGTCATGGCTAAACTCGGATCTCGGAGTCCTAGTTGCGTCAGTTTCACTTTTCTGCATAAGGAAGCGCTAGCAGCGGCAAGCGGTTGATTCTCGGAGAAGTCTGCGAGAAAGGGAAATCCTAGTTCGATGGCTGACTTGATTATTGGTTTGATTGCGTTGGTATCTACGTACTGATTTAAAATTATACAAGATTAATAATTTTATGTTTTAAAAATTGAACGACGAGTTTAGTTAGTAATTTGTTTAGGTATTTTATACCTACGTAGCTTTTTAATTGGTGTGTGTTCGGATTAAAATTCTTACGTATGTTATTCGGAACTTTGAAGGTCTCACGCTAGTATATTAAATTTACCAAAGAATGTAGTAAGAAGTGTTTATAAAATAAAATATAAACATCTTTATTCATTTGTACTAACTATTAATAGTGACATTACAAAATATAGATATTACCGGAATTATAACATCAGAATCCATAACAATAATATTATTAGCATAACAAAATGGTATATTAGATTATCACGGCCATAAGTCAATCATCTCTTCGTCGAAAGGGATAATCAACTTACCTTTCGAGTGAAGTACACTATTCTATCTGGTCAAAAATGTGACTTTCTCTGGAAATATATCTGCGAGAACGTCGATTTTTTAACCAGGTTTGAACAAAAATATGCTTTATAATCTAAAATTTAAGTAATAGTAGCCGTGATTAATATTATAGAGTTAACTCACAATAAATGATTGCTCCATTCAAATTACCTGGATCAGTCATATTTTTTCGACCAAAGCTTGACAATAAACAATGCATACAATTAAATAGTGATGTTATACAACATTTGTATTTCGTCTTTAGTTAGGTTATTCCAACCCACATGTGACTTTAATTATGATAACTGTCTAATAAAAAAAATAAAAATTAAAATAGTTCAAATCTATATCTATACTAATATTATAAAGCTGAAGAGTTTGTTTGTTTGAACGCGCTAATCTCAGGAACTACTGGTTCGAATTGAAAAATTCTTTTTGTGTTAAATAGACCATTTATCGAGGAAGGCTTTAGGCTATATAACATCACGATGCAACTATTATGTATATGTCTATCTTTTAAGATTAACTCACTAGAACCGTTTTTATGGTAATCAAATTTGGTCGAATTTAATGCATTTAATGCATTATTTGTTAAGAGTTGTATCAACGTAATAATATTAATCTTTATCCAAATAAATGTGTTGTTGATTAAGAGTATTTAATTGTGAACAAAATTGTCTTTGACATCACTTAATTTCAATGAACATCTTATTACAATTTTAAAATAACTAGGACGCCGCCGTAAGGTGGCGCAGTTATTATCTCATATATGTAAACGAGAATTTCTTACTAAATTAAAGCCACCGTACGGTGGTGCAGTGGATATCTTATATAAAATATCGAATATAAAAAAATTATTGAAAACAAAAAAAGCAAAATGGTAAAAATTTGAAAAAATGAATAATGGAAAAAAAGACACGACAGTGTTATGTGGTACAAAGTCCGCCGGAACAGCTAGTAAGTTATAAAGAGAGAAGTAAATGCTGACTTTACTCGGCTTGTCATTTTATACATATTTATGAATTGTAGGCAAAATGATTCTAATTCTTTCCTAGATACATTTTAATAAATTAAAGATTTGAGTTCCTTGTTAAATAAAGTCCCATAAAGTCATTACGAATAAGTTGGCGAAACTCATTTAACTTGCTTACCATTGTTAAATTTGTTTTTAATAAACAATATATTTATTAACTTTGGTATAGAGATAGCGCATATCCAAACATTTTATGTATAACTTGAACAAATACTTAGGTAATAAAACCTAAAAACCTACTAAAAATATCTTTTGTTGAATAAAGTTTCATTGCTATTCTTTTACTACCAGACAGACTTTTTTGTGAAAAACAAAAAAAAACTAATGTTTTAGAAACAAAGACGGGTGTGGCAGTCAGTGAGACTGCCGGTAGAAGTTATACTTTTATGCACGCGCTTGGGTTAAGAAATTTGTATGCGAATAATGTAGCAAACTCATGATATGCTTAAAGTATGGACCTACTATACTATAAATCCGAATTTCCGCGTTCATTTTATAGGTTAAAATGCAATGTGCAGTAAGAAAATCACATCGTATAATAAAACTCTTCATCTTTTCAATAGTATGTTACAAAATCTAAAAATATTTATTGCGTAAATATATATCGTGTGTACATAATATTAACTAAAAACTATATAAAGTATAAGGTTAATCATTGCCGCCAACGTGTGTCATATCATTAATAGAAAAATATCGAAGAAGAAGAGTGATATAAAAACTAGCATTAAATAACGAAACTTCAAGAAGAAGTCACGTAGGTAGCATATTTGTTGACCCCTTGCACCAGGTAATCATGCCAAATCATAAAAGTTAAACTCGAAAATTCCTGAAGAAGTAACCTATACGCATATATAAAGCGATGAATGAAAATATATTTATAATAATTTTATGGAAATAATGAAACAATATTTACAAAACAAATTTCCCCTAAAACTTAACTGAAATACATTTTTTAAAAACTCTGTTTATGTAGCCAACAAACTCAAAAGTATACTGTAGGATATAACATAACCTATACTGCAACCATGTGACGCTACTATAGACTACAATATAATTCTCATTACTGAATATTATTAATATAAAAGACTAAACTTAATATGTATACTTACGTGACAGAATAATAAAATAATCTGTCAAACACAATGTGGTACGTCACTATGATACTAAAACATTAGCTCAGACTGTTTTTTGTATATCAATCTCTTTTCAATATACTGAATGTTTAAACAGTATTATAGTTATGACTAATAACTTATGGTAAATATTTCATCTTTGTTTTTACCGACCAATATACCTATATGTGTTTCTGTCTCTCCCTTATTCACGCCATTACATATGTAACATAATGTAAGATTTTGACTATTTAATCCCATACAAATTTTCAACGCCAGGCGCACGAATAGAAGTATAACTTCATAAAAATACTTTTTTACATTTGATATGATATTAAAATTTTGAAATTTTTTCTTAACCAAACTAGATAAAAACTCTTTCGAAAAGATTCCTTGTAATATTTATTTTTAGTAAATATGACAACGAACAGTAAAATAGAGACGTTGTTAAGTGATGTTTTTTCCTGTCTGCGTGATAAAGTCATCAAAAAATTTACAGCCCCATGAATCATTTACATCTACTTCCGAACACTATAAAACATAAAGTATCTCTCTCTCTATATATGTATTATTGACCATAAAATACCTACCAAACGCACATTTGTATACATACCAATAGGTTAACTTTCGAGCACG
Source organism: Altica lythri (assembly GCA_964028335.1). Taxonomy (NCBI): domain Eukaryota; kingdom Metazoa; phylum Arthropoda; class Insecta; order Coleoptera; family Chrysomelidae; genus Altica; species Altica lythri. The sequence continues at coordinate 16,822,765 of OZ034802.1, read as the reverse complement.
TATAGGGTGAATAATTTAAACAGGAAAGTAGTGACAGTGTTATTTGTAGACATTATTTCAATAAGGAAATTAACTTAAATGTGTGTATGTTTTAAAAATCCATCGAGAAGTACAACTCAAACTATTGCAATGAATATCTTAAATTTATTGAAATAATAGAAGTATTTATTTTATTAATGTAATCATGTAATTTTTTATAAAAAGGGATTTTACTAAAAGTACCGGATTAGATTGATTTATTTTTCAATAACCTTCATGTTTCCGTATACTCATATCATTTCGTAAATGTAATAGCTCAGTCAATCTGTGAAAAAATTCACGATATTACGGAAAAATCTTCTTATGATATTTAAAAGTACTACATGGTATTTGGGGGGTAGTACCTAGATGAAAAATCCGTAAAGACGCTCAACTAATTTTGCTTTGATTTTTTAAACAATTACACAAATTGAATAACTACTTTGTATCTTAAAAAGACTTATTTCCGCACTATTCAATTAAGTAACTGTTAATAATTTTTGGTGCACTATGAAATATAACAACTGGAAATTACAGACACGAATGTGTGCAAATTTTCAGCCAGATCGCACAAATAGTTATTCAATTTATTTATCAGCTTTTTTCCGGAGAGCAACTCTGCTTGGCCTAAATTGACTCTAGAGCTATTTAGCTGATCGGTATTTAAAGCTTAATTTTAAAAATATTTAAAAAAAAATGTTATTAAAAAAACTTTTGAAAAGGGGTTATCTTTTTAGCTTATAAATAACTTTGCCAATTTTTCATTTACACGCTTTTAAGCAGAATCGCTAAAAGGTAGTAAAAAACATATTAAAAAAACAGTGAACTACCAATAGATTTTTTTAAAATCATGCATCCAATATTTATTAACATTAAGAGCTGAAAATTGGACAGATCATAAAAAAGATCTAAATTTTTTGATCTAATTTATAGATTGCATGTACAAAGAAGGAGTAAAAAGTAAAACCTCGTTCAAGTTATGTAAAATAGTAATACAATAAAGTGGAGAGGAGAACTGCTCGAGCTTAAAAAACGCTAAAAAAATTTGCAATATATCAGCTTCTATGGTACGTAGAGCTTTCATTTTTTTTTTAAACTGGGGTAACTCGAAGTAATATAATGCTTTGTTCCAACATAAGTGTTTAAGTGAATCTAAAGCATGCACAATGTATTTAGGAACCTTATCAGTGTACGTGTATTATAGTATATTACGTAACAAGAGTGGTAAGTAGGATATTACGTACGAATGGAAAAGTTACGCACGAAGCCGCGTGGCGGCGAGTGCGTAATTACACGAGCACATAATACCTCTTACCACTCGAGTTACGTACTATCTACGACTCAATATTTTAATTTGAATCCAAATATTTGACATCTCTAAAAAATATATGACGTACGTACTGTACTGTTATTTACTCCTTTGACAGTAAATGTAATTTATACTCATTGTCACCATGCAGGGTAAGTAAGCTATAACGCACAGTTGTGCGTAATGAAACGTCATTCCAACATGACATTTACAGTCAAAGGAGTAGATAAAAGCTATTTATACACTGGTGTTTAAACTGCAATAACAAAAAAATGTAAAACAAAAGGAACGATTTACTTATTTTAATTATTTACAGAGATTACTTTAGTAGCGGTTTACTAGTAGTATATTAGCCGAAATTTTCTCTTTATTGAAAGTCCCAGACTCTTTATAATAATTAGGTTTTTATCTTAACTAGCGTTTAAGTTCTGTTTACTTCTACAACCATTATACTAATTATTCGTAATTTTTATAATAGGCATTTTTATTTATTATTTTTATTTTATTTATCTTCGCTTCTGCAGTTAAATCCAGGACTTTAATAGTATTATACGTTACAAGGTCGGTAGGTACGAGTTAATTTACGGACGAGGCGACGTAGGAGCCAAGTCCGGAAATAAAAACGAGTACTGTAATAACACCTAACGACCATTATTTTATTTCATCGTGTTTTTATAAATTAATAAATTCATAAAAAATTTAACAGTAGGTAGTTCGTAACTTGACTAAAAATAGTTCGTAACTTGATTAGTTAGTTCAAATTACCTTGAAAGCCATCTGTGACTGTCAAATATTTTTTTTATTATTAAGATTTAATTGTTAATATAAAATTGAATAACACTGACTTCTTTTTAAATATGGATGTAAAAGAAAGTAATTAATTATTTTATTTTTATTTTATAGTCATTATAGTATTTTTAAATGTCAAAAATTAAAAGTAATTGTCTTCTCTTAAAGCAATCAGAGCAGCGTTGCTAGGCAACACATTACAGTATCTGATACCGTAATGTTTTACTTACCGGCGCCAAATTGATTATAGGGAAGTGTATTTACTGGACAGGATGAAATAAAAATATTAACAATTTAGGAACTTAAAATTTATCCAATATTATCATCCGCCATATTGTGTCCAGTGTCAATGTGTCAATAATCTGTTGTCATTTTTGTCAGTACTGTCATTCCTATCAGTGAAGTAAAATACCACTCACTCTCCTTAGACTTAGATTAATGTTAACAATGGTTTTTAATTTTGTTTAAGACTAATCAGTTCGAAAAAGCATGTTTTTTTAAGAAAACGGTTTAAGCGATATTTTGGAATTAAAAAATTTTTATTTATCCTGTAGTAATATACTTGCTGCATTTTCAATTACTGTATTTAATTATTAAGTTCGTGAGATGGAAGGATGGCAATTAAGTGGCGGTTGGTAAACACATATAAGATTTTCTTGGGAGGAAATAATTATAAAAAGTAATTTGATACCTGTAGGTATTTACTTATTCCGATACCTACACCTACATATGTTTTGTAGGTGCTCTTAAACATGATTTAGAATCTAGTTACACGATGGGAACTTAAGCAAACAACCACTTGCAAAGCAATCTAAAATTACGACCCTTGAGAAATAAAAATTCATTTTATGCATTGCTGTAACTAAAATATTTTTTTATTTATTTAAAAATGGTAGCAGTAATTTAAATAAAAATATAATTATAGTTTATTAAGTCAAATTCATGAATAAAGTAAAAATAATTTGTACTGTGTATAAAAAGCCCTTTTGTCTGTACCTACTAAAATCATTGATTTTTGTAGGTATAGTCTACATAAGATTAAACAAATATGATTACAAAGGCACAAAGTAGACAAACAATATAGTAAACAACAAAATGGGAAAAGACAATTGATCTGGTTAATTGCTGATGGCTCCCAATCATGTCGGAACTGGTACATTGTTTGGTTCTTTGACATTAATAGAAACTTAATCCCCTTTTTTTAACTTTAATTTTGCTTTTTAATGTGAACAGAGATACGGTAGATATATATACAGTTTGTCAAGTTTGGTATTCTTAATAAGAATTGAGAATATTTCGATGTACATTGTACATCTGTTAATTATTTATGAACTAGTCGTGGCCGACCTACGAAACCTTGTATTCCTTGTAGACACCAAAAGAACAATTTTTTGTTCAAAGTCGAAATCTAGTTAAAATTTGTGTTTAAAGTCAACATTACCATAATAATGTCTTTTTCAGCCCCCCTAACTCTTTGTAAAATTTGAACAAAAATTTAACAAAATTCCAGCTTCACATACTGTAATCACCGCATAATGTCGAGAATAGTAGGATCACTCTGCCCGCCGCCTTTGAAGTCACTCGTTGGCGTTGGCGTTGGCGTTGTTTGTGAAGTTTTGTAAAAACTGGTGAGCAGCGATGCCAACTGTACCGCTATAATTTTAGTTTATAATTGTTTAAATTTTTTGTATCTTAATTTAAACTTACCTTTTTTAAATTTCTTGTTATATTTTTAAATCAACTGATTTCTATCATTTTTTTTTGTATAAATCTACCGATTTCAAAATTTTTAAGTTGACAACGCTGCTGGTGAGCGACAACGATGCAGACCGAAATGCGGACCCAGAGCTTCTTGTCTATATACGGTACTTTACTTAAATTTAGCATTCATAGTTACTAAATTATAAGTAAATAGTTGGCATTTAGTTAAATTTGTATGCAAAGTAGAAATTTAGTTATAAATCTGTTTTTAAATATAAAAAAATTGTGTAAATTTTTAGATCTTCGTAGAATTCGGAGTTGAAAACAAAACTAACAAAACACTAATATACAATTTACTAATTTAAGACTTTAAATTAATTAATTAATTAAATTGATTTACAATACATAATTTAACCAAATTATATTTTAGCATTTAGTTAAATTATGTGTTAAAAGTATAATAATATAAAAAATTTGTTAATTTGTGTTCAAAATCAGTATCTAACATAAAAAGTAGACAAACCATCTAGACATTCGTATAATTCTTAATTAAACACGAAAATTACAAAACTCTAATATTGTATACAGAATTTTAGTTAATTCTGACTTAAAATACAGAATTCAACAAAATTCTGATTCTAAATACGTAATTTCAAATTTAATAAAGGAATTTTAGAAAATTCTAGCTTTAAGTACAAAATTAAATAAGTCTTTAATTCTAGGTTTGAGTTAATGTGTTCGAAGTCGAAATTTGGTTAAATTTTATATTTAGAGGAGTTAGAACTTAGCTAAATTCTTACTTTCAATACATAATTTAACAAAATTTTAAGTTTAAATTTGGAAGTTTCCAACATTTAATCTTTAAATGCAGAGTTTAAAAAGTTTTGAATTACTTAGGTTAAGTTAATGTTTGTATTCGAACTTATAATTTAAATAAATTCTGTATTTACAAACGAAAGTTAGTTAAATTCTGACTTATAATAAATTGTGACTTTAAAATAATTTAGGTTAATTTTGAATCCAGAGTAAGAATTTGTGACAACAATGTTTTTCCCGTCTAGCCTTTTTAAAATTATAACATAAAATTTCACATAGAATATACCTAAACTCAGTCTTTTAATATAGAATTAAGTTTTAATACCTTAGTTTGAGTTAAAGTCAGTTTTTGAAGTCAGAATTTAGCTAATGTGTATATTTAGAGAGTTAAATAGTGTTTTCAAACTTAGGATTAAATTAAAGTTCAACGTCAGTTTTGCCCATCTAGGTCTTTATAAAATTCTGACTAAATACAAAATTTAAATAAACTCCGATTTAAAAACAGAATTTTACCAAATTTGAACTCTAAATGCAAAAATTAACAAACCCCATTTTAAAGTTAAACTTTTACAAAATTCATTTTTTATATTTATTTAAACATTGATGTTGAACACAGAATTTCGTAAGTGGTAACTGCAAAGGTGACAGTCAGAGTTTAACATAAAATATGAAAACAACTCCTGGCTTCTGTATTTTAAGAAATATACATTACCTACGACTCAAACATCTGAGCCGTGGGTAATTCCATTAGATCTTTGTTGAGCTGCATTTATAATAATTCTTAATAATAAATTCCATTTATTATTAACAATAATAATTACTATATTTTATGATAAATGCCATTTATTATTGCTCTAAACTGTCTTAACTAATATCAAAACTACTAGGTGATGTTAATTGTAGATATCAAACCTTCACACGTCTTAAGTTTTCGCAATATCAGAAAATAAAACTAGAAGAAACTGTATTGTATGTTAAAATAACCGTTTAATTTTAAATAATATATGTCATGTAATAATTTACGGTTTCCGATTAACAGCATAACTTTATCTTTAATAGCATGTTTCTTGGAAAACCAAAATTCTTATTGTGTAATTATAGTAATCATTTGACACTTTGACTTCGAGATACAATTAAAACATTTGGAAATAAAGAAATGAATATACAATAATAATTTTTAAAGGCTTAACAAAAGCTTTACGAATAATTATTTGTAATGGTAATGGTATAATTTTGTAACGAGAGTAATAAAGGATAATAATTTTCATTTAACATGAGATATTACGAAGAATACATCATTGATAGAAGCTTTCTGATAGGTATAAAATTAAGTTCTATAAAAACTATCAGAATAAATTTATATGTTTACCATTTAAATATAAATATTGCCAAGAAAAATTTCAGATTAAAGAAAGTATTTTTATACGCAGACACATTTAAGGAAAGTGCAACATTGGCATTGAATTTCCTTTTCACTTTTGTGTGAATTGTACGAGATTGTATCTATCAGAGAAACGCATTCTCACAATTTTCTTTTTTCTAGATTATTAGATATTGTGACTATGCACGAGATTCCATAATTACACCATTGGTTGTTTACTATTAAATTCTAAGTAACAGGAAAGAGTATGGTCGCTTTTCTTTTAATCTTTGTACTACGTTTTTGTGTAAGAAGTAAATTAGCGGTTAAACAAATAATTAACTATTTAAATAAGAAAGAAAAATGTAGAAAATATCATAAAAAATACTGCAGGTATAATTTATGTATAATAGACTAAAACAATAACCAGCATTCCTGTTTACAACAGGAGCCATGGGAATTGAGCAATGGATTTCTCATCTCCCTTTTTGATATATGTTAAAATGATAGCGTCGATCACTATGTTAAGCTTTCACATTATTGATTTTAAGCCAATTTAATTTATATATTTAGCCGGGATTAATATAGATCGTTACCACTTATAAAATTGATTATTGATCCAGACCCATCAAAATTGATCTTTTTCTTAAATAACCAAATAGCAGATCTCAATGTAGTGAATGCATCAAGCATTTACATGGATTTATCAAAAATCAAGACTGACAAGTTAAGCTTTTATTCTATTGGTTTTATGCCAATTTATATATTTAGCCAGGATTAATATAGATCGTTACCACTCATAGAATTGATTATTGATCCAGTCCCATTAAGATTTATCTTTTTCTTAAATAATCAAATAGCAGATCTCACTGTAGTGACTGCATTAAGCATTTACATGAATTTATCAAAAATCAACACTGACAAGTTAAGCTTTTACTCTATTGGTTTAATGCCAATATTTATATTTATCCAAGATTAATATAGATCGTTACCTACTACTTCTACAATTGATTTTTGATCCAGTCCCATCAAGATTTGTCTTTCTTAATTAACCAAATAGCAGATCTTAATGTAGTGAATGCATTAAGCATTTACATGGATTTATCAAAAATCAACACTGGCCAAACAGAATATTTTCTAATTGTAGGATTCGTAACTTGGCAGTTTAGTCATGGGCCTGACTAACCGAAGGTATGCTCTTTCTCTATATGAATAAATCTTTGATTTTTTCATGAGTTTTGGTTTTTACTATAATTATAATTAATTTTTTTCCAATTTTTTTGACTAATTGAAAATGTTAATGAATTTTCCAATAGTTTTCATTAATTATTCTATTTTATTTTTGGGTCTAGTGAATTAATAAATGTTTCACGAATTTGTATAAATTTTATAATTTTTCCAACTTTGTCAGACGGCATCAAAAGTGATTTATAACACAATGATTGGAATAATATATTTAAACGAGCAATTCTTGTATATATATATTTGGAATCTCGGAATCAGCTGCAACGATTTTTATGAAATTTAGTATATAGGGGGTTTCGGGGGCGATAAATCGATCTAGCTAGGAATCATTTTTAGAAAATGTCATTTTATTCGTGAATTATCGATAAAACTGAGAAATATGACTCTTCCTGACATCTATTGGCGACTAATAATACTATTTTTTTTTAATTGTCGAAGTCTTAGAAAGAAAATTAAACAGGATATATCAATATCATATATAAATTTTGTGCGCAAGTCTGAACAAAATTTGCAAAATTATCCTGCACAGTTTTGGTCATATATGAATAATATGCGCAAAATCTCTTCTATTCCCAGTTCAATGTCATTTGAAGGAACTTCAATGAATGATCCCCAACAGATCGTAAATGCCTTTGCAACCTTTTTTAACTCTGCTTTTATTAAGTCAACGGATTTTGATCCCAACGATATTCCCGTGACTAATGCTCCTTTACTAGTAGATAGGGTTATAACTGAGGAAGAAGTTGTTAAAGCACTAAGAAAATGCAAACCAAAAATGACCACGGGTCCTGATGGTATTCCCTCATTTTTGTTGAAGGATTGTGCGATTGTGTTAGCTAAACCATTGACAATTATTTTCAATTTGGCTTTAAAAACCCTCTGCTTTCCTGATATTTGGAAGGAATCTAAAATTTGTCCTGTGTTTAAAAAAGATGACAGATCGGTTATTGATAACTACAGACCAATAACTATCTTGTGTAACTTTAGCAAGGTTTTTGAAAGGGTTATATATGATCAAATTTACTCTCACATAAGTTCTCAAATCACTGAACACCAACACGGTTTTATCAGGGGTAGATCCACTTTGAGCAATTTAACCTACATAACTCAATTTATTTCTTATGCTCTTGATTGTAGATCTCAGGTAGATGTTATTTATACCGACTTTTCCAAAGCTTTTGATAGGCTTGACCATGGTATTTTGTTGAAAAAACTACATACTTTTGGATTACATGACAATTTTGTTCTTTTTCTTAGATCCTACCTAAATGAGAGACGTCTAAAAGTTCAATACCATGGTTTTAGTTCTTTTGAAATTGTTGCAACCTCCAGAGTACCGCAAGGGTCTATTTTAGGACCATTATTATTTTTAATTTTTGTAAATGACATTGTTCAGATTATTTACTCCGATAACTTAATTTTTGCTGACGATTTTAAGTTCTTTCGTCGAATAAACTGCCTAGAGGACTGCATGTTGCTTCAGGATGATCTATCTAAATTAAATATATGGTGCAAAGAGAACATGTTGCCACTTAACATAAAAAAATGTAACCAACTAACTTTTACCCGTAAGAATAATTATACTAAATTTTCCTATCAGATTGACAACACTCAATTAAATAGACTAAGCGAATTTAAAGATCTTGGTGTCTTATTTGATTCCAAATTAACTTTTAGTAAGCATATAAACAATATAGTTACAAATGGCTATAAAATGCTTGGTTTTATTATTAGAAATTCTAAATGGTTCTTGACAACTGATACAATGAAAATTCTTTTTAATTCTCTTGTCAGGTCTAAATTGGAATACGCAAGTCTGATATGGAATCCTGGATATAAGTTGTATTCAGATAACTTAGAGAATGTTCAGAGGCGTTTTTTAAAGGTCTTATGCTACCGCATAGACGGAGTTTATCCCACTCGGGGTATCGATAACAATGTGTTACTTAACAGATTCCAAGTCCAACCTTTAGACACTCGTAGATGCTACTTAGGTATTCTTTTCTTATATAAGTTATTGAACAATGTCATCGATTCCCCTTGTTTACTTTCTCAGATTAATCTATTTGTTCCGAGGTTACCTGTACGTAATAGCAATATGTTTTACCTTCACACTGCCAATTCCAATGTGCTGTTATTCTCTCCCTTGTATCGTGTTTGTACTGACTTTCGAATTTTTCAAAACTCTATCGATATGTTTAATTGTACAGTTTTAGATATAAAGAGGACTATTTTAAAGTGAGCTTGTAGCTACTTATTGCTGTTTTGTGTGTGATCTTTTTTTTTCTCATGAAGTTTTTTTTTTCAGATCATGCACAAAATTGCGGTGATTCTATAATTTAATTTATAACACTTGTTTTGTCATTATTATTTAAGATGTCTGTACTTGTTTAAGTTTATTCTTTTATTTCTCTTTTTAAGTCTTGTATTTTCTTCCCATCCTTAAAGTGGCATTAGCTGTTGGATGGTGTATTAAATAAATAAATAAATAAATAAATAAATAAATAAATAAATAAATAAATAAATAAATAAATAAATAAATAAATAAATAAATAAATAAATAAATAAATAAATAAAAACAACTAATTGTTAAAGCAATTAGTTGTTCATTGCTTTAACGACACAACAGCTAATGCTATTCCAGCAGATGGCGTTGTTAAGTAACACGAAGTCAGTGAGTGTTTGCTTTGAGGTTAGACTAAGAAAATCAATTGTTTATTTATATTATTTGTGTCTTCTTAATGCATATGTTCACTTAAAAATGCCTAAACGAATTTGGAAAAAAAACGCTTATAAACAATCTAACTTCACGAAGCCGCAACTCGTCTCAAGAACACCTAGAAGAGCATCGTCATTAAACTAAACAGGATTCTCAAACTTCTCACAGTTAAAACTTAAAACTCATTTCAAGGATACCGTCATGAAAATAATCAGGTTTCTGCTCGTCCAACACGTGCTGCTAAAGTAAGATGCTTGCAAAATTTGACTGACAATACACGAGCAAAGCTCGGTCATCCAGGTACTCTATAATAAAATAAGATGAGATGAATTGTCGTATGCGTGCGTTTTTTTCTCTTAGCGAGGTATATCTCATGTAATGCTTATTTGTCACTCTTTCTACGTTTGCTCAATCCATTAAAAAGTGTAGATATAAAAGTTTTGCATAACGCGACATTACAAAGATAGTCCGCGGATAAGACATATTTGATAAATTCCCAAGTAATTTTGAGTGATATCTTTAAAACTTTTGGTTAAGTTTGTAAGTGAATTAGTTAAAACATATAAGATAGACTAAAAACAGAACTTAGTTAAAAACTTTAAAACGAAACCTTCCAAACTGATCATTTCTACCTCGTGACATCCAAGACAAAACATTAACCCCCTATAGTAAATGTAGCGACAAATTTAATCACCCCTAAAAACAGGCGTAAATTATAGGTTTTTTACAGCTTTCCTTACAAGCCGAGGCGTGTGATCTGAATCAAGAAGGTCATCCCCTCGCTCTTTTACAATTATGGACCGAATTATGGCTTTTTAACTTTTAACTAGAAACACATGTTCTTTTTAGAGTTCTTCACGAGACAGAAAGATACGTAGAATGTACATATACATATAACATTTGTAAATAGATTAAAGTAGTAATTTACCTGTTTCACTATAAATGCTTTACAAAATTAAATTAACTGAAATAAATTCAAGAAACGAATATCTTACCCGAAGTACTTGAGCACCTTCCTAACACATTCAGTACAAATAAAAAAATTAATTATCTCAAACAATGGAAAACACAGACTAAAAATATTGTCTGATAGAACGAGATGGAATTGCAAATGAATTTCTGGGACTGTTTTATGTTGTGGTCTTATAGAAATGTAGATAGCAGACTAATTTGCTCGGTACATTGAGCAATTTATTTGTTACTAATATAAACGTACTCAACACAAAGAGTAAATTAGGCTAGGATCTAGAATTTCGAAGAGAAGAAACTAGGCGACCGTAGGAAGTTTCAGTGTCAAGAGACATGAGGGGAAAATGTACCTACGACAAAAAGATGAAAGGAAAATCGCACAGAAAAGTGATAGTAGCTAATGGACTATGAAATTATTACCTAACATTCTGCAGAATAGGGGTAAAGTTCATTTTTTTATTAGGAAATATAAATAAAAAAATTAAGTATTTTAATGATTCTTTAATATTTTGCACTCTTCAGTTAAACACCTTGTACTACACGACATTTTTTGTTTTATTATCAGGCACAACGTCGTGAATATGTCACATATAATTGACCAATAGAAAAAAAGGATTTTCCAGATTTAGACTACAAACTTTCAAGGATTGGTGATTTTTTATGGTGATAGCGAAAACAAGACAGATCTTTCAAACTTTAAACGGCATATTGGTTGGGCTTATCGGAATCCTTGGGATGAGAACTTGTTCACCTTCGAATTTTCTATTGTTCATTATATTCCTCACCACCAAACGCGTACCGTTTCACAGTTTTGGTTGGTTTATGTTAGGAAGCATGATTATTACGGAACCGACCATTAGGCGTATATTGTGCGGTGATAAGCCATGCAGGCGCATCCAAGAAGTTTAAAAAACTGAAACGTCAAACTTTAAGTCACTTTAAAATTATAACCTAACATTCAGAATGGAAAGAAAACGAAAGGTCACAATGTCACAAAGAATCTTTGAGAGAAAAGTGCTACGCAAGATATTCGGACCGCTAAGAATCCCCACTAACAGAACAGTACCGAAGAAGAACCAACCAAGAAATAACGGAACTATATGGAGATCCAGACATCGTGAAGGAGATAAAAGTGAGAAGATTGCAATGGGCGGGTCATAATCTTGACAGGTCACTACCAATTGCGACAACATCTCTTTAGGATGAAATTAACAGAATCGCCGCTATGCAGAGGCTGCGAACAAGAAGAGGAAACAGTAGAACACATAATGTATGACTACTCTGCTTTTTCTGAAATCAGAAGATCCGTGTTGGGCGAGTACTGGCTTACACCAGCCGATGTCAGGGAGATCCCCCTCGAGAGCCTCATCACCTATTTTAAATCACTAGGCCTGGTGACAGCCTGAGGTGAGGATATCCCTACATACAAGAGGATGCACAATGTTGCCTCAGTGCTGGCTGAGCACTAGCTCGCCCCTCCCCAAATTTCCAAATCCAGATCCAGAATGAGCGGGTCAGAGACAACCGGAAGAACGACTGTTAGAGAGAGCCTGGTAAAGAGTTCCAGTTGGACGAAGACCCCTAGGACGCCCTAGAAGGAGGTGGCGAGATAACATACAAGCAGACCTAATGGAATTAAGATAGATAACGATGGAGGCAAATAGTATAGTCGGCCAAGACCCACCCCGGGTTGTAGAGCCAAGCAATAAGTAAGTAAGTAATTTTATATATGATGTTAATAAGACAGAGATTAGTTCTTTTATCAAGTTATGATTAAAGGCACTACCGGCCGTAGGTAGAGATCGCAGGTTCGAGTTTCGACGTAGGTATGTAGCATTTTTTCGATTTTTCTTTAATGTCATTTCTTTTTTGTCTAATTTCTAAATTTTGAAAATCTCATGAAGGTTGTCTCAAAATTTACTAATCAATTAACTATAATAGTTTCTCAGTGTATAAAAAAATAACAAAATGTGGATTTATAAATATATGAGAAATCTGTCTTTTAATACCATGTAGTAATTCAATGTAAATAAAAAAATATGAAAACGATTATGTTAATTTTTACGCTTATAAGATTGCCTCCACACATAGTTTTAATCCACAAATTGTATTTTAACTCTCAACTAATAATTTACATAAACAAATTTCTGTTGTAGCAAAATGAAACCGAAGCTTAGTGACACAAAAGAAAAAAGATGCAAATGTACAAAAAATTAACACCCAGTTTATTCATCTGACTAGCGCAACGATTTATTTACAAAAAAAAATAAACCAAAACACCCAATAATAAGATTACTAACATATATCTTTTATTAAAAACTATCAATTCTATCTACGTACACCCCATTTAAAATCATTTTTTTCCAAAAATAATATTTTCCTGTTACTTATAACGGCTCCTGTTACACCACATTTCTTCAACTCTATTCAACAACTACTTACCTTTTTCAATTTTTGGAACTAGTGGCGCCAGCTGTGATCGAGACCCGCTACTAACAGTTCCGAGTGTAGTCAACTTCTGTTCGCTCGGTGTTGATAACTTCTCTGCTAATATAGGATTCGCTGCAGCAATCGTATATTTTCTCATCTCCAACAACATTTGCGTACTCTTTTGATGACCAGGCGAATGTGGATCGGAATCCTCGTTGCATGACAGTGACGCATTGTTATTTTCTTCTTGCTGTAAAAATATAGTTTAGTGATTCTGTAGTAGATGGCGCTTAATGTAGAGAATTAAATTTCATATAATTAAAATAAGTATATTTTTAATATCTGTTTAATTATTTAATTAGGGTTTAATTAAATATTAGTTATAATGTAAATTAAAAATTGTGTATATCTATTGACAGAGTTTAGGAGTCAAGTTTTTTCCTCGATGGGTATATCTCATAAAATAAACTATTAATGTAGATAAACATAGGCGGTGGTTTAGTTGGATCTTAAGGGATCCATAACAATTAAAATATATAAAAAAAGAGACATTCTAAATACGTTCTAAATACATATTCTAAAAGAAATAACTAAATTACTATCATGCTTTAAAAGCAGTATTTATGTATTTATAAAACATTTTTTTACTAAAAAAAAACTTACCTTAATATAAGGTGTTTGGCTAAATTCACTTAAAATGTTTTCAATTTCAATGGCAGTGGTGTCAGATAAATGCTTAAAAATATCATCTGTATCTCCAATATTCGGTTCTTGTATAAGAGGCGGTACTAAGCCGCTGAGATCAGATTGAGACAGTTCACCCAGATTACCAGAAGTACCAATGGCGGCGTTTTGCTGACCAATTGCGACAGAGGCATCCTAAAAACAGTGATATAGTAAACAAATATATTAACTGGATCTTAATATGCAAAGAAGAAGAAATATACAAATAAACTATAATAGTTTTAAGTAAACTGAAAACTTAGGTAGGTAATTGTTATAAAAATGTAGGTACCTACACATTGTTTAGTAATCGATTTGTTAAATTTTTTAAGTGCAAAATTGTGTCGTAATATTATTTGTCAAAACTCTAAAAAGCTAACAATATTAAATAATAAGAATATATTAAAAATTTTTAGCCAACTACATATATAGAAGCAAATAAAACAAATTCTTTACAGAATCAGGCTTTGCAGCTTCTATTACTTTCTCGTTGAAAAAAATTAAAAAACTTTTAGGCTTTTTCAGTTGAGAAAACATGATACTAGAATAGTTCTTGTGGATAAAAGGGGTGTTCGAGTAATTCGAACCCTATATCATGATTTGTTGCATGGAAACTTGCGAGTTGAGTGCTGGAACATCAAGTTGCTAACACAAAATCCCTTTGGACAACATTAACTAATAATTCGTTGGTATTGTTCAATCCCTATGCTTCTTGACAATAAAAAAAAAAACAAAATTAAGAACTACTCTAGCATATTTTGTTTCCGAATCGTACAAATATACCTATCTACTCATTTATTCTCAGTAAAAATACTGCTTAAGACGTTTGCAACTTATTCAAACCGAGCACAGAGATAATGCGATGTTTCTACCTGTGCAAGCATCTGGTGAACTTTCTCAAAAATTTCGATATTTATTTGCAAAAATTATTATATCCAAATCGAATTGCTCTCGTAGAATCATTTATATACAATACTCAGATATTCGTTGATTCCAATTCGGCAGTCTGATAAAACCATGTCATGGAATGCATTGATACTAACGGGGGCGACCTCAGAAACTGGTCTTTCCTTTTTGATCTTAAATTTAAAATTTACTTTCTCTAAAGTTTTAATCCAATTTTTTTACGGTCGAATAGTAAAGAAATTACTCGCCAAGGATATTCAACAGATCTATACATCTGCTTACCTACCCTTTATACCCTTTAAATATAGGTACTTAATAAAAGCTTAATACTACCCAATTTTTTATGCGCACAAAGTTCATTTCAAAATGCTCAGTGCAAGGCAAAAAATGCTTCATTTAGATATTAGCTCATGACAATTTAGAAATGGTCAGAAATGGTAATAATGTACATAAAGAGGCTTATGAATTGGGGATCTAAGGTTGGGATCCCTAAACCAAAACAAAAACCTTCACAGTCCGTCAAAGTAGGAACAAAGTCAATAATGAATGTTCTTTTTACAATTAAATTTTTAAACCAACGGTTGATGCAATGAAACGAAATCGGTGGTATTTTAGTTAAGGAGCTCACTATCACACAATATCGTACTAGCCCTCTGTGATATTTCCTAGTTGCCGAATCAAAATAAATCGATCAGAGGACACCGGTTGGATTACAAAATACAGCTACAGATACTGTGGCGAGGGCACTTAAGGATATTCTAAAAACCGACTTCCAGGACTGCTTCGTAAGGTAGAAACATTGCGGGGGTGTGTTATTCAAACAAATTCATACTATAAATTACCCCCGATGACGAAAAATAATTCCAGCATAGATATGAAAGTAGGTCGAATATTTTTTGGTCATAACTGGTACATTCATGGTATTCATCTATTAAAAAAATATATTTATGAGTAATAATAATATACTTGGTCCTATTACAGAACACTTGGGTACTCCTGTGTATAAATTGAATAAGGTCTTCATAGCGTAGGTACTCAGTTTAGTATTGTTGATAAATCTAATACTTACTTGAAGGCAAGATGAAATATCAACCATTTTTCCATCATGATCTGAACTCCATAGTAAATCGTTGTCAATAAATGGCATTGCCAACGACATGGGCGACTGTAGGCCCCCAAGGGCGTGCACCCCCTCCACGGCGGTGCTGACCTTCTGCCCCTGTCGCTTATAATAATGTTCTTACTCTATCGTTGGCTCCCAAAGGACTATTAAAAGAGATCTAAAAAATAAAATTATGATTTATTGTTTGTAGAGATAAAATTGACTTTTTTACATTGTAGTATGTCCAGAAACTCTCTTCACAAAAAAAAACGTCATACTTCACACCTAATTTTAATTCAAATTAAGCTGTTAATTAAAAATACTTTCTAAAAGAGCAAAATTGAATCCCTAATCTATTAATTTTAATATTTTTAAATTGATAATTTCAATGAATAAACTGCTATAAATCTATTGTTTGATTGCAAATGATGATTTTAGGGTAAGTGCCTCCAGTAAAATAATCGTAAATGTTTTTCCTCACTGATCTGTTTTGAATAGCAATAAAATTTTATTTAAAAATGTTTACTTAAGGCTACTATTGAAAACCTTTCCTGATGACACATACTTGGGCCCAATATTTATAAAATCAGGTTAATTTTAGGGTTTCTACATAACTTTTACACAACATTATACAGAATTTTTAAAAAATAAACTTACAACATCAGAGTTTTAATGTTTTACAATTAATATTTTAAAATAAAACATTTTAAATATTTGATTCCATATACTTTATCAAATAATATAGATGAGAGCCGCATTGATCCGAATTCTGGCAAGAACTGTGAAAGTCAAATACCTATATCAACAACTTCCGATATAAGTTGTTAAACCTGACTAAGTTTTTAAACTTCTTAAATATCCATTCAGTTTCATTATAAATGTAAAATTTATTAATGCTAATCTGTTTTTCTACAAGATTTTGTTTCAGTCTAATTAAAAAAAAGAGTTGTTTCTAGACAACAAACACAATACGAAAAGTTATTTGCGACAACATTGTGTTCTTCAGTACGTTGCCTTAATGCATATGAAACTTAATATCTTTTTGCCATTTTGATAGTTAAACATTGTAACGTCTATAAATGTATAAATTTACTGAATTGATTAATGTATGGAATCACAAATCGACAAAAAATTAAGGGAAACTTCTCGCATTGATATGAAAAGTTAACATTACACGCTTGTATGTAACATTGAGACAACGTATCATGTCAAGTTATTAGGTACCTACAGTTAAACTGAAAAATCGTATATAAAACGACAAACTACAAACTCAGCAAAAATATATATTAGGGAATGGATTTCATTCGTAGCGTTTTTTTTAAATAAGAAAAATTATTTATTTAAAATGAAAATTAAATAGTTATTTATGAAACAGTTCGTGAAGTAGGTTTTTGGCGCACGCACGCGATGTTTAGAGCACGAGCGAAGCAAGTGCTATATATCGCGTAAGTGCGCAAAAAGCACTTCACGCACAGTTTCATACAATATTTTATCTACGATAATCAAATAAAAAATAATTACAAGAAAGCAATTTATTTTCAATTCATTTACAAGATACTAACAAAACTAATGCTCTCATAGCAACACCATGGCAACGCAAATGCTAAGGATATTTGATTATATCAAGGTGTGTCAAAAACAGTGCGAAAAAGTAAATCCCATTTAAAATACATTGTTACTTCACGCACACTTTCAATCCTTCACGCACTGCTGTCTATAATGACAGTTTTCACGAACTAAAAACTGATACATAATATGAGGTAGAGTAGATAAAATACATTAACTACAATATTGCCCATTGCTTTCTAGTACTTTTGACTATCTTTCATGGAATCAACGAATACCATGTCAGGAGAAAGCTTCGTCATTAAATGCAATATAGGAATCGAACCATTTTTGCCAATCTTTGTAAGAAGTGAATTTCTGCTCAGAGAGGGTATGAGCCATCTAACGAAAAAAATACTAATCTAAATAATTAAATACTGAATAAAATGTTTGTACCGATTTTGGGATTTGTGAATGAGTATTGTGCAGCAAAATGACTGTCGTATCTTTTAACGTATTTTAGACGTGCTTTTGCCAATGCATGGTTCAAGCTTAGGTATTATTTGTAGTCCGTAGCGATTTTCAATTATGTTTTTATTCGGTTTCAGCAGTTTATAATAAATCACATCTTTCTGGTGCCACCAAATACAGAGCATGACTTTCTGCACTTTGGATTGTCGTAATGGATCCAATTTTAATCACCGGTAACCATTTAATTCAAAAAGCCTGATTTTCTTCAGTTGAAGCAGCAGTTCAAACGTCAAAGAATTCCTTTCATTCATTTGGTAACCAAACACTTTCCTTCTGCATCATGCTCAAAGCCCAAACTTTTAAGTCATTTTCCTACTGTTAATAATTCAACTCATAATAGCGTAGAAAATTCTTGAAGTTCTTGACTTGAGTCTTTATTGAGAAATACCTTCAAATCCTTATCATCAAATTTTTTCGGCTAGCCAAGCCGCAAGTACCATCTTTAAAGCTTTTAAACGACTTCCGACACGTTCGCTTAGCTAGAACATGTTTACTACTAACAATATAAGGTTCAGACGATATTAATTTTAATATTAAAATGTAAAATTGATAAAAACATATTTTTTAAATTTAAGATTTACCAAAAATACAGTTTTAGATCACTTGTATGGAAAATACATATATTTTCTAGGATCCGTATTTACAAATAAAGATAAAAGGAGATTGGTCCCATTTTAACAGACAACTTATTATTCGGTCGATTTTATTAATAATTTGAAACACAAGCATCCATTGGATCGTGTTTAAATGTGACAACTCTTAATTGAATGTTAGCAACAATTATTTAATTTAATAAAATGGTTCGCGGTTTAGCTACTTCCTTAAAAATTATAGAAATTGTGGTAAAACAGTATCATGAAAAAAAAAAGTACAACCTGAAAGAATAACAACCAGAATGAGACGGCAACTGGTAAAATTGTGCAAAAGTCATCCCAGAGCTACTTTAAAAGACATAACAACTCCAATATTTCATGTGAATGTGGTAGACAGTGGATCCATAAATCTGGACGTATTTTTTATAGTGTAAAAATACATACATATACTCTGTTTGAATTAAGGTTATTTTAAGGCGAAAGAAAAGCCACTAGTAACACAGCTGTAAATAAAGAACTGATTAATATGGGCAAAATTTACTAAGTTGTCTTGGATTGTAGAAGACTAGTGCACAATTGTTTTCAGTGACCAATCAAAATTTTATATTTTCGTAGGAGATTGCAGAAGTAGAATAATACGGACTAAAGGAAATCATTTATAGCGAATTGTCTTAAAAGGACTGTAAATTTCCAAAAGGTGTCATGATTTGGAGCGGCATGTCAGGAAATTGATGGATCCATTAATGCAGATAAATATCAAGGCATTCTTGAAAACAGTCTCATTCCCAGTTTAGAGAAGCTCTATTTCTGACGGAAATTTCATCTTTCAAAAGCTTCGTGTGACATTCTGTGAAATCAACAAAATATTGGTTAACAATTACAATCTGAAAGTCCTAGCTTGGGCCTCAAGTTGTTCTGAATTGAATTTAATTGAGACCTTGTGGCATCGTCCAAACTTTGAGTTGTCAACAAAAATTTTTGATTTTTTACTTTCTTTCATACGTGTGATACGTTATTTAATTAAAAAAATCTTTTTTAATAATAGATTGTTTAACATAGGTTAATAAACTAAATCTCATCAAAGATTTATTTAAAACTTTTTAAACAAAAAATCAATAAATATTAAAATAAAAAAACTAATCGTCTAAATATTATGTTGTTAGGGCTCGCTCGTATTATATCAACTCTAACTAAAAATCAATGCGGTTCAGCATAATTTTTGTTCATATTGTTACGACTCGAGCCGGACATGCCGCCTAAGAAGTAAGCGAGACAGTTCTTGGAACCTGATATTGTTCGATTGGAAGCCGAGAACCTTCGACGTTCTAGAAACGTAACGTAGCGACTTTCTAGAAGAATTGTTACTGTGGGATCTTTGTAGATGTTTCGAGTAGAACTAATCTGATATATAAAGGACCGCGTTGAACGGAGAGACAGAATAGTAGTTGTTATGGCGATAGTCGGCGATAAATAATAGTGGTGATTGTATTAGTTGGCGATAAGAATCAATTGTATTTGTAGTAGCTGGCGATAAAGTGCGATTTGTTATACGAGATATTTTAACGACGCTATTTAGTAATTGTAATTGTATTAAAGTTGTGTAGATTAGTTAAAGAAAATTGTTATATAGTTGTGTTTGCCAATAAATTTGTCTGCTGTTATCACTTATCCCGAACCTACAAAGGAAAAATTATAACAATATCAAAGTAATAAAGTAAAACTTTTCAAAAAAACAATTTATTTGGCACACATTTTGAAATATTCAAAGTATAAAATTTGATTTACGATATAAAAGAATGTTCTGTCAAGCAAATAACGTCCAATGACAGCTATTTTACGATGGATATATTACTTCATATAATAATGAAATACTACTTTACCTACGCGATCTCTTGTAAAACGCTACGAACTAATTCCAACCCTAAATAATATATGTATAGAAATTGTTTCATATAAAATAATTCGTTTATCTTCCTACAACTGACTTTTGCCACAAAGTAGGAACTTCTCATATTACCTTGCAATGCCACGTTGCTATTCGCATTTTTTTACTGCTTCCTAGTGCTGTAGTAACTATTTGGTATTATTTGTCACAGTATAAACAGATATGATTAGGTTTTCCATAGATACGCATGTTATTTAACACTTTTTTTCAAATTATATTGGGTATTTTTGATTTATTTGAATCTTTGGAAACCCTGAAAAAATTCTGAATTTGTATATTTTAAATTTTTTATTACAATTTGTTTAATTAAATTATTTATTTACTTATTCATATGTTTGTTTATTGATTTTAATTTGTTTTCCAAACATAAATTGTTCAAAATGTAAAATTTTAAAATAATTTAGATTTTAATTTTTTTTTATTTTATAAGCATTTTAAAACTTATTAAACTATTCGAACGTTTAAATGTATGTTAAAGTTTGCAAACTTTTTTTATTAGAAAAAAGTATACGAGCAGATAGAAAACTATGCCAACATACCTGGAAATGTCGCGGTGAATTTTAAACCTTTCCCAAACCATGAACCTTGATTTCCCTTAAATCTGTAACAAAAATCAATAATAAGTATAAAACTAATAAGAAACTTGGATCATTTTTTTTACAACGTTTCATATTTTAGGGATTTTTTTTATAATGCTCAATAAACGATAAATGGACATTCTAGTATGAATCAAAAATACCAATAGTATATTGTGTATCTAGTAGGAAAAGCAATACATTCCCGGACCACAATGTAAATTGTTGGCCGAGGCGTGTAGCCGAGGCCAACAAACATTGAAGTCCGGGAATGTGCTTTTACTACGAGACACACATAGGTACGTACTATTTTTTCTGAAATCACATTAAATATAATCGTAAACTAAGAAAGATTTATATATGCATAACTGTTTTTGATTATCATCGTATTTTCTATGAAAAAAGTTTCGTTGACATTGTTTGTTAATCATTGTTTATTAGTGTAACAAAAGTGTCAGTTCGGTTAGTTACATATTGCTTAAAATGTTTTAAATTATATTTAAAATGGACAGCGACAATGTTGTCCAGAGGTGCAAAACGCCTCCAGAGTTACTAAACACCGCTACTAATGTGCTTTTAAATTTATTTCCAAATAAAATCAAGGCGCAAAATATGAATTTGCTTATATACGTTTTATGGATCATTCCTGTACACAGGTACGGAATAGTATATTCTGTAACAAGGTTAGAATGAAAATTCGATACGAGTGGAGAATTCCGAACGCGAGCGTAGCGAGCAAGAGGAACCACGAGTAATCGAATTTTCATTCTAACCGTGTAACAGACTGTATTTTCTCCACGACCATGTAATAATTCTGTTTATTTAAATTGAAATATGTAGCAAAACAATTAGAACGTCGCACTGACAAACTGAGTGACAGTTTTGAAATTCGCCTGGCAATCTATGTTTTTTGTTGAGCAATTACAGAATGTTATTCCGTCACTAGTTATAGAATGGAAATACATGCAAAACACAAAAGAAGCAAGTGTTTCAGAATGAATATTCTATCTCAAGAGTGAGAATGAACACTTTCTATTATTAAAAATGAAGTCGGAATTATTACATTTATTAATGGTCGTGGAGAAAAAATATTCCCGTACAGTACGGAAAAGTTCGTTGTCCAGCAACGGACTAAAATACAAGAATAGTGTATTTTGCGGCTCAAATTTAATCCGAGTAACTAGACATTTCCAAGCGATTTTAGAAAAAATTAGTTTATCAAATTAGAAAATCTCAAACCTACTACAATACTGAAAAAACTTCACGCAACATCATCAATCAAATCGGTAAGATGTGAGAAGCATAATTAATGCTGCATTAGTGCTAATTACTCAATAAAACTCAAATTCAAATTTTCATTATATTAGGGTTAATAATTCAAATTTAAAAAACATTTTATGCATTTAAGTAGCTATATTAGTATATTTAGTATAGTTGGTAATATTTAGAGCTCATTGAATAAACTATGTAAAACAGAAACGCAGCGTGTTTCAACGTTCATTGACCTAGGCGTTGTGATTTTCTTTTCATTATTTTACTTTAGAACAAAAAAATTATCGCCTACCTGCAGGCAATTAATAAAAACAGATTAATTAAGAACAAAAGTGAGGAAGTAGAATTTCTCCATTTAAAATGCAGGCTGATATTTCTATGGGCAGGACTCGTAGTAAATAAACTAGTATTAAAAAAAATGAATATTCCGAAATTGGATTACAAATGACATAGTAGTTTTATATATAGACATAAATTAAAATTATTTTTCATCTATTGTCTCAAATCTGATAATATTAAGAATTAAGATTCAACAAAATCATTCTCATAATAATAACCCATTTAAAAGACCACATCAGTAAATAAGATACTAGTAATATAGCGCAGTTTCGAAGTTAAATAATACTGACAAGTCTTCACGTTAGAAACCTATTAGACGGAGAGCTCGCAACATTTTCGGTAAGTCATTTTATCATGTATTGTATTTGTACAAATACCGATTTACTTATACCATTGTGAATAATAGTGGGACTCACAAAGACTAGATACCAGGAGTCTACACGGTATAGGCTTTTTCATAATATTTCTGGTCTCAATAATCGGGCCAGATCATAGTTCTATTTTTTGCCACTGGCAGCGCGAGGATCATTAAGACCCGAACCGATGTTTATGACATTTAAATTTCACGAAATTAAATTAAATTTATGATATTAATTTATTTAAAATTACCTGTAATACAATTAATAAAAAGAAATGGGAAAGTATTGTGCTGTTCATGGTTGTGTTAGTGGCCGAAAGGCAGATGACAGTGTAAAAAAAGTGGGTATATTCAAAAAGCACCAAAAGTGAGTAACATCAAAATAATATCTGTTAAAAATTTGTGTTATAAACAATTAATTTATCTGGCGATTGCCAAGTAGCAGAGCCATATAACAAACAAAGACATCAATAATTAATTTATAAATTTGTGTAGTTTTTAACTAATATTTGAAAATTTTTGTGCATTTTCATTTATCTTTTGAAATATTGTAATTAAATCTTAGGAACACAAGCGCACTCTACCGGCAATAGTTCTGTCCCCTAAATTGAGACCATTTTTTTAACATTACGTTTAAACTCCTGGTATCTAGTCTTCGTGGTGGGACTCCTGGATTTGCAGTTCGTTGGCAGCGACGTGATTTGACGTATGTGCAAGTAGACCAATACGCGGTAAGTATTTCTAAGTTAAATCTGGCAACTACGCTTTATTCCTACCGCGTATTGGTCTATTTGCACATACGTCAAATGACGTCGCTGCCAACGAACTGCAAATCCAGGGATAGTATCTTACCTGCGGTTATTCGACGTCTCACCTGACAGGTAAGCTAAATACGTTAATACTGAAGTATCAGACCTGAGATTTTTTCTGCAGATAATATATTAATTCTTCATTACACTTACAAAAAACCAAACAAAAATATTGATAATAACACCTTCAAAAATATTATTGAAAATTCTATATTTTCATGTAAAGTATAGGCCAGAACGGGCAAGTGAGGTGTGAAGGGTAGGTAACGGGTGTTGCCGCACATTCTATTCTGCTTAAGTCTGTTTGTTTGGTTTTTTGTAAGAATAATGAGGAATTAATATATTATCTGCAGAAAAATCTCAGGTCTGATACTTTAGTATTAACGTATTTAGCTTACCTGTCAGGTGAGACGTCGAATAAGCGCAGGTAAGATACTAGTCCCAATATTATTCACAATGGTATAAGTAAATCGGTATTTGTGCAAATACAATACATGATAAAATGACTTACCGAAAATGTTGCGAGCTCTTAAGACTATATACTACACCATTAACTTCGATAACTGTCATCTAATTCCCTTATCGAAGCGTTAACAGTTTTACATTGACTTCTTCGTTTTATAAGGTAACATTACAAGCATTTTTTAAGAAACTATTTTGCATCTTTGCTAATACCTTTGAAGGAGAAGACATCTGAACTCTACAAGAAGTCTCTAAAGTGGTTAAAGGCAGAATTACAAGAGTTACAGAAAAATATATATATACAAACTCCCACTGTAAAATAAAACTCTCAGACACTTCAAATTTGCTCGTATGGCTGACTTATTATTATATACAAACAAAACTTTAGAAATAAAAAATAAAAATAAAAATTAAAAATTAAAAAAAAATCGTTACGAGCTTGCAATATTAGTTTAGATTTAGAACTTCTCTTCTAGATGCTTCAGCTTCCTAATATTTTAGTATTTAAACTGTATTTTATTGTTTCAGCAAGAATTCTTTGAGATAGTATAAAAATACATATAAAAACCTACACTTGCTGCTGTAAAGAATATTGTAGGTGCTCTGGGAGCAAAAGTATGTAGGTTGTAAAAAACAGAAAGAAAGTCGTGTCAAATTTGTAAAAGAATAGTTATTTGTGACACAAGGACGGAAAATGACATTTTGCAAGAGCGAGTAAACCCAGGCAACAAAATCACGTTCCAAAAACGTGAAAAATACGTTATCAGATACCTAAAATCACGTTTTCAAATGACGTTTTATTGACGATAATTTTACGTGAATAAGTCCCACCACAATCACGTGATACTAATGACGTTAATAAAACGTTAGCAACTAACGTTTTGCTGACGTATAATATACGTATATGAAACGTTAATAAAACGTTAGCAACTGACGTATAATATACGTATTTGAAACGTTAGCAACTAACGTATTGCTGACGTATAATATACGTATATGAAACGTTAATAAAACGTTAGCAACTAACGTCTTGCTGACGTATAATATACGTATATGAAACGTCTACTTAACATAAGCAGATCACCTGTATAAAACCTTTCACATAAAAGCTGGTTTTTAAAAATAGGAAAATAAAACATGAATATACAACTTTTTTTTTTTTATTAAATAACATGAAAATTGGTTTTACAGATTCTATTTTGAAAAAATGAAACAATTTTTCAGCTAACTTTTAAAAAGGTTGATTTTTTAAGTATTAAAAAATAACACAGTGTATATTAACACTAAATTCAACATGTCGTGTGTAGTAATGGAAATGAAGCAAATTCATTCTCTGTATAAGAAAATACTAGACACTTTCCTGAAATTTCTTTTATGTTCCACATTTTTAAACAAGATAATTCATTTACAATAAATATATTAAAAATTTCGGATTTTACGGGATACACATAAAGCGATCT
Source organism: Altica lythri (assembly GCA_964028335.1). NCBI lineage: Eukaryota > Metazoa > Arthropoda > Insecta > Coleoptera > Chrysomelidae > Altica > Altica lythri. The sequence goes on along the minus strand of OZ034802.1, from coordinate 16,796,789 downwards.
ATAATTAAGAAATTGTTTTCCAATAATAAATTGTTCATTTTTAACATTTTGTACAATATTAAAGATTTTAATAACAATATTACCCACTAAACAGTAACAATTTGCAGTGGAATAATTCAAAATTGTTAACATAAAGTTGGAAAAAAGAATTTTTTTATATTGTTTATAATTTTCAAGACCTGTTAATATGGGACCTGTTTTATGTTCATACAAAAATTCTACAGAGTTTGTAATTAAATATGTATTCAATGACTTACTATTTAATTCAACTATCCTATTGTAAATTTGTTGCAAAGGTTTATTTGGATTTTTTATATAATTTTTAATTTCACCCAGATAATTTTCAAAAGGAAATGATGAAAAAGAGTCCAAAGTGTCGTTGTATTTATTGGAGTCCATAGTAAGATGACTTAAAACATGAACATTGTACACATAACATTCTAAACCATAAATTTCTTTACAATGCGCTACAAAAGTATTAAGAAACTGAGATGCCATATCAGTTCCAAAAATTTTCAAAAAATCTGAAGACAGTAAAATCATAATCCCACAGTGAAATAAGAGGAAATGTTCATATATTGCTAAATTAACAACATTTTTTAAGACTAATGGTCCCAAGTATAATAGGAAACTTCGATACTCTGTAGCTTTCCACCGAGCCAATTCTGAAATGCTTCTTGGTTTTCTATTTATTTCAAATGGAAAATTTTCCTTAACACATTCTAAATGTTGTGATAAATCAGTTACTAGTCTTGCCTGAAGTCTAACATCCAATGAACCCCCCACCCACATGTTCAATAATTTTCTCATCACCCCTAGACAAACACAATGCATATAATCAATGGGAAAATCACTTACCATACCAATATTTAATTTTATCAGTGGCGACATACCACGATGATGAGAATCATCAGTTTGCAACAAGAATGACTCATCTGTTCTTATTTTTGCTAGTGGATTATATCTAAGTATTACTCTTCCATTGAAATAGTCACCATATTCTTCGCATTTATCACAAGATGAGTAGCCATTATGACTTTTAACACATTTAAGGAAAGCTCTTGCTGGTGCATCGCAAACAAAACTATGTATTTTAATCTGATAGGTAGTATAATCATGGGTTATTCCATTTTCTAACAAAAATTTGAGATCAATTAACAAATCTTCCAAATAGTCATTAATGGGGATAGGTTTTGTATTTCCACAAAAGATTCCAACAACAAAAGGTTTAATTTTAAAGTTTTTTAGTATACAAAGAATCGGCCAAAATTGCAAATTAGAACTGTGAAAGAGTGGAAGACCATCAACATTAAAGCTCAAAAGTAGAGGATCAGGTATTTCAATTGATTGTTCAAAGTTAGATATAATTCTTTTTAAACTACTCTCTAAATTAAAATGAATATATTCCCCACTTCCTACCTTTTTAGTAGGGATTATTCTAGGGGTTTTAAGCAATGTCCTACAATCTAATGGTAATGAAGGATGGTAGTCATGTAAAATATGTAAAAGATTTGTAACAGAAGAATGTGAAGTTTTTTCATTTAATGCCCAATTTCTTAATGAATCTTCTAATGTCGGTTTTACATTATCAGAGTCCCTAAAGGCAAATTCAGTATTTAAATTATCTATAGAATTAAAACCATCAATTTCAGACTGGAAGGTAGGCACATTTTCATCAATTTTTAGTACTTCAGGCATTGGAGGCTCTTTTGTATTATTAATAGACCGGCTATTAATGAACGATTCCAACTTAATAGAATCAATTTCCAACTGTTTTGCAATTCTTCGATTTAACTGCCTTTTTCCAACAATTGCTTTTAAATTTTGTTTTTTAAACATGTTGAATTTAGGTTAAAATGAAAAAATGAGCAAAATATAAAACTAAACTAAAATATTTATGATACTTAAGATTTAGCTTGTACAGCAGATCGGCGTTTAATACGGTGAGAAGCATGCTTCAGCCAAACTTTTATAGCATTTTCAACATTTTCGGTGGTAGTTTCTTTTAAAGCATTTTTTACAGAATCTAAAATTTAAAAAAATATATATTTAAATTATAAGTTTGACACGGTTGCAAAATAATTATTTCATGTGTTAAAAATAAAATATTCTAGTCAAGTTTTTATAATATATACAATAAAATAGAGTTTACTCACCTACAATAACTTTTTTAAGTTTAAGTTTGTTAAATGCTTGCTTATTGTTGCCTCCACAAAAATTAAATTGTACAGCCAGAGTGTCACATAAAAGTTCCTTTAAAATTCGATTAGTTCTAGCCACTACTCCTTCTCCTCCCAATGATGAAAGGTAAGATTCCTAAAAAAAATTACTTAAAATTTCATATTTTAAAGCACCACTGCAGTTATTAAACTGCAGAAATATTAGGCATATTACCAAATGTGCAGTGTTTTCATCTGTCAATTCTTCTTCCAACATATGTAAATCATTCACACTTTTTGCAGGGAGATTAATAGTGTTGAACTTAGGTACAGTTATTGTTTTTCCTGTAATATGCTGTCTAAGTGTTGTCAATATTTGTCCATTTTGTTGCTCAATTTTAATTATTTTAGTTAAAAGTTCAGTTACAACTTCGTGACATTCTAAAATGTTAAAAAAAAGTAGAAAAAAATATGTTTCAGCTTTATGGATTTATTTACCGCAATTTCTCGTAGACAAAGTACTTTTCAAGACACGATAAGTTCCGGAAGAATTAAGTCCTAAAACATCCGCAAAATTACGTTTTACACTCAAAGCCTATGACATATAACCTACCTCCAAAATCAGCCAATGAATGATCGGTTTCTTTTATACATTCATTCTCCCGAATCTCCGTTAGAGGTTGCTTACCAATGCTGCAACTCCCACTTGAAGACAAATCTCAAAAGAAAATGAAATGTAATTACATTTATTAATAACTTAAGCATAAACTTACTTGATTCCTTTCCAAATATAATTGGAGGGGGTCGTCGCTTCAATTTCTCACTTTTTTGAGAAATTACGTCTTGGTCTGAATCAGAAGAATCGTAAAATACTTTTCTCTTTCGATTTCTTTTCACTACTGATTGTGAAGAATGTAATTCTTCAATGTCAGTTGTATCCAAATTTGATGTATTTTCAGCTTTAGCTACTTTTTTAAGTGCTTTGTCAACGTCATCTTTAAAATAAATAAGGTTTTAAAAATACTCATTTTTATATTGCAAATTGTAGCATTTATGTAGTATTATAATACTGATGAGCAATAATTAAACGATAATTAATAGAATTAAACATTTCAAAATACCACAAAACAGTAAAAATAGCTATCTACCTGTCTCATAAAATATTCTGTTAATCGGATAAGCCTGCCAAGATTCATCTATTTCTTGTTTTTTTCTTAAAATTTTGATGTATGATGAATGGTTACGAGTAGAAGGCCAAAAGGCATTCCCCTTATTAGGAGTTATCCAATTATCAAGAACAACCGCCACCTCATCATTTAAAAATTCTACTACTTTGTACATGATTACATGTATAAAACAGCAAAAGAACCCAATAATAACTACACAAAAGAAAATCTTGATCATGGGACCTTAAAAAAAATGTAACCATTCATTTCAATATGAAGCATCTACCTAACTACCAATAGATTACCACCATAAAAGACTGATCTACATACATTTAAATAAAGTGTGTATATAATACTTACTTATTCTTTTTAATACTTAAAGAGCACACAATCACACAAAACAGAAACCACGCCGAACAAATATAAAATGGCGACAGCCGACAGCAAACAGCGAGAATCCCTCTAACGAACACACGTACCGGTTCCAATCGTACCAACTGATACGTGGTACCAACTAAAATAAAACCGCGTAAAAGAAGATTTTGGCACACTCATCAAAATGTTTTATTATTAGAAAAGCATACAAAAAAGGTTAAAAAGGTTTAATATATTTTGAAATTTTAATAAATGCCTAAAAAATATATTTTATAAATATTTTATTATCCGTCACTTTGCTGACGATTTTTCGACGTGTTAATTACGTTTCGTAAGTATACGTTTCTTTTTGGGGAGCCGAATCACGTGTTAATTACGTTTCGGAAGTATACGTTTCTTTTTGGGGAGCCGAATCACGTTTTTTTTAGGTCGTATTTTAGACATTTTGCGACCTAATGCATTTTTCACGTGATAGTCACGTCTTTATGACGTTTTACGTGATCATGTGGTTGCCTGGGAAGTTGTGTAGCCGAGGTGCGTAGCACCGAGGCGAAACAATACGAGCACTTGCAAAATATTTTCCGGACGTGTAACACACACTATTTTTTGGTTCGACTAATTTTTAATATTTTCAAAAGTTCTGTTATGTTCAAGACTTGACTGCTTGTGCTAACTGAACTAAGACCACTGACTAGAAGATAGCCGACAAAATGTCAGCTGGTAATTAATTTTTATACATACAAACACTGTGCTAATAACATAGACAAATTAATTAATTCTATTATCTCTGGCTAATAAGCAGCACAGAGAAAATTGTTTTATTGAAAATATTAAAATCAATATCTAATAACTTTATATAAAAATAGCAGAGACAATGAACTATATCCATAATCGAATGATAAGTAGTTGTAAATTGACATAAATGTCAAATTTTATAATACAAGTTGTGAGAGAAATTAAATGTAAATTAGAATCCTGCTTACATTTAGAAAAAGTTATAGGTAAGTTTAGTATATTGTACGTTGTTTTTAATTAAATTTAATTAAAAGTTATATTTATTATGTATTTTTGGTGACTTAAAATTTAAACTCATAGCGCCATCTCTTTAGATAATCTAAAAGCTACTTTGCCGGCCTAGGCCGGAAAATGCCATTTTCCGGACGATTTTGAAGTAATTAATAGTATTGTTTCTGGACGGAGGACCAAAAAATATACTTTTTTACATTAAATTACCATTTAGTTTCATTTTTAATTCATATTCGTTTTTTATTTTAAGTAAAAATTGTGTTAGAATGGAAAATATAGTGTTGCTCACATTTGAGGGATCAAATGTTAGTAAACTCAAAATTGTAGGAGGATTATAAAAAATAGTATCGTTAAAAATAATTAGATTATTTGTACCTTAATTCTTTACTATCATATTTCTCATAGAATTTTTTTTAATTATACTGTTAGCAGAGTAATTCATTCTAATTGAACAATTATTCAAAATAACAATCCAAAAGGTTAATGGCAGATCCGCCTCTGTGTATAATAATAATCCATCAGTTACGTCACTTTCACTAGTCCAATTAAAATCGAAAAGTTCATTTCTCCCGAGGTCATCGGAGAAAGTACAACAACTACGAGAGCAACAGCTAACGGCCTGTCGAAGTAAAGTTAGTTATGGCGGGAGGTGTATGCAGAATTCCATCGAGAAAATTTAATTGGAAATGAGTACAACAATCGCTGTTGCCCTGGCCTGGGTCAACAATCTCAGTACACATCATTTATGAGCCACTTTGTTTTGTAACGTAGTCATGGTCGATGGTTCTCTGAGATTCATCAATATTACAAAGTTAGAAAACATGACACCAGGACACAGCTTAGAGGACTCCAAATTAAAGAAAATAGAGTTAAACAAAGAAAAATGGAGTTGGAACGCCATTTGAAAAAAATAGATATCCTTGGATATAAAAGATTGGTAAGAGATAATAGCGGTCGATATAATGGAAGAATGGAAAACGAGCTATACAATAAACTGTAAAGAACTATGTAAAAATATTAAAGATTTTGTGGAAAAACGAAAATTAAGCAAATTTTTCTTTAAAAATTTGGTAGTTTTTATAAATATTGGCATTTTTTAATGTAAATTTACAGTCTTTGCATTAATTAAAAGTTTTTTATTTCAGATTTAGACATTTTTTCATGTTACATGAATTACTAATCTTCCATATGTTTGTCAATATTAGCTAGAGCAATAGTTTGTTTATTTAAAATAAAAGAAGAATAAACAGCATTTTATAATAATTGGCAATCTTTTTGTGAAACACACCACATTGTTTTATTTATTTATATTAGACTAATAAGCATTCTTGTTTAAATATTGTCTATAACTTCTTTGTGCCATAATTGTATATATTCACTTACTTCTTTAATCGGGGAATTTTTGCCAGTAAAGTAAAATAAATGAAATAATAATAAATCAATATTTGGAAAATGACCCTTATCTTAAGTGATATATCAACTTTGTCAAGGGTCGGTTTTTCAAAACTGAAAATGCCTAACAAAAATTAATAGTATATTGTAATACAAGTGTTACAATGACAGGTTTCGTGAAACGAAAGTTTGTGAAACGAACCGCGAAGCGGTGAGTTTCGCAAAGAACGAGTACTACAAACGGTCATTGTAATTCGAGTTTTACATACTATTTTTTATAATGAACTTTTAAAAGTATAAAAAAAATAAATAAAATGAGAGATTTTCGAAATATTTATTTATGTTGGCGATCTTGACACTTTTGACACTTGACAGTTTTAATGATTTTAAATTTGAATGTTTGTCAAATTTGAATTAAATATTCTGAATTTCGCAATATCGCTGATAATGTAGTTAATACAACATAATTCTTGATTTACTACCTGAACTCTTTCATCTTTCGTTGATAATCAGTGCAGTGCAACCAATTGTGTAAAACAAAAAGTTACCAAAAACAGTGTTACAATGAATCTATTTCGATACTGTTTTTAGTGTCGAAATAGAAACTTTGTGAACGTGAATTATAAAAAATACTTTTCTTTTCTAAGCTTTCGACAACCAAATCGGTGGTCGTTTTCAAACATATTTTTTTTTTAAATACTTCTTATTTCAATGTGTTTGGTTTTAAATTTTTAATTCGTTATTTTCTGTTTCTATAGATAGGTACATAGATTTATTATTTTAATATTTTGATTTTAGCGGCAAAAGTATCTCGATTAAAGAAGTAAATAATAAGCATTCTTGTTTAAAAATAACGAAAATGCAATGAAGAGAAACCGAGTTTTTACTATCACAAACACATATTTCTGAAAATATATAAAAACAATATTTTTGAAAAACCTTTCCTACATATGCATAATACTACATATATTTTACTATCAAATAACATTAAATTGTTTCTTTTTTTACCGTATCAAAGACAGCCAAGCATAATAGTATATTATAAAAAAAGGGTGATAAGTAGTGGTTGACTCACGAGTGTTTAAAACGCATTACCTTTCGAGTTATTTACTACACTTTATCTACACCGACTACTATAAATTAAAACATATAAAAGAGAAAGTAATATGTTTTATTAACACATTATCCCAGTACTTACACTTATTTTTAATGTAATAGTTAATAAAAGTTACAGTGCACTTGTTAACTACTAAATTAAAAAATTCTTGTAGCAGATATTTTAAGTATATATAATAACCCTTTTTAAATACTTAAATTCGTTTATCGAAGAAAATAATAATTTGATTTAATATAATTTGTAATTATCTTAAAAAGACTATAATAAAAAATAAAAATAATCTGTATACATGATTGACCGACAAGCAGGAGAAAATTAAGACTGCAGGCAGTAGAAATCAGGTATTTGAAAAAAGTTGAGGGGACTAAGAGAACTGATAAAAGACGTAGCGAAGACATCAGAAGGGAATTAAAAGTAGAAATATTAAAAAAAAGATAATTTTTAGAAACTAAAATGAACATATTCAGAATGCGCGACGACAGACAGGTTAAAATGATATGGGCACAGAGACTAATGGGAAAGAACAGGAGAGGCGAACCAAGGAAAACCTGGAATGTAAGTGTGACGAAATTTTAACATGTGTTCAGAAACAAAGAATTGACACATTTTTTTTTGTCTGGTTTTGAGATTTTGACAGAGGTGAAACGAAAAATCCTAAAAATATTTTAAAAATATGTAAACACTCGTCATACAAAATTAAAATAAGCATTACTTTTACTTTTTTTAAAATTTCGAAAAGCAACCTTTTTTAACAGTTAAAAAGACAAATAACCAAAATAAGAATCATTAATAGTCGTAAAAACGCATATGTTACAATGTTGTTATTAAATAGTTATTTATGAAACAGTTCGTGAAGTATGCTTTTTGCGCACGCACGCGATGTTTAGAGCACGAGCGAAGCGAGTGCTATATATCGCGTAAGTGCGCAAAAAGCACTTCACGCACAGTTCCATACAATATTTTATCTACGATAAACCAATAAAAAATAATTAAATATTTAAATTTGAAAATTTAAACTACAAGACTGTCAGAATAACTTTTGTTGAAATTTAATGCTCACATAGCAACACCATGACAACGCGAATGCTAAGGATATTTGATTATATGAAGGTGTGTCAAAAACAGTGCGAAAAAATAAATCCCATTTAATAGTATATTGTAATACAAGTGTTACAATGACAGAGGTTTCGTAGTACGAGTTCAGTTTGTGAAACGAACCGCGAAGCGGTGAGTTTCGCAAAGAACGAGTACTACAAACCGTCATTGTAATTCGAGTGTTACATACTATTTTTTATAATGAACTTTAAAATGTATAAATAAAAATAAAATGAGAGTTTTTCGAAATATTTATTTATGTTGGCAATCTTGACAGTTTTGACACTTGTCAGTTTTAGTGATTTTAAATTAGAATGTTTGTCAAATTTGTATAAAATATTCCGAATTTAGCAATAACGCTGATCATGTAGTTAATAATTTACTACAACATACTTCTTGATTTACTACCTGAACTCTTTCGTTGAAAATCAGTGCAGTGCAACCAATTGTGTAAAACAAAAAGTTACCAAAAACAGTGTTACAATGAATCTATTTCGATACTGTTTTTAGTGTCGAAATAGAAACTTTGTGAACGTGAATTATAAAAAATACATTGTTACTTCACGCACACTTTTAATCCTTCACGCACTGCTGTCTATAATGACAGTTTTCACGAACTAAAAATTGATACATAATATGAGTTAGAGAACCTAGATAATAGTTATTTATGATATGAGTGTTAAAAGTGAGGTTTTATTTTGTGAGTGAAAACGTTTGTGAAATGAGCGGAGCGAATTGAACAATTTCACGAACAAAATAAAATCACTTTTAACACAAATACCATACAATGTTTTTTGTACAACTTCCCTATTTTGATAATGAAACGAGCGAATTTGCAATGACAATAAACCAAACCGTGTTAAAAGTAAACTAAACCGTGTTAAAAGTAAACTTGTTTACATGGCAACGTGTTAAAAGTATTTTTAACACGCTGCTATGTAAACAATCGTTTTTAACATTGTTTGCTATCATTAAAAGTGTCACTTTTAATGACAGTTGTACAAAAATAATATTATTAACGTAAAAATATCTAATTTTGTATTGTAAACGTCGTAAACGGTCTACTCCAGATTTAAAAATTAACTTTAATATCCTCCCTCAAAGGAGTAAAATCATACCCTAAACTATTAAGAATGCAATTTTAAGATAAATTAGGGGTAGTTTTCTTAATATCTAATAATTTTGGGTTATTAACGGTTTAATTATTATTCATAAATGAACAAAAATGGAAGTTTTATCTTTTTTGTGTTTTTAGCCGTTAAGGAGATGATTTTACCCATTTAAAAATATTATGGGTTTTCAATCCATTTAATACGTACCTAACTGTTATTTTGATAACAAGATTAAAATATTTTGAGTTTTTTAACAGTTCTTAAGTTCTTAACTTTTTACAGTTTTTTTCAAATCTTTAATAAGTTTTCTCAAACAATTACAATAAATTGTGTTATGCTTTTTGGTATTAATTTTGTAACGTTCAGTACGATCGATCGCCAGAATATCCCAAGCAAAGCTTCCTTCATAAATAACTTAATCACAATAACTGTAAATCTATATAACAAAACTTACTTACAATATAAGTGCATGTACGTACCTATAGGTATACTCTTTCCAATCCTAATGTGAAATTTTGTGCTCTTTGGCGGTTTTTAAGTGCCTTTGACGACATTTCCGACCATTGGCGTGGAATTAAATAAAAAGAGTTCATAAATTTTTATTAATTTTTGTTTTAAATTTCAAAAGAAAAACGGTTTCTGTATATTTGTAAATTTTATATCAATTTGAAAATTGTCAAATAACAAATTAATTCTTTCAAATTGAAACTTGTTAATTTTAGTTATTAATAAGAACATTTGGCTCATTATTCAAATAGTACATAACTTATAATATTTTTATAACAATTGTCTAAAAATAATACTCATTTTATCAGACAATCTTAAAAGATTGTCTGTCCAGCAAGGACCATGAGGAGGTATGAGCCTTCCTTGCCTGGAAAGGAAAGGGTTGGGTACGTTAGTAAGAATATAAAATTAGTTTGTTTTTGAAAACAAGTTTTCAAGATACATCACGATAGTTGTAAAGGAAATTGGTTGGAATTAATAACAAGAATTGTCAGAGTCTTCTGAAGTAGAATCGTTTCTAGGTTGAATAACTAATGGTGCTATTGGCGGTAAAACAGGATATTTCTTTTCTATTTTTATAACATGTGTTTTGCAATTTTTCTATACATCGCTATTAATGTCACTAATTACCTCTCGAATATTATCAAGAACAACTGCGCTTAAGGTTGGTGACTGAATATATTTTCGTAAACGTTTCTTTACAGTACTCCAAACCATTTCGATTGGATTAAAAATACAGTAGTAAGGAGGTAAACGCAAAAGGGTATGACCATGTCTGCTGCAAATGGTGTCAATGACGTATTCATTTTTAAAATTCTGACTTTTGATCATTCTTATTAATTCCTTCTTTACTGGAACCTTTTTAGGAACATTGATATTTTTGATTGCCATAAATCTTAAAAAATCATCGTTTTTTGTTTTATTATTAGATATTTTGTTTAATATGCGGAAATGATACGTGGCATTGTCTATAACAATTATTAAATTGTAAGAAAACCCAAAAGATAGTGTTGAATTTCGATTCATAAATAAATAAATAAACGAAAAACTAAAAGAAACTGGAAAATTAAAAACAGAAAAAATGCGTAAAAAATTAAGGCTAAAAAAATACCTTTCTAAATCAAATAATATAACGCCACCGTAAGCTGGCGCAGTTATTATCTTATATATTTAAAAGAGAATTTCTTACTATATTAAGTACTATCAAGCTGACCGTAATATATCTAATATAAAAAATCAATAAAAATCAATCACGCTACTGTGTACTGTAATGGGGAACAAGACTATTCGCGGTATTAAACTCACGCAATTTTTCTCTTTGATCTTTCGTTTGTTGCACCCCGCGCTTAGTAAAAGCCGTCGGCATTTCTTTACAATAATATCAAAAGGGTGCGTACCGACTTTTAAATGGCGAACTATATACACAATGTTGCCATTATTTAAAAATGTATTTAAGTATAAGTAATATATACAAAATTGATATCATTAGAAGTGAAAACTGTTTAAATAAGAAGAACCTAGTTAATTAATTTAAGTATATATTTTGTAAGAATATTTTTATATTATCTTTCTAAGAGTCATTGACGAACAGTTGAATAGTAAAGTAGAGAGAAAATTTTCAAAATATATAAACTTAGGAATATTCGCAAATATATCTGACAACCTAGATTCAAAAGTCGGTTCCTTTGTTGGGGTTTAAGGGCGTGGTTATGTTTTCACATTTAGATTGGATAAACTATATATTGTTATGACTTGATTGGTTAGAAAAACTTTGTATTTGATAAAAGGTAACTGTCTTTATTTATATATTTTAAAAAAATTATTTCAGAAAAGATGTTTGTAAAGTTTGTTTTGTTTAATGAACAAATGTTGAAAAATGCAGAATATTACTTATTCTATCGCTTTACGAGTTTTGAAAAATATTTTCAAAAACATTGACCATTTCACTAAGAAGAAACAACTACTTCCCGGGCTATGTGCCCCGACGGATATTGAATTACACTTCAAAGTCAAATGGGGTTGACATATCTAACAGATAATTTAAACCAACCATTTTAGTTTGCAGTTAGAAGGGACAACATAACTTGTAGACCGGTTTCGGCCTATTGGGCCTCATCAGCACAAGGTATATGTTATCCGTCAGCGAGCTTAAGGCATAATCGCTGACTGAAGACTCAACTAAAATCACGAACGATATATTACTTTCAGTAACGAAAGTGTAAACGCCGTGATAGTAGTGACATCTTCACCTCTAATTGCAAACCAAAATTCGATTTGACAACAAGACCCTGGTCTTGATACTATTAAAGTACTATTACAGAAAACATATACGTCGGGGCACATAGCCCGGGAAGTAGTTGTTTCTTCTTAGTTAAATGGTCAATGTTTTTGAAAATATTTTTCAAAACTCATAAAGCGATAGAATAACTAATATTCTGCATTTTGCAACATTTGTTCATTAATAACTCGCTTTATTAAGTAAGACACTATTACAGTTTTCTGTAATAATACTTGTTTTTTTTTTATATAAATAAGTTACCTAGGGACGGGGGGATAAATAAGTTATTAGTTTGAATTTGATTGTGAGAGGAAATAGATGGAATTACGGGTCATAAATGTTAAATGATTTAAGTTGTAAAAATGTTAATAAAATAATTAACAGAAAATACATAAGAAAAATTATTTAGTGCCACAAAAACTAATTTAATACATTGAATTGAGTAAGATGATAAATAAAACTTTTTCGTATTTGAGTCATATTTTTGAAATTATAACGTGTTAGTAAAATAGGGAAGGAAATTTTATAATTAAGGCTGTCCTGTAGTATTTTTCATCAAAATAGGTAAAATATTTTGCATAACATTAGAAAATCAAATTTAAACTTACATAATGCAAACACGGAATAAATAAAATGCCTCTATAATGATAATATTAATTCAATATCTACATAATTTAAGCAACAAGCATATCTTTTTAGCATCTTAATACTAATTTATCGCATTAAAAGCGGAGAAATATCTAATCGTCGAAATTATTAACTGAGAATAAATTACAAAGTACCTTACGTTAAACGAAAATAAGATTTTATTAAATAGTTTAGAAATAGAAAGTTTATTTATGGTGTAATCAGCAAAATCATTTCTCTGCTTTCACGTTAATGCACATTTTCTCGCTTGGGATACTGCATTATTGCACAATTAAATGAAATTGATTCATAATATTGCACAATAATTGCACACGCATACAATATGACGACTCAGAAAGTGAAATTTCTTTAATTAAAACAGATATAAAAGCAGCTTTTAGATCCATGGAACAGTTTAATTCTAATAGAAATGTATTATAAAATTTTATTAAAATTTAATTAAATTAAAAAGAAAAAATCATTTACTATTGGATTAGAATTAAACAATTTCGAAAACATTTAAAATAAATATTTATATAAAACTTGAATTAGTTATTAGAGTAAATAAAAATTTCTATTTGAAATAAAAAGCTGAAAATTTTATAAACTTTTTTACTTAACTCATTTATTTTTTAATTTATATACAACTGTGTTCAAGTACTGTTACTAGTATAATAACTTTTTAATCACATTTTTAATGATATAATGGCATTTATATGAATTATTGTTTTTTTGATAATTTTTTTTTTGAATTTCTTTGTATTTTAATTTTAAATCTGTATCTTATTAGATCGTATAGTCGACTGAATCTTCTTAAAAAAGCTACAGAATGTAAAAAAGTATTATATACTTATTTTATTAATTACTTTATTCCTGCAGTTAGCGCTCACATATACGACTCAATTTTCATGCTTATTAAAATTCATTTTTGTGCTTATTAAAATTGACAGAAAAAAGATTTTTTCTTATTTTTTCTGATTTATACTAATTTTATCTATTGTTTCTATTTCCTTGCCTACTTTTGTATTTGATAACAGTTTTTTACAATTTAATACAATTTTTTTTGTTTTATTTATTATTTTTCTTGTATACTATTTATTCCTTTTTTTTTTAATTTTTCAGATATTTTCATACGATCTTTGTTTTTATCTTGCTTTATTGAATAATGCACTTAACTTAATGCAATAAAAAACATTAAATCGTTTAATAATTAAAAGAGATGTGGCGATTTTTCGAAAAATAAACCGAATCAGATAAAGAATTACAATTCCCATTAAACAAAATTAAAATTATAAAAAAATAAACGAAACTTTGCGTTATTTATCACGTAAAAGCAAAAAAACTTTTTGTAGAAAATCAATTATAAAAATAATATTAAAAAATGTAAAAAGAAAAAAAATGTTATTTTTATTGTTAATTGATAAAAAAAATACAAATTCATTTAATTATGAATTTGAACCTAATTAAAATAAAAGATATCGCCACCCATGACCTAGTTTTGTTTCCGCTATCGACCACGAGGTGACACGATGTGTTAAAATTTTAGTTTTATAAATATAAACATTTGTAATGGCTGACGAGAAGAGTTCGAAAAGTAATAATGATGAAAAATCCGTTGAACAACAAAAATATAATCCAAAATTAGATTTTTATAGTGATAAATTTGATCCATTGTTAGCTCTTCAATCAACAGAAGTTCAAGTACCAGTTAGTAGTGCAAAAATATACGATAATTTATCGTCTTATCAAAGTGCTGTTGAACGGGAGAAAAATCCTCAAAAATTTGTAAAACAGAAAAAACCTGAAGTAACAACAGAAGCACCTATCGAACGGAGATGGTTACCACATCAAGGTAAGTTTTATTGCCCTAAATTCACGTGTTTTTTACTGCTTCTAAATATCCAACATAACCTCACAAAATCATGGTTATATATTTTCTCTGTTGGGTTCGCAAAGTTTAAAGTTTTAATATTTTATAGTTCTTTTAACAGTTGTTGTGCAATGTTTTTTGTTGTGTTTTGTTTAGTACATTAATCCTGTTCGCTTGTTTATTATGATCATATTAATATAGATATCAATTAATATTACTGTAACAGTTTGAATTAGTGTTTATTTATTTTTTTTATGTATGTTCACAATTCTTTTAGTACCATTGGATGCGACGTTATTTTAGTATCATTGTGTCCGACGGTATTTTTGTATCTGTAAAATACTTATGCCTAGTTCAGCAACGTTAACATTATCATTGAAAACCTGAATATAGGTTATTGATAAATATTACAGCTGTAATTTTATAACGTACTACCATAGTATATCTTTAGAAATTAATTTAAAGTTAACTACGGGTATGCGTTAAATTATAATTAAAAATTATCTTGAAAGTTTTAATAAAATTTCATAAAATTTTTGGAACTTCATGTTTTTTTACGGTTCTGCAAATCTGTGCATGACTACGGAATTTATTACTAAGTACTTAAATTTTTTAATATTTTACAAAAAATAGGTATTTTATAATTTTATTTTGATGAGACCCTTCTGGTTAATGCCATTTTCATCTTCTGTAAGAGATTCATTTTTTTTCAAATGGAAAAGACGCTTTACAAAAATTGCAGTATGTTGATTTTTGAGTCTTTTAACAAAATATATATGTAAAATATATAAACAAGTTCCTATTTGATAGCAACCCTGATCAACGTTGGTGTTTTCTTTCATTTGTTGTCATCGAATAAAAAGTTATGGATATTCAGTGTATTATTTTCATTACAATTCAATTCATAACCAGATAATCTATGTCGGGAAGCCTTTACAGTCTCAATATAGGACATTTGTTTGACTACTTTAAACAAAATCTGATGATACCACTAAAAGTGAAATCTAATTGTAGATACATTACTAAAACTTTCTAGATTACGCTGAAATGGTCAAAAACAAGACGACTTTTATAGCAGACTATAACTTGACCTTTAAGTTGTAAGAAGGGTCCACACAAAGGTTACTCTGAAATGGTTCGAAATACGAAAACATTAAAAAGTGCTGAAAGGTTAAGGGTATATTTTTGATTGTGTAAAATTTTTAATACGGACTAGTTTGCTCTTGGATTTATTTATAAATGTATAACCGTTTATCGATTAATAACAAATAACATAACTTTTGTCTCGATTATTTACTTTTTTTCTATACATGCATAGTTTAGTTCGAAACCGATAGGTATATAATTGAAATGTTTGTCCGAACGGTTTTCAGAACTGGTACATAAAAGGCAATAATTACAAAAAGTTCTCTAGGAGTTTGAACCCCTTTACATTTTTTTCAAGAGATCTTTAACATAGTTTATTGGGTTGGCTGTTAGCCTGTATCACTGCGACCTTTGCAGATCTATTGTGACCACCCATTATCTCTAGAATAGGATTAGAGCACCTTGTCCAGCCCTGCTCTCTTAATGAGACTTAATAGCCTTGACAGTGGCTCCTCTGCATAACTCTGCAACCGGTTTCTCCTCTCCCAGTAATAGATACCGCGTCCTTGCATGGCCTTCACATTGGCACAGGACATGAAATGCAATTTCCTTCTCCTCTTGTCAGTATCAACAGGTGTCTTCATCTGCTAAGTTCAGCAGACTCATGTGTTTTCTGAGCCTACAATGTCCTGTCAAGAGACTGACAATCATTAATCATTCTCACATCGTTTCGCCTTTGTGATAGCAGTTCTGCAGTAAAGTTTGCCGATTGTCCCTTTATGAAGACTTTGGCTTGTCGCTTGCCCGGTGATTTTTCCCACCACTCCTCTAGCCTCCATTTCTCAATGGCTGCCTTTCTGAATGTGTCAGCAACTCCGCCAAATGGTTCCAGGCCAATCATTGGGGTATTAGCTCCCGCACGGGCCAATTCATCAGCTTTCTCATTGCCTCGAAACCCTGAGTGTACTGGTATCCATGCCAGTGTCAGAGAATTTTGACTTGTGGCATGTGTCAGGGTCCTAACGCAGTCCCACGCCAGCTGTGAGCTTATTTGTGCCGAAACTATCGCCCTTAGAGCTGTTTGGCCTCTCAGAGTATATGACTACGGTTTTACGATCTCCGTTGCACAGTGTTGTATGGCCATTACTTCAGCCTAAAACACTTTGTGGGACTTTTATCCTGTGTCCTCTAATGTATATAACTGAACCTACCTTCAACATAAAACACCTACTGAACCATTAAATTGAAAAGAAATTATTGATATTTCTAAAGTATTATTAGAAATAAATTTACATTCTTTGATAGTATAAAGTAATATTAAATTCAGATAAGTAAAAAAAAAATAATTTATTGTAGTGACCTTATCGTAATAGCGGATTTCGAGCGGCTGCAGAGCGAGAGACAAGCGTAGTGAATGCGCCGCAGCAGCACAGCGAGTACGTCACGAACGAATTGCAGATAAGCAACGCTTTTGTCGCCTGTCTGTAGCAACTGGCAGCGTTTGTCCGTTTGTGTGAGACAGCACAAAATGGCCTTCATGCTGCTCTTTGCGAGGATTTCATTGCGCGTCCGCAACGAATTCGTATGCACGGCGCGTTCGTTGCGCACCGGCTCCGCTTTGAGAAAGCTTACATTTCGATAGTATGTTAAGGCCCTAATTCTACAGTGTATGACAACACCTAATAGTATTATTTACAATCCATGGTGTCCGCAACGAATTCGTAGGGCGCGTTTGTTGCGTACCTGCTTTGCTTTGAGGAAGTTTACAGTCCGATAGTATGATAAGAACCTAATTCTGTCTGTGACAAGTCCTAATAGTATTATTTACAATATATGGTGTGCATGAAGACATGCAATATTAAATTATAGTACATTACTTAATAAAAGATGACTAGATTTTGCCCTGAGTAATGAATACTGTTTTTTTTTCTATATGGTCGAAAATTCATAGTCAATGTGCGGCGAACCAATTTAATGACAACTGGTGACTAAACAATCCCCAAGTTTACGGTATTTCGTCCCTTCATGTATACCTATGCGGCGAAAACATAATTTTTCTGGAAAAGTATGTAAGGAGGGAAGTCTAATTTTGGACCATGGTAGGAAGAAAAAATAATTACTACATTTACATTTCTTGTTAATTTTATGCTGCTCAAATATCACTAATATACTTAGATATAAAATTTCCATTCATCAACATAATGGATGGACTAATATAAATTTTGCAATTGTTTTGATGATATTTTCTATATAAAACAGTCCCAGCTACAAATATATGTTTTTATATATTTGTTTTCTTTGTTTAAATTACTGAAAAACGTACTTCATGATAAGATTTTCACTTTAAAACTATAAATACTGACTGTATTTATGGTCATATTCCATTTGCCGTAACTTTGAATTAAATTTAATTCGTATGAATTGATCTGACTAATTACTATTGAAATTATTATCTTTCGATTTTGAGCAAACAAAGTTTTGACACATTCACTCGCTTAGTAATTTTCGCCAATTAAAAATTGTGATAAACCTTTTTCTGGACATGTTCAAACCATTAAATTAAAATAATGCAAATTACGTTTAGTTTTAATTACCTATCTAATAGTCTAGTTTTAGTTGAATTTAAAATTATGTTGTGACCAAAACGCCGATGCGATGCAAGTTCGTGATATGTGCGAACTTCGTCTAGGAGGTCGACGACCTCCACGGCCAATGTTGCTTTTGCTTTGCTATGCTAGCCCGGCCAGGCTAGGGTCCTAGAGTTGCCTAGATGCGTGTTTGTTGTGGTATACACATATGTATTCGTGCAACTAAACATATAAACGGTGATTTTACCAGGGCGGTACAATATTTTTTTTAAATTTAATCATCTAATTGTTGTTTGGAAAACATTGTTATGCATCAGAAAAAAAATGTTAATACCAATTAAGCGATTTCTACCTGGACAATCTTAATTTAATATTGGGTGTACCAATTAAATTTAATTCCTAAATTGAATTCTTTGCATTTAACCAAATTGGAAGGTAACTGATCCTGGAAATTAAATGTCTGTCAATTCTTAAGTAAAGAAAATTGTGAAATCTATTATTTTTCGAGTGTCCTGAGAAATTTATATTTTCAAAAAAATTAAGTTACTTCTTTTTGATTATTATTTTTGGAAATTACCCAGTGTTTAAGATTGAAAATTAAAAATGAAATTCTCATTTACACAAATAACACAAGTATAAATATGTTCTCTGCAATTTAGGATACATCTCAAGTGGTTACTGATTAAACATTAAACCATTTGGTTTATAATAACTAGATAAAGCGCAATGGTGTAGTTAAGATTCAGGAAGTTGCAAACCCTTAACCTGTGCTGCTTCTAACTTTGTTAGGTAAAGCCCTTTAATTATACTCTAGAAAATTAAAAAAAAAAACGAGTTTTCTCAAATCTGTTAAGATAGATTTAAAGTTTTATACAGAAATTTTCTAAGCTAATTTTGTTGGCAGTGTTGGGCTCTCACTTTGTGGAGCCACCGAGTTGAAGCCAGAAGTCAGCTGTTTATCCAATTTCTTTAAAGTTACTGTTTATTTTCACTAAATTATATATCTAACTGTTTAAACTTCTACACGTTAATACCAAGTGTAAATAACAAGATTGCTTACAATAATCACAATTTATAAAAAGAACTTTTATAGTAAAAAGTTTTTTTACTGATTTATAGGTCACATTACTATTATATAAATTATTTTGCTACTTGAATTTTTATATTATGTGGGAATTTTTTAATCGATTTAAAATTCATATCAACCCTAAATTGTGTCAGTCTTTATGTATATGCCTAAACACACTTAAAACATGCATTGTCATCCAGTTCTTAGCTATCCTGAAAATTTCAGAGCTCTAGGTGGTCGGCAAATAGGATTAAATTCGATTACAATATTCCACCCGGAATGAGAAATAGAAAGACAAAAAGATAAAGAACACGACGAAAATAAAAAAGTTTTTTTTACCGTATAAAATATAGAATTTCCTGAAATTGTATCAAAATCTCTATACAGGGTGTTTCAGGATTATATGGTCAAATTAAAAATTTGGGTTCAGGACCCAAAAATAAGAAAAAAGTTTCCTATGGAATAATATCCGGAAACGCTTCGTTAAATAGTTATGCCCCTCTAAATAGGGGGGTTGAAATTAGGTTTTTAATTTTTTACTCAAAGATAGAAAAAGCTAAAAATTTGAACTTTGGTAAATATTTTGTACTGGTAGAAACACTTCTACTAATATTATTTGACAGCAGCCTACTAGATATTTTTCGTCTTGTTACGATAATAATTTTTTAAATCAGTAATAGTGCGGTTTTGAATATTTTATTTTTTTAATCAAAAACGATTAGTTTTATTAAAAAACTTTAAGAGTAAAAAAATGTTCTAAATATATTAGTTTATACAGGGTGTATTTTTTTATGATAAAATTTTAACAAGTATAAAAGTTGTAGTAAAAAACGAATTAAGGGTTGCTAATCTTACCCTTTTTGATAATAGGGGATGATTACAAAAAATTTTTTTGAAGTGTTTCTACCAGTACAAAATATTTACCAAAGTTCATATTTTTGTCTTTTCCTATCTTTGAGTAAAAAATTAAAAACCTAATTTCAACCCCCTTATTTGGAGGGTTAACGAAGCGTTTCCGGATATTATTCCATAGGAAACTTTTTTCTTATTTTTGGGTCCTGAACTCAAATTTTTAATTTGACCATATAATCCTGAAACACCCTGTATATATGTATATGCCTAAACACACTTGAAACATGCATTGTCACCTAGTTCTTTGCTATCCTGAAAATTTCAGAGCTCTAGGGGGTAGGGAAATAGGATTAAATTCAATTACAAAATTCCATCAGGAATGACAGAAAGACAAAGAGACAAAGAACACGAAGAAAATATAAAAACTTTAAGGGTTACAGATCGGAACCTTAGGGTCTTCGAATCAACGACATGTCATTGTATCGAAAGTAAAGTTATAAAGTCTAAATGGTTCCGTTATCCGAACTTTCTCTGAAATTTGCAATTGTTTGAGTCTTTTAAATGATAACTTATTTTTCAGTTAAATATTTGTTACATACAATTGAAACTGACGTAAACGAATTTGTTTAAATTTCCCAGGAAAACTATAAGGTATGTAGAAATCGAATGAATTGCGAAAATTTATTAAATAGTTTTTCCACTTTGTTGGCTTATAAAATGAAGTAATCTTAAGTAATGAACTGAAAGAAGTCAATGAAATCATTATTACTGCTTTCATGGTCCTTTATTTATAAAAAAACTTATCTATACAACTCGTAAAAAGAATACTGCATTCTGTTGAGATATTATCTAATTTAATAAATGAACATATAAATAACTATGACTGTAAAGTAAAGAAATATGAATTAAATTTTAATAGTTCTAAATTACACATTTATGCATCTACAACAAAAGAATATTTTCATTACGCCGTGCTATTAAACAAAGGTATAATTAATGATTACAATCTGATTTTAGATGTCTGATATATTCTTAAGCGTTATCTGAATTATTTAATTAAGTTTACGGTTCTTGTATTTCCCTTTATTTACATTTTTTTTCCAAACAAATGCTGAGAAACCCTGGTATATTTTTATGTGTTGGTGTAATCGGAATGAATGTTTGAGTGCATTTGTGATTGCTATGGCCATTCGGTTGACGCTTGTATCTTTCCCGACTTCAATGAAAAATATTAACGCACTGGACAGTAACAGAATATTCCAACTTAAAACAGATGTCAGGAATATTATTACAACCATCAACTCTGTTTAGTTACTAGATAAAATATATAAATAGTTCCTTTAGGCATTTTATACTGTTTGGTGTACAATAACGTTTATTATTATTTCGTTTTAAGATTTCGAAACGAACTGTGTACAAGGCGAAAACGTGAATTTCTATGATATGTTAAAATATTATGTCATAAAATAATCTACCGATATTAACAAAGATTCTTTATGAAATATATAACAAATATAGTAAGATTACACATTTTGGAATATTCTACGATGTTGTTATGTATAGGTAATGCACATTTATTTATTATTGCGATAAAATTCCTGGAATAACCACTTGTCTGTTTATTATTAAAAATTGTACACTAAACTAAAAATAGTTTTTTGGAATCTGATAATTGCAAAAACTCGATATTTCCTTAAAAAATACGTACAAACTGTAATTTGATGAAAGCGAAACAAAAATAAAAGCTATATAACCTGAAAAGAATGTACGAGAGGCAAAAAAAAAATACTTTTTATTAACCGCTGTTTGAATTCTCGAACACGTTAAAGTCGTGTCTTGTATTTCCAGATTGACGTACTGTTTCCTACCAACTTAACGTACCTACACCTACGATAAATTTGATTTATGAGTTTCGATACAATATTGATCAATTTTTGTGAACGAATAAAACTTTACAATGTGTTAGAGGGGAATGAATTGTGGAAAGAATCCTTGCACTTTTCAATAGTTGTGTAGCTTTCAGGTCATTGTAACTGTGTCAACTTAACTTATAACTTTAATGTACATTCAATTATTTATTGGCTTAATAACCTATAACTATTTCAACGAACCACCTATCAACATAGATATTTAAATGTCTATGCCTATCAATGGTACTGAGATATGATCATGGTTAAATAAATGTGCATGAAGAGGTGTGAGTGATAAATTTGAAAAACAGTACAAAGTGTTACAATAAACATGGTTAATATTTAACCCTGAGTTTAGTTTTAAGTATTGTTAAATCAATAATAGAAAGTCTTGACTCCACTATTCGTTATCCAGAATACAGTCGATTCCCTATTTATTTTCATTTTGGTGAAAACTGAATTACATAGTTATATTAATTATATTTTATCTATTTACTAACAATGAATAATATATAAATACAAAAAATATCATACCAAAATTAAAACAAATTGTATATTTCGAATTTATTAAGAAGGGAACTTAAACGGTAATAGCACGTATTTGAGCCGTTTCTAAGGTGTTATCGTGGTGAATGGCCGACCACCAACCAACAAGTGCGAAGATATAAACAAGTGTACTGGAATGACATAACGCGAATAGCGTGAAGAATGAACTCAAAGAGGAATGCCGAAATTACATAAGAGACGCAACGTGAGTGAGCGATAAATAGTTCGGGCAGTGCCAAGTCTGTCATGGCATCGCAAGCCACGATTAGCCGATCCAATGGTTAGAGTTACAACCAGCGGTTGCTCAACTGAACAAGTATGTTTTAAAAATTTAAGGTTTGTTTTTCCTTTAGAATTGCAGTAGCATGGCATTTTGGAATAAGTTGGTACACTTAATGAAATGCTGAGCGGAATTTTTTTATAAGTATTACAAACTTTTAGAAGTATGCGATTATAAACAAAAGAGATTAGAACTCAGTTAAATTTCACAGAAAAACAGGGACTTATTTACCTTTTTGCGAGATTTTCCTTTTTTCCCCAGAAAACTGTTATACTTTATTTATTAATGGCGGTGACTAACGAATATATGTGACAAAACCTGTTTGAAAAAAAATAGATGGCAAGTAGTCTGCTAGTGAGCTCATGGTTGTCAAAGTAACGACCATAAAATAGAGACGCTAGTATTTTGGCAACTTATATTTTTAATCCATTGATTAAGTTTTGAATTGCCACACTCGTTATAAATAATGTTATAAGGTTATAAGCGTGTTGGAATAAATGTAAATAATGTTCGTTTTAGTTTCTAAATTTATAGTAGATAACTTACTTTTTGTATTTCTTATCTTCTTGAAAATTTATAGTATCCAGTAGACACCAGAAATATGGATTTATAGTTTATTTGTTAGTTTTGGCCTACATAAGATTGTTGCATTACATCTAAACCTTACACACCCCCAGCAAATTTATTTATTGGTTTAACGTTTACTAACATCAACACCTTGTTTTTTGTACACAACTATTTTAGCCACCTTGTTTCGTCAAACTCACCGTTACGTTTACTTTAAAGTTTGCAGTGTATGAAATTTAAAATTTATCTGGATGTTTTCTATAAGTTTTGCTCTCCAATTACTTCTCTGTTATAAATGTTTATCAGTTTTATGAAATTTTCATTTTTACACATGAAATAGGTCAGATACTCTATTAGAGTGGGGGATTGGGTGTGGAAGGTAACAATTAACAATTCTACAGAAAGTCCTAGGGTCAACACGAGAAACAAGTTAATGAGAAAAGCGAGATTTTCGAAATGCTTCGTGAGAGTGCATGTACCATTTTGGAATACAAATGATTTGAAATGTTTGCTAAAAATTTATAGATTAGTTGTCTGTTATAAAAATTAAATTCTATTCCTAGCCTCGTCTAAAATGCGAATTCCTTCCATACATGCTACCACACTTAGTAGATGTTCCCGCCACATGTGAATGCATTTACGAAATATAGTAAATACTGGTATTAGTTCTATTTACCAGCTACGGATTTTGGATCGTATGCGAAGAAAAATAATATATATAATAATAAATAAACATTTCGAGATGAAAGTCGATCATCTCAAAAAGACAATATATCCATTGTTTTATTTATTTCATATTTCTTAAGAACTCTATTTTATGATTGGAATGGTATATCTTGAATATCCTCACAAATTTCTGTATAAAATGGAAAGGAAAAAATCACTGCTGTATCAAATCTATGTATGGATATTGATTTGTTTGTTGCTAATTGGTGTTATAGGCTAATTTTTTGAGGAAGCCAGACACATCAAAATATTTTTTATAAGCTTATAGATTCACTGGTACGTGATGCTTTCAAAAATATTTTGATTTTCTCTTAGCACGACCTTGTAGTTCTAACTACTGTTGCCGTGTTCAGATGAGACAACAGGGCGTTGCTCTCCATCACTCATTCTGTGACGCATTGGTATACAAAACATTAATAACTAAGTTCTATTCTATAATGTCTAAATTTAAATAGCCTGTCAATGACTTCTCAATGTACAGTTTAATTACAGTGGAATTTGTACGCCTACTATTTAAAAATTTAAAAGGTAATTTCTCTACGATTTCTTTATAAGTCCTAAAAGAGAAAATAAATATTGACATAAGAAAATAAGAAGAATCAAATAAGAGCTACTGGCGGTTACTATCAAATTATTTCTTCAGAGGAAAAATAATATTTATTTAAAAATCAGTTTCTTTTGCGACCAGAATGCTAGAACATTTGTTTTGTGAACATTTCCTCCTGATTGGTTCAGAATCTAATTTCTCTCAGTATCGAAAACGTCTGTAAAAATATAAGATAGTTTTAAAAATCAGAAAGATGGTTAAGTTACATAGATTTCACTAGTTAAAAATGAACATACATATATAAACTATAGGATATTACCTTTGAGGTACAATGACATTTGTCTAAATAACAAATAAAACGTCTTAAAGACACATTGTGTGATTGTCATATTACTAATTATAGTCATTTCTACCAATAGTTTTAAAGATAATGGCAGATAATAATAAGTATTACAATATAATCATCGCTGTTTGAAGACGACTTCTATAATCTTTAATCGTTTTAAAGGCTATTCATAGGAGGATAGTTGAAACTGCAATAAACTTTACTAAAAATTTGGGTTTCTTTGCCTGCGGTGAAATCAGTGTCTGTCACAAAAAAGTTGTCATCTTCTCTAAGTAAACATTCTAATGGCTTATAATTGTCTTGAATTTTTAGAGTAATGTTTAGCTAATACAATTACCCGTATTGATAAAATTTGATAAACTCAAAATTTCTATTATTTTCATATCAAAATCAAATTAATGAATATTTAAATCTGGCGTTAATGTTTCTGTATTCTGTTTCTTATTAAGTTCGATTATTGAGATTTTTAGGGTTGTTCAGATTATTAAATGTGTCAATTATTAGAAATTTGTTAATGATTTTGATACTCATATATATTCAGTTTATTTGTTGCATTGTATGAAATGGTTATGGTGCCGTTCATTATGACTTTTTCAGTGTCTGGAGATGACTTTACACTAATTGTCTTAAATGATAGTTTTTCAGCAGTAGTTGCTGTAAACCATCCAAATCATAACCTGAACATTAAAGTAACCTGATGGTTACGAGAAAGATAACTTTATACTCAAACATTCTATACTGTTCCATTATAAACTTCGTTAAAGTTATATTTCAGTTTCCTCGGTAAAATTATTTTACACTCTTTATGTTGTGTGTAGGTATTATTCATATGTTACAACACTTTTGGTTTTAAACAACCAATGCTACGGTAATAAATTATTTCTTACTGTCAGAAATCTAATAATATCTATTTCGGTTTAAGTGATTCAATGACCGGATCATGCGAGAATGCGGCAAAACTTTAAAGAGAACATCTGCTAAATCTGTGTTCTAATTCCATGACAATCATCCTCTTATTTTATACAAATAAACGTACTCTTTGCTTTATATCAACATCCTATTTACTTTTCTTGCACAGATGATTTACTTAATCATCTAATCACTGTATTACACGTAGTTATATAATCTTACTAAATACATGTTTATATTAGGTAGTTTATTGTGTTTTTTGTTTTAAATAATTTCACTGGCACATTGTAAATAATGAAGTTAATTAATATGTGATTACTACAGTTTTCATAAGTGTACCAAAGCAAAAAACTAGACCAAAGATGTTTTTCGACAACTAATGTTAGTTGTCTGTAAAGTGTGTGAAGGTGCTTCTGATACCTTCCATGAACCCGTAAATACAACCAAATTTTCCTTCTAAGGCTACTAGGTATCCAAATCCAAGCGATAATTGGTTCGGGATTTTTACGAAATACTTATCGGTTTTATTAGTGTGAAGAGCTTTACTAACACATTTTTATTTATAATGACATTTTATATTTGATCCATGATATTCACCTGCGAACACTTTAGTTAGCGGTTTTTTTCTTTGGAATCCGTCTGATATTTAATTAACGGTCATAACTACTGCAACTTAATTAGGCTTATTGTATCTCTACCGGTATTCCTGTACCAATTTCTATACGTCTAAAGGATAAGTGTCATTTTTTTGTAAGGTCACATGCAATCCAGTGCTTCGAATCCGCACAGTAAGTGTGTAACTGTTTTAGGTTCGTTGTCGTATAATGTACATCTTATGTCTCCTTTAAACACCCGTAGTTTGCAAGTGTTCCTTTAACGCAAGGAATCCTCTAATGAGTCCTAACTGATTCCTCCTTGCTTTACGCAATTTTGCTGATCTTTTATTCGATATACTTTTTGGTCGGACTGGCTTCAAACCTTAGAATATTATAGATGATTATTTCCTTGTTAGTTTATCTGCCTGCTTTATGCCTTGGTTACCAAACTACTACAAACTACCTTGTTATGTTTTGCCAGAACATCAAGTTCTACTCGGTACTGTTATATGGAGACCACCTTAGAATTCTCAAAGGTGCCAATAGCAGCCTGACTATCTATGCATATATTGATCCTCTTGGGTTACCGACCAATTAAATAGTTATTGGCAATATGGGGCATCTGAACATAATTTGTAGCTAAACGAATCTTGAATTGTTATTCTCAAGTAATTTTAAAAAGCTCCTGTTAAAAAATGTTTTTTTCTCAATCATTTTATTTAGTGTATTTATTAACTTAGTAAAATGTAAAATCCTATAAAAAAATAGGCAAAATTTTCTAATCCCACTAATTAGTATAAGAAGATCCACCATCAATTTTAAGAATAAATTTGAACGAATTCTGATCATAAAATGTATTGGATATGAATCTAGGTACGTAAGATGTGCAAACTATATTTCCAGTACTAGTTGTACTCGCAACGTCGTTCGCGTGGCGTGTGATTGTTGTATAAAAATTTCTTACCCCACCCCATTTAAGGAATGGGAGAGAAATTTTTATACACCAGATGTTAAGTTGAAAGAAGACAAATACATCTGTGTAAACCGCATTCGAATCGGATCAGTAGTTTTCATATGATGCGCGCACAAACATACAGACAGACAGACAGACAGACAAAAAAATCTAACCACATTTTTGGGTTCTATTTCGATGTACCCGCGACGTCGTTCGCGTGGCGTGTTGATTTTTGTATAAAAATTTCTTTCCTTACCCCGTTAAAGGGGTTGGAGGAAAGTTTTATACACCAGATGTTAAGTTGAAAGAAGACAAATACATCTGTGAAAACCGCATTAGAATCTAATCAGTAGTTTTCATGTGATGCGTGCACAAACATATACATTTCTACAGTTTTATTATATAGATTTGCTGAAATCTTATCTCTAGTGTATTTCAAACTTCATTAGCGCATAGTTTATTTGCAGTATGTGTATTTGTAGTGTATTATGACACTACGAGTTAGTCCACTAAATTATATATATATTAACGTCATACTTCTGTTTGCCAGAAAGCATCCTATCACTACGAATTTTACAATAACCTTGTATCATTATATTTTTTAATAAAAATTTGTGTGTAGTGTATTAAATAATTATATTAAAATATTCTCCATGTGCGATAAGTGATTTTTTTTAATAACTGCCAGTTAAAATAAGTTTTTAATTTAATATACAAAGACATTGACTAATCGAAGTATTTATAAATATTTTAATCGAATAAAATGTTAATTACCTATAAAAAATTCTTACCTAGTATAACATAATATTTTTAAATGTTTCAAATAACTCAAGGTCGCAAAGCAATTATTTTTTTTTCTGATTGTTATTAGAATGTTTTAATAATTATTATGTATATTGTTTATGTTTTCTTTTCAGTTCCAATACCTACACTTAGAGCTAAGAGAAAACTTAAAAATGTTTTTACAAAAATGGAAAAAGTGGTAGGGCCTTTAGGTGTGCTCAAAAAGTGTGTGGAGGAGAAATTAAGAGTAAAGGTAGGACTTTTTTCAAAAATGTTTTAAATAGCCTGCATCCAGGCAATTCTGAATAAATATTTATTCTGGATATAGTTTTAAAAAGATTTGATAAAATATACGATTTTCATTAGGTACTTATATAGATCACAAGTTATAAATTGCACTATCTAACTATCTAATTCAATCTTGTTTTATTGGTTGCTTATTAACGCGAGGAGTCAGTTTTAAAAAATTACGAAACAAAGTTTGGGCAGATGTCTATTATACTACGCTAAAAACAAAGCGGGTGACAAATGATTAAAACGTACCAGAAATACTACATGAAATTTTAACCACTTCCTATTTGATGGCAACCATAAGTTAAACAGTAGAAACACGTGTCTATTGGTGTTATTTTTGCAGTTATTGTGATTAACACATGCATTTAGCAAAGGTACATTCCGATCTCACTTTTTTTTTAAATATCTAAAAATACATTCATGAGCTTTTATCTTATTATATTGTACATGCTACGTGTAGAATCATTTTTAATTTAGTAATTTTTCATAATGCACGGCAAGTATATTAATTTTCTTTGTACCCTGGTCGAAAATTCGTCATCATACAAACTTCTATCTACGGCGCATTTGCGTCGCGCATTGGCTACAAACTTATGATCGTATAGAAAGAAAAATAGTATATATTAGTCGCGACGAAAGTGGAATATTACTTTCGGCGGAGGGGCCATTCGTCTGCCGAAAGACATGGTCGACTTTCTTCCCTTGTACAAATTACAAATTATAAGAGAAAAGCTTGAAGGGAATATTTCAGAAAAAAGCCTGTGACAGGGCTCGAAGTCGCGTTGTCAGTTATGAAGTTATATAGTATATTGTATGGCAAGGGGTGAAACAAGACGATTTCTGACTAGGGCGAGAGTTGACTGCCCGAGCGAAGCGAGGACTGTCATCGCCGATCAGAAATCGTCTTGTTTTACTCCGTGCCACACACTATATTTTTCATATCACATGCATTGAAACAGCGAGTTTTGATCTCTAACCAGTCGAAGTAAGACTATTTCAGACAGATAGCGTAGTAATATCTTGACAACGATTTGACGACAGCTGTCAGACTATTATGATTTTATTCGCTTTTTTTTATTACAAATGCGATTCTGACAGACTTGAAATAATAAATACATGAATGTGCCGGGCAGAAATAACCTTGTTTCTCCCCTAGGGCAGAAACAACTGTCAGAAACTGTCAGTTTCTGACTGACATTTGCATTGGCCTGAAATTGTCTTATTTCGACTGGCAAAACAGAGATCAAAACTAGCTGTTTCATAGCATGTGATATAAAAAATCATTTTTTGCAATATTCAACAAAAGTGTGCTAGTGTGTTCAAAATATTCATTTTAAATAAGACCAATTGACTCATAGACAGACATAGGAGACTGCTAAACACATCACAAAAATAATTTTTGTGCAAAAATGTTGCTATGTCACCCACAACGGTATCTGATACATACTAGTTGCTATATTAAAATATTCAGAAGATTCTGTAATTATTCCAAAACAAAAATTTACAAATTTAAATTTTTTTGTAGTATATTTATTTTAATCTGATACAATTCTATCTTCTTGACGTTGTAATATAATATTACAACGTCAAGAAGAGTATTATATCTTAATTAATTGATTTCCTCTTGAATTCAAATGAACCACTTATAATTTAGACAATATGATTCATGTGGGTTCTACATATACATATATACAAACACACGTAACTCTTCTAGGTAGTACTAATTTGGTAACGATTACAACACCGATCACATATACCCGTTGTCAATAACACAGACTCGACCTTACGGGTTAGGAAAAAAAAACAGGCCAAGTTTCTGCTTTCTTTCATCGCAGAACCAGTGTTTTTTTTGCGATAAAATTCGGCAATAACCTACTGACATTGGCCGTGGTACTACTTTTTGTTTCAATTGCACAAGGCGCGCTCGCGTTAGATCGAAGTTACGAAACTTGGCCTGCCGCTGACTTTGAATGGTTCATATTAAACAGAATAGATTGTTTCAGGGTCTTTAGAACTATCAATAATTTTAAATTTAATTTATGAGGGTCGCTTTGATTTTTAACTTTTGATTCGATCACATACCTATCTTGTTTTATTTTTAGGTTATTCAGTCTAGTTGTTCTTTTATATTTTGACACAAAAAGTATATCTATGTTTTTAATTTCCTTTTTTTCGAAAATTACAAATTTTAAAAAAATGTTAAGTATAATAATCAACTTTGTCCAAAATTCTTTTCCCGTAAGTATTAAGTGGTTTTCATTTAGAAATACATAACAGTTTTTGAAAATACATCGTCTAATAATTTAAATAGGTCTCATAGGTTTTTTGAAATTTCGAAATAAGACAAACAACAAGTAACATTAAAGAATAATAAAAACAAAAAATGCTATATGCAACAGAAATCGAACCGGTGACTCTGTCCTTACGGAACAGCGCCTTAACGACTGGGTCACGGATATACCTAGCAGTTAATTGACGCTTTGATCAACTTGGTTCAGCTTAAATCCTATCTATGGTGCCGAATAAAATTTAAGGCAAAGCACAAAATAAGTGACCTAGGTTAAGGCTTAAGGAAATTAAAAAGGAGCTCTAGACGACTTGAGTTAAAACCAGTGATGATCAAACTGCGGACTAACCGTGATTAAGCGGTTAAGGCTCTGTCGCATAAGGTTAGGTTTGATTCCTGTAACATTTTAAGAATGACATTATTTGTTTGTCTAATTTACAAGCAACGTGTATTGTTTTAAACCAAAATTAGTGTAGTTATTTCCTGTGCCAAATAATATTAAATTTCATTGAAACAATTAAAATTCTAAATAGTCAGCACTTTCAAACCTATTCCAGACATACATAATCAAGTTAAGGGTTAAAAACTGCAAGGTTAAACTGTACCTACTATAGATATTCAAGGTTGCCAAGTTGCTTGTAATTTCTTTTGATTGTCCAGTTTATAGAACTAAATTTGGAATTTCATTTGCAAATTATTAATAAACAAGGTTAAATTAGTCTTGGGTCTTTCAAGGTTTATCCGTTTTTTTTTTAATTAGTTCTTATTAACTACTTTTTAATTTTGTCTTAAATTTTATCAGTGTTAACTTTTATTTTTTAGTTTGGTTTTGTTAATGCTCCTCTATATTTTAGAGTTTTTCTGAATTTCAAAATAAAATAGAAAATATTAATTCCAAGTGAATAAACATTCACAAAAAGTCAAATATTCGTTATTGTTTTGTATGTTATCAATGAACAATCAAAATAAAATGTACTATTCGTTTTTACGTACAACTACCCTAATCTAAAATAATGTTGATTTTCTTGTTATGTTCACTAACAAGCTTCTTTCTAGGTTGTTTTTTATTTGTTAGGTAAATTTAATATTTACCATTTCGGGTTAATCCATCTTAAAGACGCGAATTCTATATTTTACCATTTCAGATTAATCACACAGACGCGACTTAAATCAAGGTATTAGTTGCTGACCGCGGTGTTCTTTAGGCGTAGTAACCTTGCTTGCCTGTGCCGATTAACCTCGCCAGGACCTTCCGTCAAGGATTACTTCAATTTATTTACTCTTTCTCTTTTTATTTATCTTTGCAATCGTTGCGGTATACGCGCAGCGATATCGTCAAGATATTCGATTTTTTAGCTTATTTAAAAACTTTAGATTATGTGGTTAGTGATGATAACCTTCTTATAGGAACTGTATATCCTACTAATATTATATAGGCGAAAGTTTGTTTGGATGGATGTATGGATGTTTGTTCCTCTTTCACGCAAAAACTACTAAACGGATTTTAATGAAACTTTACAGTAATGTAGCTTATAGATCAGAATAACATATAGGCTATAATTTATATTATATAGGCGAAAGTTTGTTTGGATGGATGTATGGATGGATGTTTGTTCCTCTTTCACGCAAAAACTACTAAACGGATTTTAATGAAACTTTACAGTAATGTAGCTTATAGATCAGAATAACATATAGGCTATAATTTATAAAGATATTGTGTGAATTGTCCAAAATATAACGATAAATGTCATTTAAGTCTGAAAAAATTCTGCAATCTGCGAGCTACTCAGGCGTGTGCTTACCTACATAAAGACCTTGATTTTATTCGAATTACACGCAGACGACGTCGCGGGCAACAGCTAGTTTAGAAATAATTTAAGGGGTAATATATTGATTACAATTGTAAAAAGCTGGAAACTTATTTGAGGTGTGTCTCTTATTAATGGGAACGCTGTAGATCTGTAAAGCTGGGTAATTGAATAATTTTTATCTTAAATATATTGCACTACCACAATTTTCCTTGACTATGCTAGCAAGCAACTTTACGTCTTATGTACAATTATAAGAATTGAGTTATTAATCCAAAAGATATATATGTTATCTATCCTAAAACATTAACCAGCACAATGGTGATTAAATTAGAACAGTATTAAGTAGTGTTGTCTTAAACTAAGAACTATCTCTTAATCTTTTAAATTAAATGTTTGGGGGCGTCCATAAATTACGTGAGGTGTTTTTTTAAATTTTCTGTACCTCCCTCCCCCCATGGTGAGGTATCGTGTGATTTTATTTAACCTCCTCCCCCATCCCCCAATCTTACGTGAGATTTTTCAAAATGTGGGTTTCTTATGTAAACGTGTTGGATTTTTATCGTAAAAAGAAAAAAAGATAATTTGCTTCGTGCTTTTATTTACGACTAGTTGAGACTAGTAAAATCAATATTGCTGAGAGCTATAAGTGTAATAAACATTAAACAATAGAATACTTAAATCGTAACTACTGCGATTAAAAAAAGAATATCTACTCTAATTCAGTCCATGAAGAATCATGCGCGGTCTCAAGAGAGATTATTGGAACCAACATGCCGAAGCATGAATGAAATTATTTTCTTTTGAAGGAATTTGTGAATGATCTTAATCGTATTACGATTACGCTTAAGATTTAATCTTAAGCATGTACAATCTGGATAATGGACCAAAATAGTATATATTTTTTTTTGTCTCAACCAGAAAAAAATTGCGTGTTATTTTCCGAGACCTCCCCTCTCTCCAACGTAAGATAAGATGAGATTTGACTCGACTCCCTCCCTGCTTAAACATGGAACGTAATTTATGCACGCCCATTTAATAAAATTCAGAATATCCATTTTAAGAGTACAAAAAGATATACTAATCCCCAATAATACATCATTACTTAAATTATTAAAATATAATATAAACAAGTAACTAAAGTATTAAAATCAAGAAATTAAAAAAATTATATGAGGTGGAAAATGGGACAAAGTTTATCTGTACTAACTTAGAAAAACACACGTCCGCTAACACAAATGAAGAACTAAGTGGTTTAACAGCAATGCATTCACGTGTCAACAACTCGGCGAAAATAAATATCTAGAGTTACAAATACTCACTCGATAGCTATGTTTCTATTAATAATCTACAAAACGAGACAGAAACAAGTGCATCGTGCATCGTAAATACCAATGTGAAAAAGGTATAAGAAAAGAATTGAAACTATAAACTATTAGCAATATTATACAGAGAAACTTTTCAAAACTAACTGATTGCAAAAGTTATTTATGGCACAAAAGAAGATTTGCTAAGTGTTCTAATAAGTTTAATGAATAGAACTGATGTAAACTATTTTTAGTTTTACATAGGATTTAGTTATAATAGTAAAATTCCAAAACTTCATTCTTCTTCTGTGACGATGTTGTCAGTGAAATTAGTTTATGGCAAAACATTGTTCATGTTGAGAGCAACACAGTGAAAAGGTGAAAGTTCACAGACCAACTAAAAATTTGCTATTGTTGCACACCTCTAAAACAAGTTTCTTTTGTATTAATGTATCGTGTTAGCAACAGGTAATAATAATGCTAATAATAATAATAAACCGGACTTGGATTCTGGATGGTGGGTAAAAAAGTAATCAATAGGTTTCAAATCAGTGAAAAAGTGAGATATTCAAGGTGTATCGAGATAGATGTGAGATGTACAGCACAGTATATACCAAATAGGTTTATAGGTTTAATTGGTCTATTTGTTTATGATACTTGTTTAAGATAAGCATTTATTAGAACCATTACATAATTTGTCTAAAATCATTTGGTAGGTGTTTAGTGAGTCAAAGGTTATTTTGGTTACGAACTGTAAGAAGAAGAATAAGGAAAGAAAAGTCTTGTAAAAAAACATAAAATGATCTACAGAAATAATGAAAAATAGACCCGGAAAGGAGTGAGATTGCAAGTTACATCTGACTGTGATCATTGATTAACCACTAGGAGAACCATAGCTTTAAATGTGGAAGAACCACTCCAGATAAGTTCTCATTTTTGATTTTAAAAAGATGAGTAAGTTGAAAGATCATTAATCGCGACAAATAAAGAATTGAGATTCCTATTAATATGTTATATTATCAAAAGCTAAGAACGATCTGTTTAATGCTATCATCTCACATCCGTTCTATGTTTATTGGGCTCAAAGTATATATGTAAAATCGATTGTTGGTCGCATCAATTAGAATACTTACTAGAAACATCTGTACTGTTAGTTCACAAAATCGGTATGTAGCGATATTAATAACTAATAGTTATCTGACAAATCGATTTATTTGTCCATGGCGTTGACCATGAATAACAGTGGACCACTTGAATTACAAACGTGACTAATATTAACAAGCAATTGTTAGTCGATTCATTGAACAAACCAGTCTATGACGAATTAAACAAATCAAAAATGGATATTAAATTTGGTAAAATTCGTGTCACACATAAAAAATGTTGCGTTACTTAACCTTCAAAAACAGTGGTACTACAATGTTGTTGATCACAAATACATGTTCTTATACAATACATATCTCTTAATATAAAATATTTTTTAAATTAATTCTAATCTGATAGTTTAAAAAACGAAAATCAAAATAATACAAAGCATATTTATACAGGTTAGTAACAATTACCATGTTTAAGTACGCATAGTACTCACAGAAGCGTTGCAAGAAATCATTAATGTCTTAAATCAATGGTAAATATCAAAATTGCTCAACCACGTAAATCGTTTAGTGGGCATAACATCATACATTATTCTCTTTACTCAGAACTTCGAGTTTAACTTAGGCCTATATGTTTAAAAAAAATGATTTCAACTACATTCATTCCATAATAATTAAACTTCTTGGCTTTTATTATTGCATGTTGCAAGTTAGTTGTGAATAGCTTTATAAACGTGTTTTGAATTTGGAAACATGCGCTTCTTAGACAAACCATTTGAAGTTCATACCCGAGACTAATTAAGTAGTCATTTTCTGTTTTTTTATTTGGTTTATAATTATAAATACCTATTTTATATATTTTTGGTTTGTACATGATTCAATGAAGGTTAGTATTCTAACTACTCATAAATATTACCAACAACGATTTGATTCTAATACATACTTGAAGATTTTTATTGTATAAACACATACACACAACTGTTAGTAAACCGTAAAGTTTTCTTCAGTCATAATTTTTAACTAATTTTAATAAGAGTATCACGGATAATGTATTATATTAATCTAACTAATTCTAAAATATATGGCCATCGATTTGTTTTTAAGAATATCGATATTTACTAAAACTAAATCACCAATTATAATATTCTGGGCCGGTTTATTATATTAATTTTTTTTCCTAAAATTTTACACATCATTATTGGGAATAACAAATTGTTATAACTTGTTACCATCACTAGTCATAGTTGTATATTGTAGTTGATGTATGTATGTATGAGCAGTTCGGGGTAACAGTTACACCTGCGACTTATAAGATCTGTTGTGTCCCACTTTTCTTGCTATAATTGTGATGATTTTTCATAATTATAACAGCTCTTCTATTCCTATCTTCCTTAGACAGTTTAGGATATCATTGGCTTTTAAGTTCTTCCTTTTTTATTTCGTATGGCCCTAGGTATTTGGTCCTAGAATTACTTAATGCGATGCATTCTGAGAGTATGTGTATTGAGGTTTCATCCTCTACCTCACAGAATCTGCAGTTTGCTTCATCTACCAATCCTAGTTTCTTCATGTGTCCTCTTAATCGGCAGTGTCCGGTTAGTATTCCTGTTATAATTCGGAGGTTCTTCTTACTAAGGTAAATACAGCTGTGAGATCTCTTCTGGTTATAGTTTCCCAGGAGCGTCTTCGATTGTCTTAGTTCTTCTATATCATTCCAGTAATTGGATTATTCGTTATCCATTTTCTTCCTTAGTTTTTCTGAGATTGTACTATTGCTGATTCCAGAGGATGGTTCTGGTCCCAGGTATGGGGTTTCAGCTACTTCTTTCGCCAGCTTGTCTGCTGTTTCGTTTCCTTCTATTCCTATCTGTCCTGGAACCCATAAGAGGGTAACAGTGTTATTCTGTCCTAGTTCGTTTAATTTGTCTAGGCATTCCCAGACCATCTTTGAACTGATTGTATCTGAGTTCAGAGCTTTGATGGCTGCTTGACTATCTGACATGATCACAATCTTCTGTCTACGATAGTTCCTTTCAATGTTAAATTCTATACATCTTTCGATGGCACGAATTTCCACTTGAAAGATGCGTGGGTACGCACCCAGACTCTCTGTGTATTGCATTCTAGGTCCAAAAACCCCTGTTCCTGTTCCTTTATTTGTCTTGTAGTTGATACTATGGAACCTAGTTTTATCGTAAACATTTTAACCACTATGTGTAGCTTTTGATTTTTCATACGTATTTTTTAAACTTTTTAATCACTGTTGTATTTTGAGCAAATATTAAATTATATTTCATTAGTAAGATACCATATTTTCTTATTGATGTTTAAGTTAATTTTTATATTTCCTCGTATATACACATACCATCTACCTACCTGGTCGATTGTATTCGGTAAGAAATCCAGTAACCTTCTGACTCTGTTTTCCTTGTTGAGAAATAACTATTTAAATTCTGAATCGACAGAGGTCATCGGAGATTTTTTCAATGCCTCGCACCGGTTGCCATTGACGAGGCCCTCTTTGGTGCTAGCGCGTTTTTTTTTATAATATTTTTTTATGTTGTTTATATGCAAATAGCTAGTTTACGATTGAAATGGATGAGTAGTTTGTAACTGTAGTTGCAGTCGAGATTTATGAATGTCTCTTTCACTGACTACCTTTCCTGGTTTCCCGTTAGAATACCTCTTTTTATCGGTAATCGAAATAGTTAAAAGATTAATGCTTTTAAAAAATTTGACGGAATTTATACAGTAAAAAAATGATCTAATTTGTCTGATTAATGTTTTCCTCGAATTGCATTTAGCTTTTTTGGCACTTGGCAAGGTTGCACAAATTTAATGAGACTTAAGGAAAACAAAAAAAATTAAAGAAAGAGAATTTATAGAAATAAAGTTACAGTACAGTAAAATTATTCAAAAAAGTCGATATAGTCGCTTTATTCATCTAAAATGTTTTATACATACAACAAATTAAAATTATGTTGGAGGTTGTGCAGGTGCCAATGGCCGAAAATAAAATGAAAGTTGTCTCTGACTTCAAAACTCAAGACAATCATGTATACCGTGGCAGGTTATTTTTTTCTGCGCTGAAACATTTTCCGTTTTTAATGATGATATAAGTTTTGGTAGTGTAATGAAAAGTATTTCTCTGTAAAGCAATTTAAATAGGAAATGCACTTTAAGCATTAAATTGCCACTTGACTATTACTCTACACATTACCTTGTTATTAGTTTTAATAATTACACGCTAATTATGCAATAATTGCAGGTATACACAAGGAATGAACAAAAAATACGAGGTTATTGCCTTGCTTACATTGTCGCTTTCGATAAACACATGAATCTGGCTCTAGAAGATGTGACCGAGGTGTGGTCTAGAAGAAAAAAGAAAAAGGTTCCAGCCTTAGGTAAGATATTTTTGATATACTTATTAAAATGCACTGACTGCAGAAAGTTTATAGTTAATTTAAGTTATCAATTTTTTGCTTCAAAAATTTTTACACCCGGAACTCAAATAGCTGTTGCGCACAACTTTTCAATAACTTACTGTACCATGTCTAGATTTTTATTTTTGTTTGATATTAAAAAATTAAAAACCTATATGAAAGTTTTACAACAAATTATGTCTTCTATTCAATTAAAAAACGAATGCCGCTTGACATAATTGTTTTTACAGAAATATATTTACATCTTCAATTAGAGGTACTTAGTTTTTTAAAAACATCGTAAGAAAATTAATATTGTTCTTTAAAACATCGATTTAACATAGCACACCTGGACAAGGATCACGTGTTAAATATGCAAATTTCAATAGTTAATATTTCCAAATTGAGTGCCACAGGGAGTAGGAGTATTAAGTAAAATAACAATGTATAAAGGCACTTTAAAGTATGTGTTTGCGAAGTTTGGAAAAATTTCTAAGGAAAAATATTTTTTTGGCAGCGTCCTTAATTTGAGATCTGTTTAATATAAACTTTTGAAAAATCCGTTGATGTCACTTAATACATGAGTATTATTAACCATCCACTATCACTGATTGTCTCATCATTCCTGACAATAAATTAATAGTATATTAGGTTACAAGGGGCGAAAGTCGATCATCTCTTTCGAGCGCAGCTGTGGGGTGCAATCCGTAGGAGCAATGCAAGTTTATGTATGGTACTACAAAAAGCTATTTCTTATACTACACTGAAGTTACTTGTTAATGTAATTCCCCTAAAACTAAAACAACTACCAATGATTATTGCAACTTATTGTACCTTAGAAAATATAGAAAATTACTATTTTAATACTGTGAATTTATTTGTGAAAAAAACAGCGCTTGTATATTTTCTTATGCAGTAATAGTTTCCAACGTAACAGATGCCGGTACTATTAGAACTTAAGTATAGCTACTAAATTTGTGTAATGGGTGCAAACTTTTATGTTCTGTTTTATAAGATTTGAAAAATATGAGGAGCAATTGCTAGCTTTATTTTATTATATAACAGAAACATTTATTAAAACGTACTCTCTCTCATTTTAGATAGTATTCCATTTGAAAAGAGATCTAAGTTCCAACGACAATTTAAATTTCCAGAAATTAAAGTAACTCTTGATAAAACTGATAAGAAAATAGAAAATTGCACAAGACACTTAAAGCAAGTAATGGTGAGAGGTGAACATGTGGTATTAGTAAGTATAATAAATAATATAGGGAGTATTAAACCAGTGGATGTTGCAAAAGATGAACCAAGTACTTCAGGTGTGACTAAAACGTGATATTACGAGAAAATTAGGGATCAATATTGACATTAAAATATTTTTAAGTGTTTTGTTACCAGATCTGAAAGTATTACTTTAAATTTGTAAAATTAAAATCTTTTACTATGTATAAATTGTTTTATTATTTCCCTAGTAACTAAAAAGACTTTTAAGTAAATTATTAAATTTTTAATTTGCTATTTTAGCTATACCAGAAGGTAATTTTATTTATCATTAGAAACTAATAAGTCCCCAATTGAATTTTTTCCGTTATGCTGACGTAATATGAGGCCTAAAATGGAAAAATTTGACCACGTTCAGAAATAGCTGTTGGTTTTACTTTTCCGAATTTGAATATGATGTTTTAATAGGAGTGAGGGATAAATCTATTTATTATTATTTTTTAATACGGTATTGGACCTTAAGTACATGGTGTTAATACCTTGAGAATAATAAAACCATTTGGTGAGTTTCAAATATTTTAGAGAATATTTTAGAAAGTTTTTTATATTTTCGCCGTGTTCTGTGTCTCTGTCCATTCCGTGGAATTTGTAATCGAATTTAAACCTATTTCCCGACTACCTATAGCTCTGAAATTTTCAGGATAGCTAAGAACTGGATGACAATGCATGTTTCAAGTGTGTTTAGGC
The DNA here is from genome assembly GCA_964028335.1 of Altica lythri. Taxonomy (NCBI): domain Eukaryota; kingdom Metazoa; phylum Arthropoda; class Insecta; order Coleoptera; family Chrysomelidae; genus Altica; species Altica lythri. The sequence goes on along the minus strand of OZ034802.1, from coordinate 16,756,122 downwards.
ATATACATAGATTTCGAAATTTATACCGAATTGATATTAAACATGATCTAAGTTGTGTATAGATAATATTATTTTGAAAGTTATTAAATAAATCGTTCGTAGCGTAGTTGGTTAGGCGGCGGATCACTCCACTTGTGACAGTTCTGTTATGTTATCATAATGGGATCGATTACGCGACAGAGAAGATTTTTTTTCTTTTTTTTTGTTCTTACATGTGAAAACAGTAATTATTATTTTAACTGGTAATAAAATAAACTGTTTTAGAAAGTTTTTAGATACAACTACCCTTGATTTTGTTAACAAGGAAACAATCTTCTCTATGATCAATCACAGCGTTGTATGACTTAATATTTTTGCAAAATCAGGGATGCTGTGCATTGTTGAGATGACACAAAATATGACCTATAAATCAGTAAAAAACTTTCTATTATAAAAAGTTCTTTTTGTAAATTGTGCTTATTTAAACATAAAAATACTTTCGCTTTCTATTGATTTTTTTGGGAAACAAGATAAGATCACCAAGCATTTCAATTCTTTATTCAGAAGGTCAAAAAACAGTTTTCTAACCAAGATAAAACTTTAAGGTTAAAACAATGGATAATTCGTGATAGCAGTTGTTTAAACATTTAACCAAGGTTTCATTTTTCCAATTTTCGAAAAATATGTTTAACATATTTTCGCATCCGCTAGGAAAATTATTCAAATTCAAATTAGGCAAGGTCAAATTGTAAAAACATAACAAACCCTATATTTTTTCGTTGCGGACAATTTTTTTCCGTTATTATGGCTTTTTAAATTTTGGAAAAACGCAATATTTTTTTTCATTTTTAATCATTCCCGAAAAATAATTGGGATTAATTAAACTTTAAGGTAATATTGCTTTTGTTTTTTTTTTATTTGTTTATAAGCCGCGTGCACAATAATGATTATCCTATGCAGCGTAGTCTCCCCCATTCTGCATCTCTCGTAGTGACGTAGTGACTCGTAGAGTATCTAAATATACAAGAAAGTAAGTGTATAATTTGTATTTTGGTTAAAAAAAGTGCAAGAAAGAAGAAACTGTTTTATTTCGTATTTTAATAAATTTCTTTATAAATATTCTCTCAGATCTTTTTAAATTGTTATTGATGTTTTTAGAATCTTAATAAAAATTGTATAGGCAATAAAACGTATTATAATTGTGCTAGTTTCACTTTTATATTGAAATAAAATAAAAAAATTAATTTAAAAGTGAAAAGAAACATACTTACGATTCCTATACGAATACCAGTACAAAATGATGTGCCTTGAATGAGAAACTGATGTAGCATAGAGACGACCAGGAAAATAAAGCACGCTGTTAATTAAGGAGCATAAAGTCGATTTATTTTATACATTAAATACTCTTTGTAGATATTGGGGTTAACAATATAAAACATCATTACTCTGAATTCCAAAGAGGCTTACTGTTTAGTTTATGAATTACATATAAACGAAAAATCAAAATCACTTTGCCTATTTAACAGAGATGGTACCTAAGTGGACATTGTCATGTGAGAATTACTGCGATTATTCTAAATTCAGGTTTCTGAAGCTCAAAAAGTAGTGAAGGCCCGTAATAACCGTTTTGCTTGACTTTGACTTGGAGTGTTTTTTGAAGTAAAACTTCTTTAGGCGCGACTAGGGGTAACTCAGATTTATTTTCTAACGAAAGTAATTGTAACGGAACTGACTTCATATTTTGTAACGGAACGTTACAATTCTGACGTCATATTCTAACATTAGATTCTAACGGAAGATTCTGATGGAAGTGACGGTGTGATTTCAGCTATGGAAGGAGCTTAAATTTTGAAAATTTTCAAAATTTCAAAATTTTTTAAAATTTTCATAATTTCCAAATTTTCAATATTTCCAAATTTTTCCAAAGTTTCAAAATTTCCAAATTATCATTTCCAAATTTTTCAAAATTTATTTATAAAATTTTTAAACGGTTTCAAATACATGAATGGTATTTAGAGAGTAAAATCTATGTTTCAAGTTTTAGTTATTATAAACCTATTATTTCATATATAAAAAATAATGATAACTTTCAAATTCCTATTTCTAATGAATAATATAAATATAACATTATATCATTTTTTGTAAAGTATATAGACAATAAATATATTTGAATTTTAATTTAATATTTATTTTTCGATACGTACGTCAAATAAGTTTTACTTCAATCGCGCGTAAAGGTTACACGCACACTCTTTTTTTATACTTTGTTGTGTTTAGCCAGTTTCTTAAGAGGCTGTTTTGGACTCTAACGAGGTAGATTATAGAGACTTTAAAGTAGGTTGGCTAACGCAGACAATAAATATTATGGCTAAATTGAGGCGTTTTTAATGCACTCTTACGCACGACTACATTTGGCAACATGTACATTTTTTAAAAATGATACATTTTGGGTAAAATTGTGAAAAAAAACGATTACGAATATTTTTCATTGCCAATTTGAAGATACAGCGAGTTAAAAATCAAAATAACAGCAACCTCGAAAAAAAAAGTAAAACCAATTTTAACTAACCACCAAATCGTTATCGGTGCTGATTTTAGGGGTGGTTGCGGCTAAATAAAATTTATCTAACGATTAACTCAGTAATATGACGAAATAAAATTATTTTTTATTTTGTTTTTTTTTACTTTCAGTTTAAAACCAAAGCTTAGTTTTATATTAACCAGTGTTGTCACATTTTCACGTATATTATTTAAAATTTTATATCAGGGATCGTTGATACCAATAAATCATATTCTACACTTATGTAATCGATATTTTCATAATCGTAGAGAACAAGTTTAGTATGCGACGAATCTTTAAACAAACAAATAAACACCCGTACAACCTGTTGACAAACACATTTGACGTCAAACCTTGACTAAAAATCTGCCATTATAGATCCGTCGTATGGACACACCCGTTCTTTCACAGTTATGTTCGTTTAAATTGTGCCAACTTACAATAAACATTCATCAGTATTGCTTCCTTTAAGTCCTCCTGTTACGAATATGTTTATTTGTTCAAATCTATGAATACTGTTTTTATTTCGAAATAAATATGATCCTGGGGGTACGTCAGCATAACAACAAAAATTTTAAGTATCATTAGTATACTAGCTGTTAACAATAAGAAAGAAATAATCAAGATCTGTGTCATTGTTACCTGGTTTCATTTTAGAAATGTCGAAAATGTAGGTAATTCAAAACATATCTTAAACTTGAAAATTTTGAGTTGCGTATTTTTTATGATTGAAAAGCTAATGTCATGTTGGTCGAAAATAACCCAAGAAAATGTCAAAACATTCCTGAAATTTTCGGCAATGGCCTGCTTGTATTTAATTACAGGACCGACCTCAATTTATAATTCTAATCCTTAGTTTGATTACTGATTCAATATTTTGTACGTTATTAAAATTCTTCAAACTTACTGTCCTGAATAATCGATTTTTTCATGAATAAAATAATTTTGAGAAAAACTGAATGCACAAGTATACATAAAGGAATATATACAGTGTGTCCAATTAAGTCGGCATCATATGGAATTTTTTTTTTTATGAAGAACAGTTATTCTTTATAAACAGTTGTGCATGGTCTAAAACTTAAAATACAACCATCAGATATCAATTTTTTTAAGCCGTATACGACGTGTGTTAAAAAATATGAATTTTACTATTGAGTAAATTACCTTTAAATACATGAAAATAGCGACAATTGTTATTAAGGTAAGTTGATCATAATTCAAAACTATTGTCAGATATTTAATATTATCCATGCGGCATGAGAAAACAGATTTTGTTATTTTTTTATCATGTCATGTTTTTCAATAAAATTGCTGATGTGTAATTTAAAAAATTTGCATAATTTATACCGAAAATTTATTAAAGATCATTTTTCATGGCGGATACATAATATTGGATATCTGACAATAGTTTTCAAATAAGATCAACTTTTCTTAATAACAATTGTCGCTATTTAAAAAAAAGTACTTGACTCTTAAGTAAAATTAATATTTTTTGACACACCTCGTATACGGCTTAAAAAAATGATATCTGATGGTTGGATTTTAAGTTGAAGACTATGCACAACTTTTTATAAAATCATGAAATTTTATATTTATATATTTAGCGAACATACACATTGAAATAAATTTATAGAATGTTTTTAATTTTTAATACATTTTTTTTAGATTCTAATTAAATTAAAATTTTTATATATCTGTAATCATTTTAATATTTATTAACTTTTGCTATACGGTGCTGACTTATTAAGCGCATAATATATGCAATAATTACTCAGAACAAAAATAACAATTTGGACCTGTCGTGAACGCGTTTAGCACCTATTATTCATTCTCATTTTAACTAATTGAAACCTTGAATGTGATTTTGAAATTAATTTTGGCTGCATATCAAAATGTTTCTTAAACGCCGGTTCATTATCATTTTATAATGAATATTGTTTATGAAATAAAGAAGAAATTTTTATGTAACTCACAAATTTCCTAAATATCATTATTATTTTTTTTTTCGGAAGTATTGTACTATACAAATATTAAACACTGGACAAAGATCAACTAATTCTAAAGAACAAACTAAAATACATACTTAGTTTAAATTAAGTTTTTAAGAAATATGTATTTTGTCGAAATATCGTAAATTATGTAATGGTTAACCATTCTGAAATTATTTTTAAAAATGTTTCCATAAAAGTTGTTTTAAATGTTGATTAATCACAATTTATGAAAAGAACTTTTTACAGTAGAAAGTTTTTTTACTGATTTATAGGTTACATTACTATTATATAAATTATTTTGTAATTTCTTGAAATTGTGTCAAAATCTCTGTTTAAATTCGATTACAAAATTCCACCAGGAATGAAAAAAGAGAAAGACAAAGAAACAAAGAACCAGACCAAACTAAAAAAGAGTGTGCATGTAACCTTTACGCGCGATGGAAGTAAAACTTGAAAAATTTGGAAAATTTAAGCTCCTCTCATAGCTGAAATCACACCGTTGCTTCCGTCAGAATTACAACGTTCCGTCAGAATTATTTCCGTCAGAAAATAAATCTGAGTTACCCGTAGTTGCGCCTAAAGAAGTTTTACTTCAAAAACTTTCTATTTTCCCGTATAAAATTTAGAATTTCTTAAAATATTGTCAAAATATCTATGTATATGCCTAAACACACCTGAAACATGCATTGTCATCCAGTTCTTAGCTATCCTAAAAATTTCAGAGCTCTAGGTGGTCGGGGAATAAGTTTATAAATTCGATTACAAAATTTCACCCGAAATGACAAACGAGAAAGACAAAGAGACGAAGAACACGACGAAAAAAAAAACATAAAATAAATATAAAACTGTGGTAACATCTTCATCAGTTTTACTAAAATTATATAGACAAAAATTAGATACTTAGGTTACTAACAGTATATGATTTACGAGTATGAATCTGGTTTACTAAGCGATTATTTGAGATATCTCTCATAGGATTTTTGAATATTTTTGAAATTTTTTAGAAAGTATCTTCTTCTTCTTAAAGTGCCATATCCATTTCAATGAATGTTGGCAACAATTACGGCGAATCGTTTTCGGTTCTGTGCGGTTCTAAATAGTGCGTGGGCATCTAGATTCGTCCAGTCCCTGATGTTTTTGAGCCATGAATATTTCTTCCTACCTATACCCCGCTTTCCCTCAATTTTTCCTTCCATAATTAGTTTCAGAAATTGATACTTTGTGTTTCGAAATATGTTACCAAGATATGCAACTTTTCTTCTTTTTACTATAGTCAGAAGTTCCCTTTCTACATCTATCTGTCTCAAGACCTCAGCGTTGGTGACGTGGGCAGTCCAGGATATTTTTAGCAGTCTTCTGAAAACCCACATCTCGAACGCTTCCAGTTTATTGAGCGTGTTGACTTGGAGAGTCCAAGCCTCGGCTCCATATAGTAGAAAGTATACAAATAAGAATATATTATATGACATTAAGGATAAATGGAAAAAATGTCATTTAATATATATACTTGTTTGTATACTTTCTAAAAAATTTCAAAAAATTCAATAATTTTCAAAATGCGCTCTCTGGTGTCTAGTTATATTTATTCTGACAAGGAATTATATGCTTCTTTAAATTTTAAATCGGTTACAGACTATTGAACGTTCTACACCAGTTTTGTCATACTTGGTCACACGTTGGGCTGATTCAGATGAACTTTAAAGTTTCTGATTTTCTTTTTATGTTTTTCGTATTAAATACTATTTTTCTACAACATTTTTTTTTAAATCTTTACTGTTATTGTTATTAATTTCTTTTACTTAAGCATGTTGTTAGTTCAGATGAGCATTCACTAATATTTTAACCTTTTGAATCTTGTGAATTCAGTGATTCAATTAAATTTACTTTTGTAAATAATAACAAAGAACTCTTTTATTCTTTATTGCCTAAACGCCCCAAACGACAAAAGTTTACACGTTAATTAGTAATACATAAGTTAAAAAAATATATCAATACCAAACAAATACATTGAACATGTTAATACAAAAATTATACAAAATAGATTGGACTTGTATCACTCATAAACAATAGAACAGCCTTCAAATATAACCTTGTGGTACCCATATCATGAACGAATTAATAAATGTCTAAGATATCGTTAAAGTAAAAAAATATCAGTGGTGGTACTTATATTTTTTTATCAATGAAAATGTATATTAAAATATGTTAACCTTAAAGTTAATGATTTTGTATTCTATAACACAAAATTTAAATTTTATAATGTCTGAGTGAAAATATATATTTAAAAAGAACAGTTTTTCATCTAGGAATTGTAAAATTTAAAAAACGTAATTTAAACTAAATATTAAATGTTAAGTGCCTACACAGTAAATCATTTTTAAAAATGTGAAATCTATGAAACATAAAAATGTATTCTTTAAGAATTTAGAAAAAATATTAAAATGTTCAAATAATTTAAATATCATAAAATAATCTTAAAATAGATTCAACAAATTTTGAGTAAAAGAAAATAAATTTAAGAAAAAAAAATAGAAAGATATGAAAATTTAGAAAAAAGCGAAGAAAATATGTCATCTAAATAAAGTGAAATTATGAAAGCTCGTAAAAAATGTCTTGTCAATAATTTTGTCGTAGTTTATTTAATAGTAGTTTACGTAACAAGTCCCGAAAGTGGTATTTACTGGACGAGTGGGCAAATTGCAGAGCGAGCCGCAGGTGAGTCCTGCAAGCCAAAGAGTTTAGTAAAAGCACTTTTGGGACGTATTACGTACAATATTTTTTTTAAAACGGGCATTGCTGTACCATAAACTTCATATTATTTAGTTTAAATTTTTATAACAATAACTCTTTATTAACTAATTTTAATATTTTTTTTAACAAACGGTACTTGGGTGGCCGCCTTAACAATTTCATGTTCCATTAATTTACAATTAGATGCATCATTTTGAATATCCAATTTATAATAAATTTCACGTTTTTAACTATACGTCAAAATATGTCAAGTTATTTTATAATTTTAAATATATTCAAAACTCTGTTACCATAGAAACCAATTGACCGCTACTTAGACTAACTATTTTATTGTTTTTTTATTAAAGATAGGCCGGAAAGCAAATACAAATGAGTCCGGTAAAAGCTTTTACCGGACTCATTTTTATTTTCTGGCCTTGTCCGACAAAATGAGATTTTCTGACCTAAAAATAAACCGGAAAGTATTAATTTCTGGCCGGTTTAAAAAAAAATGTTAATTGATTTAATTTAAGTCAAAATTTGCCTATACTATAATATATTGCAATGATTACTTATCTCTATATTTTTCGTTCTTTTTTACTTTCGACCGTTACACAAAGCAGGAACTTTCCAATTAGATAATGAATGCTTAAGGTAAACATACTGATGTTTTAAAATTAATAATAGCAATTCATAATCCATCAGCTAAAGTGCTATCTCAACCTACAATTACATCTTTTTACATTGTTGCAAACCACTAATACAGATATTTCCTTCTCATTCATTTTGTTTCTTTATCTTCATCTGATAATTTCACTCGCATATTCTAAGGTTAGTGACTGAGTGAATGAACAGGTGCTTTGATTACAATAATAATGTGAATTGAAAGTACAAGTAAAATATTTTAGATGATAAAAAGATTTTGATTTATTTTATATCTAATTAAAGGAAGGAAAGTTTTTGGTAAAATATTGCTGCTTAAGTGGATTACTGTACGAAATTATTTTCTATTTACGATGAGCACACACACCGTTACGAAAAACCGACACCATGAAATTTGCTAGTCAACGTTTTAGTATTTTTTTGGCATTCGTGATAATAACATTTCGAATTAGATTTTTACTTATTTAATTAATTTTGCTCATTTTTGTTATTTATATTAAAATTTTAATACTTGTTATTTAGTGTTATTTACCTATTTACCTATTTTTTTTTACAACAATTCTACTCTAAATGATAGTTTCGTCGCTGAATAGATACAACAACAATAAAAGGCCACAAATTTGAATAGTAAAGAATTGAGGATAATAAAAATCGGTTTTAGTATAATCTGTGTATAAAATGTTGTTTTTCATTATGTACAAAAAAAAAATTATGATATTAACATACAATTTATATAACCAGATAATGCATTATAATAAAAATCTTTTTTTTTAACGATAAAATTTTTAGAAACATTTTTAGTTGGTTTCACCAACGAAGTACAACTTCTTAAGTGCTCACATAAATAGGTACACACCCTTTGTTTTTAAATATTTTTCTAGTTATTTTTATTCGATAAGGAAATGAAAACCGTAGACAGTAATAATTTTGAGATCACTCTTATAGTTTTATAGAAACAAGAGAATTAGATTAGAGAGAAATTGAAAAAATGTTACTACTGGCAGGACTCAAACTTTAAATTTTTAGATAGAACCCGTAACGCTTCTAAATACTTCAGCCACAGATGCATTAGTAGTTAGTCGGCTTTTTGATAGTCTTGATTCAACTCATGGCCCATATGACACTTACTGAGTAAATATCCGTATAGTTATATAGAATTACAGGTATTTTCTTTTAATCAATTTTAAGCTATACCACTTGTGGACCTGTTCTGCGATTTTGCTTAACTACACCAAAAAGCGTTGCACTATTTATTGCAAAATTCAGTAACAACTGGAAAAATGTTCAAAAACAAAAAACAATCATAAAACATTGGAAAAATCATAAAGAATTGTTTTTAAATCATATGTAATGTAATGACATATCAAAAATTAAAATAGTCAAACTCATTTTTGCATGCATAGGAGAGTAGAGCTTCTATTGATCAATTTCACGACTGCTGAGACCTTTTAGATAATCTTTATGTTTAATATTTTAATTTTTTGAATGTTCATCTGACTTTAGTTTCTTCTTTAATGCAATTGTTTTCTTCTGTTAAAATTTTAAGACAGTGTCTGTTGTATACTTTCCTTAAGAAGTCCCAGAAATGATCTATTGTCAAGTAAACGACTAAAGGATACTGATTCTTTTATTTAACAGCATGAAAAGTGATGCAGCAGAAAAATCAGATGTTTGAATATCTCAGTCCAAATTACTATTAAAAGATAAAATAATGTTTTTGGAATTACCTAATCGATTAAAGTTATTTATTATGTCAATAAAAATTAGAAAAATATAAGATATATAGTTATTATCCTAACAAGTGCGGAAAGTTATCTATACTTTCCCGCATGCGAACTGCCGATGCCCGAACGACGCGAAGCGGAGTTCGGGCAAGCAGTTAAGTGCGGGAAAGTTAATTTCCGCAAGAGTTAGGATCAATATTTTTTCTACAAGCAAAATCAACTCGAAAATTATTTAGATATTTGAAAAGATGCAATTGTGACAATTAAAGCTGGATTTATAAACTTGACGTTGCTGTTGCCGTTCGCTGCAGTTCGCAGTTGCCGTTACCGTTCAAAGTTAAAAACAAGGTATAACTAACTCGTATTTATAAAGTCCGTAGTCGTTGACGTTCGGAAGTTGGATTCCGTTCCGCTGACGTTCGGTGTCGTTCGAAGATGACCAAGTTTTATCTTTTGCTGTTGCCGTTGGGGTGCAGTTCGACAATGGGCCAATTAAATCTCGTTATTTTAAAAATAGACAACTGTCAACTATTTTAAGTTCGTAGAAATGGCAGTGTTGGTATTTGTTACTTGTTACTTTTATTATTCGTTTGGGTTTGGTTCGTTTGCTGATCGTTTTTTTATTTGTAGTATTTTACGTTATTATTATTATTATTAATCATTATCATTACACTGTCAAATATATAAATGTCCAAATAACTTCAAAACTAACTAAATAAATGTCTGTAACAAATGTCCAATAACTTAACATATAACAAATAAACCAAAAAAAAACAAAACTCAGTAAAGTCAGTTGTCATGTTGCCAAGCATTTTGACATTCGCAGTATTCGCACTAGACCCATACTAGACCATCGTTGGGTTTATAAATACAGCAACTTGAACTGTGAACAGCAAACTGCAAACGTAACGTCAACTGCAAACGGCAACGGGAACGGCAACAGCAACGTCAAGTTTATAAATCCAGCTTAAATCTTTCATAGTGTCAATAAATACACGACTGTAGCTATAGCAACCCTACTTAAACAGGTGAGTTTGTTGTTGCTTTGAGTAAGGTTTACAGGGGTGATTTAATAAATTATGATTTTTTTTAAAAACAAACATTTTAAACATCCCTATTTTCATGTAAAATAATCTTAATTTTTTTTACTATTTGTATGTAGTCCAACAAGATAAAGGTAATAAATACAATAATTTGTCAAAAAGGTTATCGGAAAACATATTCAATTAATTAAAAAAAAAATGCGTGCGGGAAAAAACCTTACCCGCACTCCGCGCGGGAAAGAGATATTTTTTGAATTAAAATGCGTGCGGGAAAGTGCTGTTTTACACATGCTTGTAGAAAAATATTATTTTATTACCATGTCTAATTCATTAGCATACAGAATTAGGAATTTCACAAAATTAAAGTTAATGTCTATCTCTAATGAACCGTCATAAATAAACCATTCTACACCAAGTGGTTTGAGATGGTGGAAAATAATTAGATAAACATAGATACTAAAAAACAGTGCATTATAAAGGAAAAAATTGAGTTATTTACTCAAAAAATATATTCTGTGACTATATATATTATTCTATACATTTTTCTGGAATCACTTTCTACATATCGTGTTTTCCCCTCTTAAAAATGGCCATTTTTTAACCATTAGCAAGTGAATAGTAAATAATGTATTACATAACGAGTGCGGCAAGTGACACTTTTCACACGAGTGCGACAATCCCACAAGTGCGACAAGTCACTTTCTGCACAAGTAACGTACACTATTCTTCCTACGACCAGGAGATAAATTTACCAAATATTGTGTTATGTGATTGTTTTATTTGTTACAGGTTCTACTCTTTTAGTTCTAAGTATTTAGTCTATATTATAACTAATGCTGTTTTATTTACGATACTTAAGTAGTGGAATAAAATACATACAAATATTTATAATTAACATATATTTAAAAACAAAACAATAACTATGGACGATGAACAGACCTGAATAACATTTTAAGGGATTTTAAACGTTATTTTTTAAAAATTAATGAGTTTTTAGAGCAAAACTACTTAGAAGAGCATAAAATACTTCAAATATCGAACTAAGCACATGTGCCGTGTTAGCTCATTGGTTTAAGCGAGTGTCTTACGTTAGAACACTAAAAGTAAACTATGGTTCGATTCCAGACGTAATTTTTTTTTTCAATGAAAAAATTTATACGTTTTTTCTGGTTCGCATTAGATGTTATGGCAAAACTACTATGATTAAAAAACTGAATATGTTGGAAACCTATTATTACAAATTTTCAGATATTTATTCCGTTTAATTGTCTAAAGTGCCATTGAGAGAAATCACCCTGTATAGGTGTTGTCCATTTGTTTTTGAACAAAATTTTATTGTGGTAATTTAATTGTCTGATTCTTGTTTTTACTCATTTTAAATTTACTATCACATAAATATTTATCTGTATGTTTTGTAATACCATATATGTAATTTAAAGGATATTTTGTCATTTAAAATAGGTTAATTTAATTTGTATATCGATAAATGTCTATTTGAAACTGAAAAGAAAAGCTTAAAATATTTGTAAATTTGATATAATGTATATATTCTTTATTCGTTTAATGTTACTCTATGTTGGGACAACATTTCACAAAATATTTAAAACTTTATTTATCTTTAAATTTAGAATTTGAAATAGTTTGAAAATATGTTTTTTTGGGTACCTAGGCAACATTCAGTAAGTCGAAAATAAAAGATATTATATAATCAAAATTTTACTAAACTTAAATTTATTTTAAAAGTGTTATTAACAACAGCAGAATTATTTATAGTAAAGAAAGTTTTTTTTTAAATTTTATCAGTGCGAAATTTTTCAATTCGAACTTATATCATTATGAAAAATTTTATTTCTAATCAAACTTTTTTACTCATGAAATAATTCGATTTTTAGAGTTTTAAAATAAAGATGTGCTGAAGTATTTTTTTATTTTCTCAAAATATTAGAAAAACATAATATTATTACATGAAGACAGTTGTAAAGCTGTAACTGTAATTATATTAAAGTACTTAATTTATGTCGAAATAATTTTTGTTGAGAAAGAAACCTTAGAGTAAACAATAATTCGATAGTTGTTTAAAAGTAGAAAAAGCACGCTTAGTAATAGAAAATAATATCACCATAAAATTTTACGAGTGAAACTAATTTTCCGGGAAATAGTTTAGAAAAACAATCGAAATATTTATTGTTCCAATACACGTTCGAACTGCCATTGACTGAAGTATCGTCCTCGCGTTGTTTGTCGAAAACTCACACTCAATTGCAAATGTTTACTATAAATTTTAACTCGAAACTACAAAATACTAACAATAAAATATGAAAATGAAGGTTTTCTGCTAATCGTAATTTACGGATCAACGTAGTGCGGGCGCCAAATTTGCGTAAAAGATTCTCGTAACCTTGAGGTTTGATCGTTATATTTATAAAACAACTTATAGAAATGACACTATCGAGTTTAACGTTCTTGGCAAATAAATAGTAACAATAAAAAATGTTGCACTTGTATTTTATTGCTAAGCATATTTTATTTATACAATGCGAACTCCACTTTTAATATTTAATAAAAAAAATTGTTTACCTGAAAATATATAGATATAGTTTTTTTATCATGAAGACAATAATTTCATACAACAGAAAGTGGTTCACTGCGCAGATTGTAAATCAAGCAACTTTAGAACTAAAAAGCGCGCACGTTTTATGGTTGTAAAACAACTGTTTAAAAGAGAGCATTCTAGGGTTGTACTGTCAACGGTAGTCAAAAATGTTGGCTGTCATATGGCAACAACGTAACAAATAAGTTAAGAAAAAAAAAAGTGTGAGGTGTCAAGGGACACCCGGATGGAACGAAGTTCCTTTCGATTAATTAGTGAAGGAATCAGTAATTTGTAAACACAACAGAGTGTTCATACATACATAAGCATTTATTATTGTCTGTATAAAATCTCTACTTACCTAACAGTTCGTGTCTTTTAAAAAAAGTGTTCATTTATACAATACCAGAGCTTTAGATAACACATCTTTTTAGAATTACTTTTTATAATTTAAAACAGGAATTAACAATTCAATACAAAATTTTAAAACTAAAATATTTGACAGTAACTGACAGGTAAGGTAATTTGACGTAGGTACCTAAATAGTCAAGTTACGAACTATTTTTAAAATGTTTATGAATTTATTAATTTATAAAAACAGGATGAAATAAAATGTAATACTATTATAGTTAATTATTATTTTTTCTACAGTATTTTCTTTTTAATGTAGGTACATTTTCTTTTAATTTAAAATAGTGTCTTTTTAATTGTAATATATCTATCTATGAGAGAGAGGGAGAGAGAGTTATTTATTTTTTGGTCTGTGAGAGAGAGAAACATGCGTGTGTCGTGTCATAGTGTCGTGACAACTTTTGGTATGAATTTTTTTTGGCTAGCTCCTAGCGTCAGTCGTAACTGTTCGTAACGCGCGAAAGGGAACTTCGTTCCAAAAATTTGCTGGGAATAGAATTTGCTAATTAAAGATTTTTCTTCAGTAAATCTTTATAATAGTTGAGTCTAGAATATTAGAGTTAGTTTTACACAAAGGTATATCCAGAGTTTTTCATATCTTCCTTCGCGTTGCTTATTTATTTTAAATAAAAAAAATAAGAAGAAAATTATCTTCTGTTAAGTGAAGCTTATAATAAGCAGTTCTATTTGATTTATACAATTACTGCTTTTCATTTGTTTGATTGCAGCCGTAACTTTTTTCTAATACAAATTAATAGATTTCAATTTCACTTTTACATTTAATTTTAATCATCAAGAAAAGGAATTTTACCGTAACTGACAGTGCGTTAAGCGGTCTAACCTGAATTTTTGGTATACGTTTTTTGACTTTCGCCCGCGCAGCGTTAGAGAAAGCAATATTCGGATATGGTTATTATAACGTTTGTTGATGTTTCGAAATTGTTCTTATTATTTTTACAAACATAGTAAATAAATATAATCATATTTTAAATAACATACTGCGTGACAAATATCCGTAAAAATTAAAATAAATATCCATTTCCAAATATTTTTTAGTTTGTGATACAAATTTAAAAAAAATATTAAAATGGATTCAAGAAATGCAACACATTGTACGTATTGAAATATAAAGACGGCCAGGTTAAGTAAGACGTAAGAACTTGATTAAGAAGGATGTTCCTGGCACCAGACTTTAATAAGAAGAGTTAAACGAATGATTAAAAAAATTTTTTTTTGTTATTTGTGCCATTATTTGCTTGGAGATTTCTGTTAGTCAAGCTAAAGAAATTTTAAAGAACTGTGACCAAAATATATAATAATAATAATATTAGTACTCGGAGAATGCCGACAGAAGTTAAAACTTGTGTTTTATTTTTAGAATTGGTATCCATCTCATTCATAAATAAAAAAATGCACTGTCTTGACAATTTAACACAATTGATTTTATACCTTGTATAACTTATTAACTATATCGAATGTTGTCTCATATTCCATGATTTTATATAGAAGACTAAAGGTTCGTTTTATATCAAAGCATACAAATTAATATCTGAGTGCGGACCTTTAACTATACAGCATTTAAGATACTTATTTTCTTGTTTAATGTATAAAGTAAACAGTTGCATAGTATTATAATAATGATTGATGCATAAAAAATGTACGTAATACATCGATATTAATAATCTATAATTAAAAAGAAGCCAACTTTGGAAAATTATTTTTTATACCTGTATCAACAAATTCTTGAATTTATTCAAGGTCTTTTTGGCGATAGCGTTTAAATTTTCACTTGTATTAAAGTTAACTTAATGCTTTGACGAAAAGCAGGTTGGTCAGCTTTTAAGATTTTAGTAATTTAATGTACCTTTTGTACCTGTCAATTTTACTTTTTATTCCATGAAATAGCAACAAAACCAACAGCAAAACTTACATACATCCGACTTATCAAATACTATTAAAATTAATTGTTGCAATATTAATAAAAAAAATTCAGAAAAATATGTAAAATTGAGAATAATCTTACTATTTTGTTGTTCTTTTATAGGGTTGGCACCGCTATATTCACGATAACATAATCTAATTTCAAAAGTTTAATGAAAACACAAAATTGTATTTAAAATAAGACCTTGAATAAAACCATGAAATACTTTACGATAAAACTGTAGATGTTATACCGGTATCAGTTCTTGCAAAAGACGTGTTTTTTTGTTTTTTTTTTTCGTATAAAACCTACGCCAGAATATGGTCTATATTGAGGTCTTTATCAGTTGCACCGGAAGAAATTTTAACTCCAAAAACTCCCGACATCGTTTATACGATTCTTAAGGATATAAGTTATCTACGAATTGAAAATCAATTAAAGAAAAAGCGGAATTGTTTTAAAGAACTAAGGAAGATCTTTAAATAATGTTCACTTCTGTTCTTATTAGCCAAAAAACGTTTTGATGTTAAATTCAAATTAAATAAAGCGTATTTTCTTTTAAAAGATTTTTAAATCTTCATTAAAATGCAGATATAATGGTTATAAAAATATGCACACTGGGAAAACTAAAATCAAAATTTAAATTTTCAGTTCGATTAAACCAGTTCACCGGAAAGCTTAAAAGACAAAATATCATTTTATGAAGGAGTATCTAAATATTTGTTAAGTGCACTTTAAATACCAAAGCGCTGCATGTTATTATATCTTTACTCGCCTTTGTAAACATTTATGAAAGAAAAGAATATACATAACTATATTCATAACTTTAATTAAAAAATTGAAAAATAATTATATTTTAACATAAAAGAATTGTTAAGGTGAATTAGAAACATGACTCATGTTTAAATCTAAGGAATTTTACCTAGCAAAGGCAATAGTTTTTATTATTTAAGTAAAGTCAAATAAAACTTTATTATGATATCAGCGTTTTTTATATTATATCTCCACTTGTTATTGAAATCAACACTAACCTAATACACAGTTTTATCGAAATACAAGGTCTTAATTGTCGAATAGAAGATTTATATTGTAATCGTGTGGAGAACTTCCTGAAAATCGAGATATACCTATTACCGGAAGTTTGTTTATTTATTGGTAAACAAATAACCTTAAGAAATAGATATATGTTTGATTATAATAAAGTGATATTAAATTTGGGTTTTGACCTACTTCCGTTTAAGACCTCAATAAATCGCACTGATAATTGGGATATTACTATTTATTTACATTTAATTGTTTAACAAATAGGTCACTACAGAATGTTTCTAACAAAGTATTAGATGTTTCATATTTTAAAAATAATTGGAATAGAAATAATATAGTTTTTACCACCAACGGGATGAAAGTGTAATGTGTAATAATTTAACATACCGAAGATAGTGTTTGTCGTATTTGTCCAAACCCCGCAGAGCAGCACCACTGTAGCTACTGCCCATGGACTGAATTAGAATAAATATTATTGATTTTTATTATCAAATAGTTGCTAGTTTTTAAAATAAAAGTAATGGAATAAATTATGTTCTTGTATTTTTTTTTTATAATCCAACGCGATTACAGTTAAAATACCAATTTTAAAAAATCTCACGAGAGAGTTGGGGAGTGGTGTTAGGAAAAATCTTATGAAACCTCACCAATGGGGGCGGGGGGTCGAAAAATCAGGAAAAAAGCCTCACGTAATTTGTGGACGCCCCCTAACGATTTACAATAGGAATTGATTTTTCTGGGATTTTTTAATATTATACAGACAATTTTCTGTCTGCTTACTGAACTGGACAATAATATTTAAATTTAGACACGAAGAAGGTAGAAATTCTTTATATCAACGGGTAAAATTAACCTAATAAATAAATTAATAATGGGAATCAATTAATAAGATAATAAGTCAGATTTAATAATAGATTGAATATGAACAAAAAAAAAATATTAAGTTTAAGTCATATGTCCTACCTCCGTTTTTTAGCCTAAAAAATTGGTATAAGTCGTAAGCCTGGTTAAATAAATAATCGTTTAGAATTTTGTTAAATGATTAATTTGTTGTTACGATTCGAAATTCCTCTGCTGCCAAAGTTAAGTTAGGTTTATTTAAATATCTTTTAATGTTATTTTTTGTCATTGGACCAATGCTTTGAAAACAGGTACTCATTACAATTTACAAAGAGATATATAAAAATAATTTAAAATATAAGAATGTTTTACTTTTACATAAAAGCTAACAGCTCTTGTTCCTTTTTTTTGCTTTTTGTTTTTTTTTTGTTTTTTGTTAAAAATGCAACTTAATTTTAATATTTTTGGCTTGTTAAATAGATATTTCCACTTGTCACTTTGCTTTATCATGATAATTATGAAAAAGACTACGAGAAACTTACAGCTAAACTGTGCTCCGAAGCCAATAAGCTAAATCTTACCCCAACTAAATCACAACAATATTCTTATTTTCGGTGTGTCCCCATTTGCTCTTTTATACATTTTTATAATAATTATATGATTTGGGAGTCATAGGAACTAAAATGTGCTTTCAGCTAATTTTTACAATTCTGATCAAGACGTTAATAAACACTGTTGTTTTTTTTTAAGATTAATATTCTCAATTTTTAATGATTGTTTTTGTCGCACACAAAAATAGAGAGTTAGTGTACGGGGAGTAAACAAGGACCGTTTTTTCGAACAGATATAAGAATAAATGAGAAGAATTGGTATGAGCACAGAAATTATCTTATGAAGAAACTTAAATTTGACAGTAGTTAAACGAATAAAGAACTAGGTAGTAGGAGAATTATTTGTTTATAAATGAATAACATTATTTGAACAGAATCAACTTATTGTCTTGAATTGTTTGTTCAAACATAGCGAATTACACAATACACGTAGACAAAACCAAAAGGACAAAAAAAGCATTATAGTTTTGTAATAAGTAGGTTAAATTTCAAGTACGTAGAGGTCCATACCTTAAAACAAAAATATCGTCACCAATAAATGGGAAACAACAGAAACAGATGTCAACGATAAAAAGAACACATAAGAGCTAAGAAAAAACATATATAATTTAAAAAATCTAGAAGAAGAAAGTAGGTATACTAAAACTCCATCTAAATAGGTTACTTATATAGTGAATTATAAAAAAGGAATAAGAGTTAATTAAAAAAATTAAACACGAAGCCTTTAATCGACTAAAAAGGCAAAAAATAACAGTAATCCTTACTTGTAAGACTAAGAAATAGAAAAAATTAGCAAAATTGTCTAAGCCTGCATAATAAAAAAAAATGAAGAGAATATACTTTCAATTAAATACAGTTAGAGAATTCTAAGAAACATGAGAAAAAATAATGCGAGACCAATAACGGCACAAGATCACTTGGAAAAAATGATAAAAACAGTGAAAGCAATCCTAACATCGTGGTCACGGAAGGATCCTTTCTCATACTAAATGAAAACGAAGTAAAAGATGCATGTAAATCGGTTAAAAAGGTTCTAGGCCCACGAAATGTAGTAAGAAAAAACGAAAATGAGAAACTATACTCCTTAAAAAACTGTTTCAAGAGCATATAAAAAATCAGAAGTTCCAGAAGCATTAAAATTATCATATATATCAACAATACACAACAATGAAGAAGACAAAAACAACTATAAGAATTAATAAGAAAATGCTGGAACAAAAATGCACTCAGTGGAATCTATAGCAAGATAATTGAAAAGGAGTATAGTAAAATGGAGGCAAAAGCACAACCCGGATTTAGGGCTGAAAAATCAACCATGAACATGTTTACACTAAAACTTAAATTATGGAAATAAATTAACAGAAAACTCATGTATTATACGTTGAAAGCATACGACATTGTCCTTGTAAGTAAATTCTGAGGAACTCTAAAAGGTTCTTATATCAATGTCAATTTAATAAAAGCCGTTAAATCATTTTGCAATAATAGAAAATCACTAATTAAAATAGGATATAATGTAACAACATAATTCGGTATAACAAAAGGTCTAAAACAGGGATATTGTCTTCACCATCGTTGTTTAAAGTATACTTAGTCGGCGTAAGTTTTATCGCGATATAAATATACTACTTACTAATAATAAATTTTTGATTGGTGATAAAGATTTATTTTAGATATATGTATTTATCATTAATTAATTATCCTTATTAATGGTTTCATACTTCACTAAGAGACGACGATTACTGTAGAAAAAGTCAAAACAAGATATAAATACGATAATAATATACTTCTTATAGGATATTTTAACAATACGATAAGGGATACTTGTATGCAAATATTTTGTTGCAATAATGAATATGATTAATGACAATGTATATCGCTCTGGGGGCACCGAAACAATAAACGAAAAAATAACTCATTGTGCATTTAATAATTAAATCACTGCAATTCTTTTTCTTTTGTTTTAGATTTTTATGTAATTATAAGAAAGTATAAAAAACGCGTATTTAATGTTTTTTATGGTTAAATTCGGTATTGATTCAATAATAAAGTAGTCAATTTTTTTTTTTTAATGGTAAAAAGTTTTGTTTCCATATGAGTCTCTTCTGTTTGATGATTTATGCTAGTTTTAGATATAGGTACGTGTGCCAATTTGTAGCTAATATATTACCCGGAATTCTTTATACAAGGACGTCTTGAACATTTTTTTACTGATGCATTATTCAGCATTGATTTTTAGTAATTATCTTCTTGCGTATTATTTGTGCGTCCTTTTCTCTTAAACCTATCTTTTTCTTATTGTCTATTCTATTTCCTAACAATAGTGAAGTAAGTTTTCGATTCTGTTGACCCTTTAATATGTTTTTACAAACATTTTAATTTGTTTAAACAAGAAACTTATGACTATGAATATAAACATGACAAAAAAGTGCTGTCAACAATTATAGTAAGCTGCCTTTTTAGATGTAAGTGTTAAGTAATATAAAACTTACAGCACAGGAAAATAACTGTCTTAATACCTTTAATATATGTTCATATAGATTACCTAAATACTATTGCAATAATAAGGAAGTTAAAATAATACTAGATTTTTGTATAAATACTGAAACACAAAAAAATATGATATATAAAAAATTAAGAGAAGCAGATTTAACAGAGTAAAGTAGCTGGGAATGATGATATTTATAAAGGGTTTAAATCTGTCATTTGATTAAATTTCTAAATATTTAAAATGTTTTTTTTTTTGTTTATTATATTATTAATTTTTAACCATAATTATATGACATAAAGTTATATTTTTACTCCGATAGTCGTATGTAAGTATTGAAACAAGGTTATCACATACATTGAAACGTTACAACAAAAATCTTCTAATTCAGCATTGAACAATTTTAGTGAGTGTAGATAAAGTTTAATACATAACTTGAGTACTATTTTCATTATTTAAACATTTGATTATTTCAAACTTTAATGTAAAACGTGCCTAAATAAGAGAGCCCTTACTGCTTTCTTTGTGCAAATTTGTGATTATTGTTTTCTAAATAAATTTAGTAAAATATAATTACCTGAAAAATTAAGATATGATGTGATCTACAGCATATTAATTTACTTTCAATTTTCGAAAGTTTATAAAAATCCGAGTAAAAAGCGAGGCTCTTGCGCGCTCTCTATTCCAAAAAAGTTAATTTGCAAATTAATTTTTATTTTCTTTAGAACTAGCTGTTTTCATAAAAAATTATTTATACAATGTGACCTTCAAAAAAAGCTTGGTCACAAAAAATTATTGATGCAAAAAATGGTGAAAAAAAAAATTAAACTCAAATAAGTATGGGCACTTTACATATAATCGTTTATTTTTGATTTTACAAATTTTATTTGCTATTTCAGTATGGTAAACATAATAAAAAAAAATTTCGTAAAAATGGTGAATGTTTAAAAAATGAGTACCTATACTCCATTACTCTCTGTGCTTATATTATCGTTTTTTTCATTTTTTGACTATTATATTTAATAAATAAAAAAAATATATATGTACTTGTGCTCTTTCTTTACATAGTTCTAAGTTCATTTGCAATTTATGTATTGTTAGATATATTTAATAAAATAATGTAATCGATGTTCATGAAAAATGCCGAAAAATATATGTAGGTATATAACAACAAAATCTATGCATATATTCAATTATCGATTTTTGGACTGTCATTTTAAAAATCTTAAAAAAATATAAATACACAGGTGTGCTTTTCCTTGCTGTTTGTTATGTTATAAATTATATACGATTTTTATTTAAAAAAAAATATTCTACAAATATACTATCGTAAAAAATGGATTAAAAAATATGAATTCAAAAATCAGCACACGAGCGCTGTCTACTTACTTGGAATTATTATATTGTTGTTATCTATAAAATGTGCTCTACCACACTGACTATGCAATCTGTGCATATAATAATCTTTTTGCGATTTTTGAATTATTATTTTCAAAAAGTTCAGAAAATTTGTCAAAAAATGGATAAATGCAAAGATGAGACCTCCTGCGCTCTCTGCTTACATAGGTACGTTTATCGAGTGTTAAATGCATCGAAATTAATTGATATTTTTTTATGATTAAACAAATTAATAATAAAAATATTTACTCTCCTGCCTTATTTGTAATATTAATTAATAATAAATTAATGTCCCTATTTTGTATTTAAATTAATCACCTTTAAACGAAAATTAAAACATAACCCTGAAGTTTCTAGTTGGAACCAAATTTAAATACCTGATCTTTTTAAAATATACCTACACAATTACTTTTATATGGATTACACAGAATAGTTAACCTATCATCATATTCTTGAAATTTAAGTGTTTTTTCTCTTTTAATCAAGATATAAAGAAGTGATTTTTTATAATGTTAGGAAGACATGTTTTTCACGTGCAGTAATCTTTTTTATTTTCGCAAAATAAAGGAAAAGTTATTGTTCTAATTTTATATACAATATGATACCTAATACTGATAATGATACAATTCCATGTCAAAAAGGAAGATTTGGAAATAAATTTTAACCATACCTAACGAACTTGTTTACAAAAGCTTTCCCTTTTAATTTATTTAGAGATAGTTAATTATTTTAAAAATGAAAAGAATGATTTTTTAAATAATTTTGCTCTTATTAAGATACTGGCTATAATTATTAATGTATTACATTGTTTGTGTCTGTTTTATTTATATAAATTATTTATCTAAACCTACCAAGTAAATATTCATTTAAAATACCTATTTTTTTATTTTTGAAGAATTTTCTCGACATACAGTTCAATGAGCATTGCTTACGATGGCAGCTATATAAATTTTAAAATAATTAGCAAATCGTTATTGTGATTTAAAAATTTAACTAAAACTAATAAGATAAAAAAAAATGATTTCCAAATATAATTGTAAACTAAACAGTATTTTTAATTTTCAAATAGATCTCATTGAATAAAAAAAAGTATTTTTTGATTACACATGTAACATACTATATATAAATGTATAATTTATAACAAGAATAAATTACTAACCCTGTTGCCATCCCAGAATCAGAATGTGCAATAAATCCAATAAAAAAAAGTTAATCCAAAAGGGAACACTCTTTAACTACACCACAAAAAATAAAAACACAAAAATCTAACATCCACAATGTAAGTCACAACATTAATTAAAAATTAAGTTCAAATGTATAGTCACTTAAAAAATATCCTTAGGATTCACACAAGAAACTATCCAATTTCAAAACCCAAAATCATGTTTAAAAAACTCAAAAATGCGAAATTTCTGGCATGAAATACACACACCCTCTATGAACCAACCCCGAAACGAGGGTTTAAGTTAAGCCTGCTGACTTCTTGACCGCCGTACGATGTGCATTTGTTTTGAAAACGAGTATAACGGTAAGTCGGGTCACGCAGGACGCGCGCACTTCGGATCCAACGAGAACGCGATATGAAACAACTGATCGCGATGGTATGTTTTGCGTTTCCTAAGCTTAGCTTAGCTAAGTCGATCTAAGCAGCCTGCGAAAGCGCGCGATCCGATACGAATGCAAGGTTGCAGGATGGAGAGCGATGTTGTCATGTTGCGATTCGAGCGGGGTTCTTGACTTCTAATGTTTAGATTGTGTTTCTCTGTGTGTTAGACAAATTTAAAAGTTACCTGCAACGTTTCAGCATCAAATTAAAACCCTAAGTTAAAAAAAATCAACAAAATATTAAATAAAAAAAATATTTTATTTGAATGTAAGACAATTCTCTCAAACGGAACAGGAAGTGTTGTCACATCGGTTTAAAAAAAAATTACCTTAAAGATGGTATATTAAAATCATTTTTGAAAGTAAAGGGCTCCAAAATATTTGAACCAATGAAAATCTCTAAATGTACCGAAACCTGTAGGAATGGAAACACCGGTAACTGTTATCGCGTTTAACACCTAACACTTAACAGCATGCAAGCAGGTGAATACCTAGGATATCTTTATTAAATTGGGATTTAAATTGTTTAATAAATAGGAAATATACTGTTATATCCCTTTACACATGTTTTCCCAACATCCTTTGCTCCCAAGTACCCAACACTTTTGCTAGCCAAGTGCAATACCCTACTTGGTTATGCCGCACTGATGACGGCTAATGAGCCAGAAACATGCATGTTTGCGGTTACCATTCCTACTCGTGGCCTTATTGATCCTTTTTGCTTACATGCCCAATAATTTTCCCCTTTTGTTTATATTAATACGCATTTTCTTGGCACTTTGTTTATATATATATATATATATATATATATATATATATATATATATATATATATATATATATATATATATATATATATATATATATATATATATATTATCCCAAATAAAATATTAAGCCAACAATCCAGAGCCAGTTCTAGGGGTACTAAAATTAATGTTTTGGGCCAGATTGTTCCACAGAAGAGTTAGTGCATGTAAACGTAAAATAGCTAAAATACTGTGTCATTGCGATAACTGTCTCACAAGAAACAAACAAATTAGTACAAGGTACCTACCAAAATCCTAGAATGGGGACCATGAACCAATGGAACAAGTAAAGTAAGCCTAATTAGTTTGCAATATGTCAGAAGGCCTCCATTAAAAAACGGATAGTATTTAAAATAAAAATATTATAAATAATAAATTATAAATTAAAATATGCAAGTAATATTAAACAGTTGTCATCTGTTGAGTTTACTATAGAAGCAACTTTTTAATTTTATTAATTAGGTGGAGGTTTAGAAACAAAAAAAGAAGAAGGAATAAAAAAATAGTGTTTAAGTGCTCATTTAATACTTACAAAAAAAAATTTAACTCAAAGAAACATACATAGTAAATCAATTGGTATTATACAGTTCTCCTCTCCTATACTTCATTTAAAAACTAGGAGGAGTGATTTGAAAAGCCAGACTTACAGCCAAATAAGTTACTAGAAAATTTACAAGGCGGCAAATTTAAATACATTTCTTTCATTTAAATAAAATTGAAAATAAATGTTTATGGACACTTTATATATGGTCTAAGATGGTCACAAAGTAAACTTACAATAATTATATTAAAAAAAGAAATCAATTAACAAAAGTCACCATTATAAATATTTCACACTTTGAAAACAAATTACTTGATAAATGTAAGTGGCAAATTTTTATAGTGTAAACTTGCCTCCAAATTAACCAATAAACAAACGCGAGTGTTGCCAACTTAAATTCAAATCGCTCCTCCTAGTTTTTAAATAAGGTATAACTATTCTGATATACTCTTTCCAATCCTAATGTGAAATTTTGTGCTCTTTTGGCGGTTTTTAAGTGCCTTTGACGACATTTCCGACCATTGGCGTGGAATTAAATAAAAAGAGTTCATAAATTTTTATTAATTTTTGTTTTAAATTTCAAAAGAAAAACGGTTTTTGTATATTTGTAAATTTTATATCAATTTGAAAATTGTCAAATAACAAATTAATTCTTTCAAATTGAAACTTGTTAATTTTAGTTATTAATAAGAACATTTGGCTCATTATTCAAATAGTACATAACTTATAATATTTTTATAACAATTGTCTAAAAATAATACTCATTTTATTAGACAATCTTAAAAGATTGTCTGTCCAGCAAGGACCATGAGGAGGTATGAGCCTTTTTTGCCTGGAAAGGAAAGGGTTGGGTACGTTAGTAAGAATATAAAATTAGTTTGTTTTTGAAAACAAGTTTTCAAGATACATCACGATACATCACGATAGTGAAATTGGTTGGAATTAATAACAAGAATTGTCAGAGTCTTCTGAAGTAAAATCGTTTCCAGGTTGAATAACTAATGGTGCTATTGGCGGTAAAACAGGATATTTCTTTTCTATTTTTATAACATGTGTTTGCCAATTTTTCTATACATCGCTATTAATGTCACTAATTACCTCTCGAATATTATCAAGAACAACTGCGCTTAAGGTTGGTGACTGAATATATTTTCGTAAACGTTTCTTTACAGTACTCCAAACCATTTCGATTGGATTAAAAATACAGTAGTAAGGAGGTAAACGCAAAAGGGTATGACCATGTCTGCTGCAAATGGTGTCAATGACGTATTCATTTTTAAAATTCTGACTTTTGATCATTCTTATTAATTCGTTCTTTACTGGAACCTTTTTAGGAACATTGATATTTTTGATTGCCATAAATCTTAAAAAATCATCGTTTTTTGTTTTATTATTAGATATTTTGTTTAATATGCGGAAATGATACGTGGCATTGTCTATAACAATTATTAAATTGTAAGAAAACCCAAAAGATAGTGTTGAATTTCGATTCATAAATAAATAAATAAATAAATAAATAAACGAAAAACTAAAAGAAACTGGAAAATTAAAAACAGAAAAAATGCGTAAAAAATTAAGGCTAAAAAAATACCTTTCTAAATCAAATAATATAACGCCACCGTAAGCTGGCGCAGTTATTATCTTATATATTTAAACGAGAAATTCTTACTATATTAAGTACTATCAAGCTGACCGTAATATATCTAATATAAAAAATCAATAAAAATCAATCACGCTACTGTGTACTGTAATGGGGAACAAGACTATTCGCGGTATTAAACTCACGCAATTTTTCTCTTTGATCTTTCGTTTGATGTACCCGGCGCTTAGTAAAAGCCGTCGGCATTTCTTTACAATAATATCAAAAGGGTGCGTACCGGCTTTTAAATGGCGAACTATATACACAATGTTGCCATTATTTAAAAATGTATTTAAGTATAAGTAATATATACAAAATTGATATCATTAGAAGTGAAAACTGTTTAAATAAGAAGAACCTAGTTAATTAATTTAAGTATATATTTTGTAAGAATATTTTTATATTATCTTTCTAAGAGTCATTGACGAACAATTGAATAATAAAGTAGAGAGAAAATTTTCAAAATATATAAACTTAGGAATATTCGCAAATATATCTGACAACCTAGATTGAAAAGTCGGTTTCTTTGTTGGGGTTTAAGGGCGTGGTTATGTTTTCACATTTAGATTGGATAAACTATACATAGATATTGATCATATTAAAATTGTAATGCTAACAAATTTTGTAAAATTTGGCTGAAAAACTACAAAATATCTTGTTACCTCAATCGTTAAACTAAAAATCGTTGACATTTTAAAAAACTGAAAATGTTAATATTTCAAATACAGCAAAGGATTATTTAAAAATATTTTTATTGCTTTGTTTCTAATGCAAAAAAATATATTTAGTTATTACTTCTCTAAAGCTAGAGTAATAAAATTATAAAAGAAATACTCATAAAAACAAAATTTTGAAAATGCAATAATAATACTTTCACTTTGGACATGAAATAAACGAATGAAAAACAAAAGAAACTATGAATAACTCATTATACATACTCGTAAAACTAAAAAAAAAACTTACATTTCTATAACACTCACTGCGATATGACAACACCGTTTGGAAAGATAAGTCTTTGTTTGGAGGTTGCCCGTTTCTAAATCGACCATTGAAGGTTTGGATTGTAAGGTGGAGACCTTTCTTTCCCTACCGTCAATTTCATATTTCATTGCCTTTTCTCGCGACTTGTAAATCGAGGTTGACAGCCGAAATTTATGAGCTGTAAATGGCGCTATTTTGTTTATTAATTGTTGTTTTCTTTGCGGTAAAAGTTATACAATAGTGATGCAAAGGAATTCATATTTCTGTATCCATAATAAAGATGTTTATTTATATAGATTTTGTCCAACTCCTAAAAAACATAGTTCTTTTAAATGGTGTTTTTATTGTCATAAAGATTGATGAATATTTGCAGTGGGTTTCGGAGTGTGCGATAATTTATATTTTATTTAATTTAAACTAAATAGTAAAAGATGAAACTAGGTGGAAAATACCTTTATTAAAATTCGTTAATTAAGATATCATTCCAGTAAGTTCACCTGAGGTTACCTACTTCAAATAAATACAATTATTATACTCTGCACTTGTGAAACCACTTGTATTAATCTTGAAATATTCAAACAAAATTCCATATACGTCAGAAAAAAAATTTGATCTAACGGAAAAACTAAATTTAGGTCAGAAGTTAGATTTCAAAATAATTAATATAATAAATAAGTATAAAAATTTAGAAATTTAGAGAAATGACTAATTAAAAAAATCACGTGATGCAAATTTTAAATTACAAAAAAAAACGTTCAATATTTAGGTGAAATTTTTGTCGATTAAAATACTATTTTTAATTTCCATCTACACTGCTGTAGGATCTACACTCTTTTTTGGGTAGTGCTTCATATTAAAAACCATTTGGCAAATGCTTCCTGAAGCAATCTGGTTCCATTAGTAAAGTAATTATTTTGAGATATCTGGAATTTTTAAAATGTAGAAATAACACAAACAAGAAAATGACTTAAGGAGATTAAGGCCTTGCCAAGCAGATCTGGTATTATTGTTAATATCAGGTTGCCTTACTTCAACAACTGCTTTCATCGAAACATAAAACATGTTTTATAATCCCTATAATATAATCCCTATCCCTTCCCTATCCCTATATATTATAAATGTGAATGTAAGTTTGTTTGTTACGCTTTCACGCGAAAACTACTCAACCGATCATCATGAAAATTTGTACACATATTCTTGGAGGTATTAGAATTAACATAGGATACTTTTTATTAAAAAAATCACAAAAACTAGCTTCTTCAACGCCATCTAGCGGTTCAGTAATGAAGTTCCAAGCCTGAGTATTCCACCGTGAGGTGGCGCAGTTAATATCTTATATATTTAAACTAGCAATTACGACTTAATAAAGTACTATGGCGCCACCGTAAGGTGGCGCAGTTAATATCACATACATTTAAACGAGCAATTCTTACTTAAGGTTTATTTCGCATAATATCTCATATATTTCAACAAATCTTGCTAAATTAATAATATGACGCATCCCTTCCCTTCCCTATCCCTATCCCTTCCCTATATATTATAAATGTGAATGTAAGTTTGTTTGTTACGCTTTGACGCGAAAACTACTTAACCGATCATCATGAAAATTTGTATACATATTCTTGGAGGTATTAGAATTAACGTGGGATACTTTCTATTAAAAAAATCACAAAAACTAGCTTCTTCAACGCCATCTAGCGGTTCAGTAATGAAGTTCAAAGCCTGAGTATGCCACCGTGAGGTGGCGCAGTTAATATCTTATATATTTAAAGTAGCAATTACGACTTAATAAAGTACTATGGCGCCACCGTAAGGTGGCGCAGTTAATATCACATATATTTAAACGAGCAATTCTTACTTAAGGTTTATTTTGCATAATATCTCATATATTTCAACAAATTCTTGCTAAATTAAATAATATGACGTAAGGTGCCGCAGTTGCTACCTAATATATTTAATCGATAAATTACAAAATATAATCAAAAAATAGTATACAGCTGAAAATTTACGAGAAAATATGATAAAAACGACAAAATCAAAAAAAAAAAAAAAAATTGAACCCAAAATAAAATCGTAAAAATTTGAAAAAACCAAAAAATACATCCGTTATATGCGGTACGAAGTCCGCGGGGTCAGCTAGTAATATTATAAATGTGAATGTAAGTTTGTTTGTTACGCTTTCACGCGAAAAGTACTTAACCGATTATCATGAAAATTTGTACACATATTCTTGGAGGTATTAGAATTAACATAGGATACTTTTTATTAAAAAAATCACAAAACTAGTTTCTTCAACGCCATCTAGCGGTTCAGTAATGAAGTTCCAAGCCTGAGTATGCCACCGTGAGGTGGCGCAGTTAATCCCTATCCCTTTCCTATATCCCTATCCCTATCCCTATAATAATATTATCCCTACTTATATTATAAATGTGAATGTAAGTTTGTTTGTTACGCTTTCACGCGAAAACTACTCAACCAATCATCATGAAACTTTGTACACATATTCTTGGAGGTATTAGAAGTAACATAGGCTACTTTTTATTAAAAAAATATTTTTTATTTTTTACGAAAAATAACAAAAATTGTTTGTCAAAAAATCTCAAAAACTAGCTTCTTCAACGCCATCTAGCGGTTCACCGTAAGGTGGCGCAGTTAATATCTTATATATTTAAACTAGCAATTACGACTTAATAAAGTACTATGGCGCCACCGTAAGGTGAAGCAGTTAATATCACATATATTTAAACATGCAATTCATACTTAAGGTTTATGACGCCACTGGAAGGTGGCGCAGTTTATATCTCACATATTTCAACAAATTCTTGCTAAATTAAATAATATGACGTAATATATTTAATCGATAAATTACAAAATCTAATAAAAAATAGTAAACGCCTGATAACTTACGAGAAAATATGATAAAAACGTTAAAATAAAAAACATAATTAAAAACAAAATAAAATCTTAAAAATTTGAAAAAACCAAAAAAGACATCAGTGTTATGCGGTACGAAGTCCGACGGGTCAGCTAGTATAAAATAAAACTTTCTTTGATATATGCGCAAAACGTTAGTTATTAGCGGTCAAATTTGGAAAATAGAAATTGTTAAAAAATACAATTGTGTTGCTTATACACGGTTTTCTTGATTGGTTCGGAGATCTAATAAGTTTATATCACGGTTCAATAAGAAAAAAAAAGATAGAGGTAGAATAAAGACTTATTCGCTATTAGATTAGTGTATATTTTATCTGTATTTTGAGAAATTATAATTTTAATAAACATTAAAAACAGAGAAAACTGCAACCTTTACCTATATCCTGTAAGGCTTCTACGCACTTCAGTAACAGATACATTTATAATTGGTAAGTGTCACTTGGCGCTACGCGCTCTGGTGGTTAAAAATATTACTACTGCTAGGATGATAGATGTGATTTAATTACCTAAAGTTATGTAGTTTTTATTTACAATTGAAATGTTTTTATCATTAAATCAAGTTCTTGACTTTATTGAGGCTACTCCTAAGTCTCGAAATTTTGTAGAAGGAGAGAAAATAATTAATGCAGGACATTTAATGTATAATGGGTTGGAAAATCAAAACAATGATCAATACGATATTTTGTCGTATTGTATACAATCATCAGCTTTTCGTGATAAACCCCATGAAATAAAAACAGTTATACAAAAAAATTGTCAAATTGTTTCATCCAAGTGTAGCTGTACAGCTGGACTTAGTGAAAGATGTAAACACATCACAGCGGTGTTATTATATTGTACTCGGTAAGTGTAAATTTTAATGACACTGAATATAGTTTACCTTTTTCATTGTTTTTCTTTTAACAAAAAACCGATTAGGTTTTGGAAAATGATGAAAACGAACGTCTGAATTTTGGGCTGCATTACTTGAACATCCTTAAACACAACAGTATTTTCTACTTTTGGTTTTTTTTGAAGAAAATCTAGCTCCACAATTATTTAATAAATCTGAGGCCATAGTTAAATGTTAATTTTCACTGATGTACACTTTTTTTATTATTAATAGACGAAATATAAATAAACAAAATTTAACAGCATACAAATTTGCCTTATTTTTATGTATGGCTAACTACCAGGTGTCACCCTAGCGCTAGTTTATAATGTGACCACCAGTCAGCGCACCATGTCCGGTGACACATACCAATATGATATGACACATGTGGCACTCACTCATTTCCTTCTTAAGCACATGACGTTAATCAGAGAGTGATTACTTGTTAAATCGACAATTGAAAGATCAAACCCTACATTACTTTTTTGTGTCCTGTCTTATATTTTTATTCGGTTAGGATACCGGAACCATGAATTTAAGTAAAGTAATTATTTTGAGATATCTTGCTTAGGATCCGGCAGGACTTGAAACCTATAGCCGGTAATGCCTCTAAACTTTTCGGCCACAAATGCATTAGTAATTAGTCAGCTTTTTGATCGCCTTGATTCAACTCATGTCACATGTGACAGTCACTTCCTCTTTAAGCACATGTATGCATTAGGGAAATTAATGTTAGTGAGGGAGATTATTTGTCTAATCTACAATTGAAACATCAAACCCTAAGTGACTTTTTTTACACTGTCTTATGTTTTTATTCGGTTAGGAGACCGGAACCATGGATTTTTAGTAAAGTAATTATTTTGAAAAATCTTTGATGGGATTTATAAAATTTTGAAATTACTCAAACCTATTGTTATATTAAGACAAGTCGAACTCAATTAAAAAAACGTACGAATCTAATAAAATCAATATAATAAAAATATTTGTACCTATTTTCTTTGTTAAGTTGCTTCAATCGAAAGTCAATAAGGCAAAGTAAAATAAAATATTTAAATTAAAAACACTGACTTCAAAAATTTTATTTCTAATGCCAAAAATGTGTAATTCAAAGTTAGACTAAAAAAAAAAATGATAGTATTGAACAGATTCCCAAAAAAACTTCTGTTTTCTATTCCTTTTCAATTACAAAAAAGTAAATACCCCATTAATTTTTAAAGGGAACCTTTTTATGTTAGGTTTGGAAAAGTGTAGCGATAAAAAAACCTCACAAAAATAAGTAATGAAACTTCCCTTGGCCTGCCTATCTCTCGTAGATTTTACTTTCAAGTAGGTAAACCAGATATTATTAAAAGCTTTACTTTCATCTAAATTCACTGAATTTCACATGCTTTATAAAATATATTTAGTCCTCTGCTATTATTTTATTCTAAAATTTTTTTATTCAATCCCGGCAACTAGCTAAAAACAAATCCCTATTTTTGTAGTTTTTGGTGCTTATTATATCTGGTTTTGTTCTTTTTTTATTTTTGTCCAACATATAAATACGAAGCTACATATTTATCCTTTTGCACTCAAGCACACAGTCCTACCAACCTCCCGTCATAAGTTAAAAGAAGAAATCCTGTTGTAACGATCTACTCATAATTTTTAACCGCAAAAAAGGGTTCGGTATACTG
This sequence comes from Altica lythri, assembly GCA_964028335.1. Taxonomy (NCBI): domain Eukaryota; kingdom Metazoa; phylum Arthropoda; class Insecta; order Coleoptera; family Chrysomelidae; genus Altica; species Altica lythri. Next base: position 16,723,073 of record OZ034802.1, on the reverse strand, counting down.
TTTTGTTTATCATAGATTAAGAAAAAATAATAGTATGGTGTTGTTTGTCTCTAAAAAGGAAAGGAGAGACAGAAGTTTCGCAGTCACAACAATTTGAAGTTTTCCAGCATTTTTTCTACAATCGCAGTAGACAAATTATTAGTTTAGTTTTTTTTTTCAATATAACCCTTATTGTAATGATATTAATAGTTATTTATGATATGAGTGTTAAAAGTGAGGTTTTATTTTGTGAGTGAAAATGTTTGTGAAATGAGCGGAGCGAATTGAACAATTTCACGAACAAAATAAAATCACTTTTAACACAAATACCATACAATTTTTTTTGTACAACTTCCCTATTTTGATAATGAAACGAGCGAATTTTCAATGACAATGAACCAAACCGTGTTAAAAGTAAACTAAACCGTGTTAAAAGTAAACTTGTTTACATGGCAACGTGTTAAAAGTATTTTTAACACGCTGCTATGTAAACAATCGTTTTTAACATTGTTTGCTATCATTAAAAGTGTCACTTTTAATGACAGTTGTACAAAAATATGTTTTTCTGTGATATACAATTTCTGCCTTTTTTTATATAATTTTCTTTCAAACATATCTAGTTGGTTTCAGGAGCGCGTATCCATCCTAAACTATACAATTTAGAGAAAATTCTAAAAATGAAAAAAATGCAGATTATTCCTTTGCAGCAATATGTCACATCACTAATTAATACAGTTTTACCCTATTGTATAAAAATATAGCACACAATATAAAATCAAAAATATCGATATATTTTGTGAAAGTTAATTAACATGGTTAATTAACAGTTAAAATTTAAATTATGTGTTACTTTGTATTTTATAAACCTTGTAATTCCAACCGTTGCTGTAAGCTTATTAAAATTTTTTTCGCAACTTCTAAATCTTGGTATTTATTTTTTTGATAATTCCAAGAACGGAATTTTTCTCTTTTTGCTTGCCATGACCTTAGCTTCCTTTCAAGTACTCAAGTCCGTATTTGTTGCAAAAAATGTAAAGTATACATAAATTACTTCTTAGCCATTTTTCATCCTGCGAGATCTCAAGTACCTGTCCGATTACAAGAAGCTACCGCGTATACTTGGTACTGCTAGTAATTCCGATGAGTACTTTTCGCTGTCGTGTCTTGCTGGTGCCGATGCCGACGATGACGGGAGCCGACATCTGTGAAATGCAGAAAGAAAATTACCTATACAAACATCGGTTACTACATTTAAAATATTGCAGTAACACGGAGAAAGTACTTTGTAATTTGTAGTTTAGGAATAACACTCGATTATATGTTATTTTGTATAGATATGTAAATGTGCATATTGTACAGAACAAATCTCGATATAAGCAGATGGTTCATAATTACAGGACCTTAAAATGTATAACAAATTTTATTTTTATGTAGGTAAGTATATAATTTTCTCAATTTGAAATCTGTAAAATGAGAGTATTTTTGTGTGTAATACAAACCCTAATTTATATCAAATCTATCGTTTATGACATTTTTTGACTGATTTCAAAGAGTCGAGATTATAAGTTCCACCAGTTTTTTTTTTATTTTTGTTCGCTCATAACTTTTTGGCAAATAAAGCAATTTAAACTATTTCTTTGAACAAAGGAGTTGTACCATGTAGCAACCAAAAATATGGGAAACAAAAGTTTTTTTTCAAACAACTAGTCACCTGAATTCGATTTCCTTACTTAAATATACCTACCTAAATCTATACTAATATTATAAAGAGGAAAGGTTTGTTTGTTTGTTTGTTTGTTTGTTTGTTTGTTTGTTTGAAATGAATAGGCTCCGAAACTACTGGACCGATTTCAAAAATTCTTTTACCGTTGGCAAGCTACACTATTCCCGAGTGACATAGGCTAAGTTTTATTTTCAAAAAAAATAGGGATCCTTACTAAAATGCCATTAATGTAACCAAAAATGACCTTAAAACCCTTACATCGCGTGCGCTGAAAATACTAGCCTCAAGGTCAAACCTTCCAATTAGTAGGGATGTAATATTGTTTACAGGGAAGCGTTGACCCAATATATTTAGTGGCGAGGAAAGGTTTGTTTGTTTGTTTGTTTGAAATGAATAGGCTCCGAAACTAGTGAACAGATTTCAAAAATTCTTTTACCGTTGGCAAGCTACACTATTCCCGAGTGACATAGGCTCTGTTTTATTTTCAAAAAAATAGGGATCCTTATTAAAATGCCATTAATGTAACATGTAACCAAAAATGACCTTAAAACCCTTACATCGCGTGCGCTAAGGATACTAGCCTCAAGGTCAAACCTTCCAATTAGTAGGGATCGTTTTTTCCCATGGCCAACCGCCTAAGGCGGGTCGAGCACCTGAAAATCAATTTATTTTGTTGCCAGAAAATAAAACAACATGTAATATTGTTTACAGGGAAGCGTTGACCCAATATATTTAGTGGCTTTTGTTATTTTTCTTTAATCCCCGTGCAAAGCCGGGGCGGGCTGCTAGTATTTGATAAAATTAGGTGACTATGACAACCAAATTTATACCACTTCAATTTGCTTATTTACCAGGAGCGATGTGAGTTCCTTTCAAGGTTGCTTCAAATAACAAGGACCTGTTAATACAAATCCGAACTGTTCTGATCCGGTTCGAATTGTCTAACACTTCGATATATTTAATTCAATGTTTGGAAGGTTCCAAGAAGTTGACCGAAAATTTAAGTGAAACTATCCACTTTGTCTAAAAGTGATCAAAGCTTTCTTTTTTGAAACTAATATAAATGCGCAAAACTTTAATTATACGCGGTAAAATTTGTATAATACTTATAGTTATATTTTAAATTTATAGACATCCACTTAAAAAAACTTAAATTATGACACTACCCCAATTACAAATTGCTTAATAAAGGCAATCCGTTTTTGGTACAAAATGTCGTTAACTAGCTACTCATCAGAGAGATATAAAATCATGTTTAGTTAAAAGTTTTGGCTATAATCGTTCATGATGATCTTATCGAAGTTGTGAACGGAGAGACCTAATCAAATTAAGTCGCACGCATGAATTCTAAAGACATAAGAGGCTTAAATCTAAAATTCTTGTAACTCTATAAGGATGGTGGTAAAAAGGGATAAACATGTCTAAAGAATTACCCCACATAGCTCGACAAAAGAGTATCAATCACATACCACAGTAATCAGGCAATAACAGTTAACGTTAACACGAACGTTTAATGCAAAAGAAACAACTAACTGATCTTATTTTCAGTTTATTTATTGACAACTTTCTTTTGTTACAAACAAATAATAGTTTAAATATTTTTCTATACTCTTTCTATGTATTTGCTTAATAACCCAACTCTTTCCGATTCTTCTTATACACTTACTTAATCTTTATCATCCTTTGCAAATTTTCATACCGATTTGTTTACACGGGCTCCTTATAGTTTCTGCAACCTTTGGAAACAAAATATGTAAAATTCGCTTTCACACAACTTTATTTGGGAATGAGAACAAACTCTAAAAAATGCATTTTCGATGCAAAATTTCCCAATAACCATGATGGTCATTGCAAAATTTTTAAATTTGCCAAAGGAAAGTCTGAAAAGCGAAAAAGATAACAAAATTTTGTAAAAATTTTAAGGGGCTCTTGTAAGGCCTAATAGGCCGATCGGGCTAAAAATTTGTGTAGTTTATTTGTATTAGAAATTAAGTGTGCCAAATTTTAGGCGAATAAGAGAGGCTAGGGTCATAAACTTTGTTTTTTTGATGCATGTACGCAAAAAAGATCATGAGGCCACGAGTAGGAATAGTAACCGCAGACATGCATGTTTCTGGCTCGTTAGCCGTCATCAGTGCGGCATAACCAAGTAAGGTATTGCTCTTGGCTAGCAAAAGTGTTGGGTACTTGGGAGCAAAGGATGGTAGGGAAACATGTGTACAAAAAAAATACAAACATGTGTTAAAAAACACAAACAACGAACGCTCACACAGTCCTATCGCCTTTTTTTTTTGGGTGCTTGGAACGACTCAAACACAATGAGTCCGTTTCGCCAACGTGGCGACGCTGGTCGTAGCCCCCAAATGTGAGCACAGCTGGCCGAAGGCACAAATGGCGATAGGACTCCTGTGTGAGCGTTCGTTGTTTGTGTTTTTTAACACATGTTTGTATTTTTTTTTGTACACATGTTTCCCTACCATCCTTTGCTCCCAAGTACCCAACACTTTTGCTAGCCAAGAGCAATACCCTACTTGGTTATGCCGCACTGATGACGGCTAACGAGCCAGAAACATGCATGTCTGCGGTTACCATTCCTACTCGTGGCCTCATGATCTTTTTTGCGTACATGCCCGTTAATTTGCCCCTTTTGTTTGTAATAAATACGCATACTTGGCAACCTTTTTTGTTTCACATCCTGGGCTTGGAACGACTCAAACACAATGAGTCCGTTTCGCCAACGTGGCGACGCTGGTCGTAGCCCCCAAATGTGGGCACAGCTGGCCGAAGGCACAAATGGCGATAGGACTCCTGTGTGAGCGTTCGTTGTTTGTGTTTTTTAACACATGTTTGTATTTTTTTTTGTACACATGTTTCCCTACCATCCTTTGCTCCCAAGTACCCAACACTTTTGCTAGCCAAGAGCAATACCTTACTTGGTTATGCCGCACTGATGACGGCTAACGAGCCAGAAACATGCATGTCTGCGGTTACCATTCCTACTCGTGGCCTCATGATCTTTTTTGCGTACACGCCCGTTAATTTGCCCCTTTTATATATATATATATATATATATATATATATATATATATATATATATATATATATATATATATGTAACATAATTTTAGAATCTTTCCGATTCACTCACATACAAATTTTCAAATTCGGGCGCGCGCATAAAAGTATAACTTTAACAATTGAGATCGTTTAATAAAACCTTTCATCTTTCCAATAGTATATTACATAATATAGCTTATCGATCAAAATCTAAAAATTTTTATTGCGAAAATATGTATCGTGTGTACATAATATCAACTAAAAACTGTATAAAGTTAATCAGTACGTGTGCAGTATCAAATATTTTGACTAGCGTATAAGTTGGTAACAAAGTAAGGAAGCCTCTTTAATAGAGAAAGTTCGAAGAAAGAGAGTGACACAAAAACTCGCATTAAATAGCGAAACTCCAAGAATAAGTCACATAGGTGGCGTATTTGTACCAGGTATTCATGCCAATTCATAAAAAATTAAACTCGAAAATTCCCGAAGAAGAAACCTATAGGTATGACGAAGAATGAAAGAATACATTGTATTATCCCAAAAAGTTAACTGAACAACATTTTTTAAAAACTCTGTTTAATTATTTATTTTTAAAGTGAACATATAACTAAAGATTTTGTGATTATTTTAAGCGTCTACCCGTTTTTATTATCAATATTGAGCAAAAACGAGTAAAAAATAACATTCGTTGCGTGGGAGTACCCTTAATTATTTTTTTTAGTATTTTTTGTTATAGCGGCCCCTAAAATACATCATCTGTAAAAATTTCAACTTTCTAACTATCACAATTTACTTGATAGGTACAGCCTGGCCCTAGGAGGACAGACGGACAGCAAAATCTTAGTATCGTTTCGCTACGGAACCCTGAAAATATAGTCGTGAAAAAGTATCTTAAACACACAAATCTGAGAAGTATTAAAATCTGCCCTTGACACAAGTGGACTTTTATTTACTTAATAAAAAATATTTGGGAAGTTGAGTCTGAACAACTGTCTTATCAGTAAATATTTACACAGAAATTGATAAAAATATAACGGTGCATTAATTATTTTGCTGCATTTTCCAGCGATAAGGTTTTATGCTCTTTATCAAATTATTTGAGTTGCGATAGGTCGGTTTTCGCTAGCCTAGAAAGATTTCAGATGCTTGTTTTGAATCACCCTGGATCGGTGTTGCCAAGAGAATTAAGAATAAAGTCAATAAAAAGTTACGAAGCTCTTAATATAACGGTTAACAAATTTTAGTTTAAATGTAGTTGTAAATTCTTTCCAGAAATTATGAGTCATAATAATTTAAATTAACATACTATCTAAAGAAACATAATAAATTTTTAATAAAATAGTATTAAGCTGTTGTTTATTAATAACCGTTCTAAGTAGTAAATTTAATTATGTTGTTTAAACTTTTTTACAGTGTATATACTATTTCACTATATACAAATAAAATTCATAAATTAATATTGCGTATATTAAATTAAAAGCAAATATATATTTTAAATCATGTATAGATACACGACGACCTTCTTTTATTTCACGTAATACGAGAAACGTGAAGCCATGTCAATATCATATTTGTCGACCAAACGAATATGTTGTACGTGATGTCGATGCCAGAACTTATTGGAACAGGAATTAGTTAAATGTTACTTAAGTTCATTTTGTTTCTAGATTTATCAAATTTTCAACGAAAAAAAAAATTAAAATAAATTTTACATAGTAGCAATGTGAGTTAAGTTTTATTATTTTTCTAACACTGATACATACATATTTTATTGCTATACAAATACACGAGGGCAAGATGAGTCGTAAAAATCAGTTTTAATTTTATTGGTGTATTCATTTTTTAAATGACTACAATCACATTAAACAATGTTTTTTGGAACGAAGTTCCCTTTCGCGCGTTACGACTGAGACTAGCCGGAAAAAATTCAGACCAAAAAATGTCACGACACGACACGACCGACACGACACACGCATGTATCTCTGTCTGCCCGTCTGTCTCTCTCTCTCTCTTATAGATAGATATATCTTTATTTAAATAGGAAACCCTAATATACATAAATACTAATAAAAGTACAATTAAAAAGACACTAATTTAAATGAAAAGAAAATTTACATTAAAAAGAAAATACTGTAGAAAAAAAATAAGTACCTATAATAGTATTATATTTTATTTCATCCTGTTTTTATAAATTACTAAATTCATAAAAATTTTAAAAATAGTTCGTAACTTGACTAGTTAGGTACGTCAAATTACCTTAACTGTCAGTTACTGTCAAATATTTTAAAATTTTGTATTAAATTGTTAATTCCTGTTTTAACTTAAATTGAAATAAAAAGTAATTTTTGGTATATGTATGTCATCTAAACCTCTGGTATTGTATGAATGGACACTTTTGTTAAAAGAAACGAACTGTTGAAAATATTCAGGTAATAATGGATTTACTATTTTCTATTTTGCTTTGAATAGTAGTGCAGCGACTTTGTTAAAAGTTTATACAGGTTTTTTGTAGATAATAAATAATAAAATAATAACAATAATGTATCCTGACAGTGTTTCTCCACAAATTCCGGATATTGCTGATGGAGTTAGGTAAGTAGAGATTTTATACAGACAATAATAAATGCTTATGTATGTATAAACACTCTGTTGTGTTTACAAATTACAATTCCTTCACTAATTAATCGAAAGGAACTTCGTTCCATCCGGGTGTCCCTTGACACCTCTCACTTTTTTTTATAATTCGAATCCGTCCCTAAATTGCAATTCTAAAAGGTTTTATAAAATATGCATTATGCAATATACAATGGGAATAGATGAAAATCATTGGCGACAAATACTCCTTTTATAATTTTGGAATAGTAAACAGTAAGCTGCCTAGTCTTAATCAATGTAAGTTAACTTAAATGAAATTATACACAGTTATATTCAACATAGATGTGTTTATTTGACCAAGGGCCGATTTTTTCATCATTATATAAACCTACTAAAAGCTACCTAATTAATAAAATTATTGGACTCTTTTTTTGTCAGATAAGTCGTTGTCGTTTTTTTTTATTACAGTATTTAACCTACGAATAACAACCGAACCGATTATTTAATTTATGGAAACGCTAACTTCAATTTAGTAAAACAAATGTACCTATAGGTTATATATACGAACCTTGGATGAAGACAGACTATCTAATAAAAACTAGCGTCAATCTGTCACCGGTCACGCGACTCACCCATTGCCATTAAAAATATCCATTATTTACTAATTTTTGTTTACAATTTTCTGACATAGTTATAAGTTTAAGACAATTTTCACATAATGCGTGGTATTGATAATCCAGTGTGTTAGCAGAGAAATTGTGGAAAACTTTCATTTTTACGACATAATGCCAAGTCATAGCTGGAACGCAATCGTTTGTCAAGTCAACCATGTTTGATATTGGAATTTTCTAAGAAGACAAAATATTTTTAAAAGAAGAAAACAACTGCTCAAACGCATACCCTATAAACTTCAAAAGATCTTTTTATCGTAAAATCACTAAAAACCACATCTGTGGATTTATACAGTTTCACTGAAAAATAAACACAATTTTCGAAGTCACTTCTAAACTTTAAAAGTATGTCATTTAGCAGACATTATTTCGTCTATCTTGGAAGTCTCTGAAGTGGTTAAAAAACCAATCTGCAGCTTCTAAAAACGCTTGTTTTATCAATTTCTCGTTTTCATACGTTTTTTCTTCTGAAATTATTTAAGATACACAGTATGATGCTTTAGTTGCAGCCTTACTTTTGTCAACTGTTTTTAAAAAAACATTGTCTGTTGTTCAATTAACTGATTTTTTAATTGTTTCTGTTTTACCGTTCGGGTGACAGAACGTAATTGAAATGATTTTTCAAATTTCGAATTTACTTTTCTTAATGCCTCTTGATATTTTTTTTAGCAACAGCCACAATTGTCTTACATAACAAACACATTTTTGCCTTCAAAAATGGAATATTGTTTAGAATGGAAATGGTAAGTTTTCATCTTTTTATGCTTGCTATCTTTTTTACTATAGGCCAGGCCAATTTTAACACAACCAGTTGGGCAGTTTAATTTTAAACTATACGCACTGCCAGTCGCTGCACCTTGCGTATTTATTTATTTTAATGAATGAATGAATGAATGAATGAAGAGGTAGGTTGTAGGACTTATGTCCTTTTCAGGGAGTGGATGGGAATGTTTGGATGGTGTTAGTAAGCCCCGCTTTTACAAACTTCTCCATTTGCAGCAGGTTGAATAGCTTCAACGGTTTTTCTTGTATCTTCTTGCTATCTATGGCGCTTGAACGTACCTAACGAGTCTTTTCTCTTTGTGTGAGTGTAAGTGTAAGTGTAAGGAGACACTAGAACGTTTTCCTGTGTAAGTTATATTTTTGTATTTGATAACAAGTTCTAATTGTTTGTATCCCTATAGGCGCTGATGAAGACGGAAAAAACCCATCGAAAATATCGCATTTTGGAAAAGTTTCTTCCTAATGTTGGCATTTTACATCATTTGCTGACCCTCCTACGATTGACGCTTGACGCTTTCCCGATTGTTATCTTAAAATTATAAAAAATTAAATTTTAACGCGTCGTTAAATTTGTCATATATATATATATATATATATATATATATATATATATATATATAACAAAAAAGGAAAAAAAAATTCATTTTTGCTTATCTTATTTCTGGTTTAAAATTTCAATAAGAAAATTATTAACTTGGAATGTGTCGAATGTGTCTAGACTAATAATTAAAAGGTGTAAGATTTTGAATACATTGTTAAGATCTTGAACCCGAACGAGCATGTTGCTTCATATTTTCAGACAATATGTTATTCTTCAGAGACAAATTTCGTTACAATATTAAAGGCTCTAGAGTTGCATTTTTAAACGACCGTATTTAATGTATAAATTTAAAAAAATGCTGTCAATCATGGTCGCGAAACAAATATATGAACATTAGGATTTAGTTAATTGATTGAGTATTAAAATTAATCCTTAGAATATATAGAGTACATTATTTAAAACCTAAACTAATATTAGATATAATTTGTTAGCAGGAATAAGTATAATCGACCCTGATTTGGCGGCCGATTGTTGAATGTTGATCGGGGATCGCCATGGAACTGCGACCTCTAGTGTTAAACATTGGAGGTCAACGACGTAATCGTAAATTTAATATACGAAGGTAGGTGTCACGAATACGGTAGATCTCTTTCTGCAATCTCTAATTTACAAATTTTGTTTAGAATTGTTAACGAAATTTTTACTATTTTTCAATTATTTAACCTTCAACTAGAGTTATAAATTGACACTGTTTATCGATCATGTAGGTACACATTTTTTAATAAATAAATACCGATTGAATCTACGAAACACTTTAAACGATCAAAAATAAAGCTAATAACAATAAACTTAACTTTTCATTGCCTAATTAGTATTACTTCCTTATTTAAAAAAATATTTATGAAAATATTGGAATAGATACTGCTATTATCTAGACCTTGTCTATTTGGTATTGCGTAGACAACGACCTTAAGTGACTAATTCATTTTACCATACACACTCAAAATTCACTGATTGTTCGGAATTCAATAATCTTTATCTTCTTAGTTTTTTCGTAGTTAAGATGAAGGTTTTGACCCCAGTTTTTTATGCTTGAAGTGAATGCAAAAGAGTAGATAGCTAGTTTGTTGTCGCTATCAATTGCGGCAATGGACAGTAGAATAATTTAAGCAAAAAATTAGAGGATTCTATATTCGTAAATATTTAGAAAAGTTTTTACTGAGAGATGCAGTTTCAGTGACTAGTGAAAAATGACAATTTAAAAATAGTCTAAAAATTAAAAACCTAATATTCTAGAAAGTAACGTAAAAAAAGTATGAGTACGAGCGAGCGATTCCGGAAAGTATCAAAAATACATATGGCACAAAACTAATAATCATTGCCAGTTAAAAAAAAGTAAATAAAGTGAATACATTATAGGCCAGTTATTAACGTTAACATAATATTACTGTGCAATTTTAATACAAATTAGTGTGAGCTCTACTTGCCTTGCCTTCTACTTTTAAATCTATCCTGTACCTTTTTATTTATAATGGATGAAAACCAGCCATTATAGTAATAATCGGTAATATCGTAAATTTTCCCAAATAATCATTTAAAATACTTTTTTTTTATATTCTTAAGTGAAATTTATGATTAATCGGAAAGATTTAATTCTCGTATATCATCCCCTAAGGATAGTTATTTTAAAAACTAATTTATTTTGAGTTTCAAATGATTTAGAGGTGCCACATTTAATTTGTAAATTGTTGTAATTCAGATGAAGAAACTATATTCATAAGACCATTAAACCCTTATGACAAATTAAGTACTCACCGGGATTGAAAATATTATAAAATAATAATACAAAATAATAATTATTTTAAAAATTATTTACTTAAAAGTCCATTAATTTTAATACTATTTTATGGGTAAAATGAAATTTGATATACATTATTAACCTTTTGGCCCTTACCGAAACCACCCTTTATACGCCAGTAAAAATAGCCTTTGCACTAAATTTCCGATTAAAATTTTTTTTTTTTTTTATAAGATTTGGGATCACTTACTGAGCATAAAATCACAAAATGCTGACAGATCCAGGTGACGCTAGAAGCGTCATCTTGAAAAAATGTTTTTGGTCGATATCTTGGAAACTAAGCACTTTAGAGCAAAAGTCATAAAGACCATTATTATAGAAAATAAAATTTCGCATCTTTTGTTTTCAGTAAACTTTTTTGTAAAACCTACAGTTTACGATTTATGGCCCATTTAATGAACCGGTTTTTCGATCGCGGCCAAAAACTCTTGAAATATTAGATTAATCAATAAAATGCATCAATTTATTTTTAAAGATCCGTTTATTCTCTACAACTTTTGTTTTTAACTTTTTTTTCTAATGTCCATACTTTTTTAGGACGTTTAATGAAGAAATGTCGACGCTCGGCGGGTGACGCGGCAGCGAAATATAATTAAGTAAAATAAAAAAATGTTCGTTACTATTGCAGGTAAGGAATTGAACAACTATTATTTGTTAACTACATAAACAAACGGGATATTTTTTTAATTTATTTGTTGAATTTGTACTATTATATTCTATGCGTATCTTGAAATTTTCAACTTTTCACACGGTAGTCCAACCTAAAACGTCCTTTAACTCAAAAACTATGGACATTAGAAAAAAAAGTTTAAAACAAAAGTTGTAGAGAATAAACGGATCTTTAAAAATGGATTAATGCATTTTATTGATTAATCTAATCTTTCAAGAGTTATTGGCTGCGATCGAAAAACCGGTTCATTAAATGGGCCATAAATCGTAAACAGTAAGTTTTACAAAAAAGTTTGCTAAAAACAAAAGATGCAAAATTTTATTTTCTATAATAATGGTCTGTATGGCTTTTGCTCTAAAGTGCATAGTTTCCGAGATATCGGCCGAAAACGTTTTTTCAAGATAGCGCCTCTAGCGTCACCTGGATCTGTCAGCATTTTGTGATTTTATACTCAGTAAGTTATCCGAAACCTTATAAAAAAAGAAATTTGGATCGGAAATTTAGTGCAAAGTTAAATGCTATTTTTACTGACCTATTACGACAAAAAGTATAATAAAGTATGGATATAGTTTTTTATTAATATTTTTTTTTTACAAATACCCTTATTATGAGTATTCTCCATATATATTTAGAGATATATAATAAGAATACTTTTACTGCATGAATTATGTTTGGTTTCTCGTGTATTCATCTCCGCTGCTCCAAGCTTCTTGCTTGGAAATAAAAAAAATGCATTTGGTTTTATGTTGATAATTCCTACATTATTTAAGAAATTCGAGTCAAAACTTTTTAATACTTTCTAACAGTTTTAAAAAGGGTTTAGATGAAAGACCCTTGATGTGCGGTAAATAGTATGCATTTGCAAACTCTTATTTTTATTTATTATTTTATGGGTAAAAGAAAATTTAATATATATTTTTAACCCTTCGGCCCTTACAGAAACTACCCTTTACGGCAAAAAGTATAAAAAAGTATGGATATAGTTTTTTATTTTATTAATAATTTTTTTTTACAAATACCCTTATTATGATTAGTCTCCATATACCGGGTGAGGAAAAAATATGGAAACCCCGTGGTAACTCAAAAACCATGGGTCACAGAAGAAACTTGCAAAATATAATATTTATAGTTTTTTCCTGGCTATCAGATGGTTAAGATGGATTTGACCATGACCATGACCATCATGGTCAGGCGATGGTCAGGTCAATTTTTTAAATGGAAACAGTATTTTTGATAACGGGAATCGAAAATGCGTGAAATTTTACGTCCATATTATGACGTTGACCATTTTTAAAATTTTTACCATGGTGGTCATGGTCAAGGTCAAATTAAAAATTCCTAGAGCATCGCAATAACTCAAATTGTATTAGTCGCAGAGAAAAACTTTCAATACTTAAAGTTTATGGTTTTTCCTGGCTATCAGATGGTTAAGATGGATTTGACCATGACCATGACCATCATGGTCAGGTCGGATTTTGATGTGAAACATCTATAGCGGCACGTAAATCAGATTTCTCGCGTGGTGACGGTGACGTCATGACGTAAAAAACCTAACGCATCGATAATAATCGATAAGAGATGTACTGATATCTTATATGAAATTGGTGTCATGTTTTGAGCGACGCGACGGTGGCGCGCCAACAATAGGGGGAAAAAGCTCATCGATTCAAAAATTTGGCGGGACAGGGTATGAATTGTTTCATAAAAACCTAACTCGATTCCGCCTACTATCTATTCTATATATCTAAAAATGTTTGTTTGTATAGGCAACATAATATACCTACATATTTTACTGACCTGTAAAATTGACAGCTAGTCAATCAAAATTGATTGTTGGTGAATAGTTGTCATATAGTTGTCCGCGTAAAATTTGTGTATTTAGTTTTAAATATGAATAAACAAAGTGTTAATAAAGAAAGTGATGAAAAAATATGAATAAAAATGAGTGAGTACCTATATACATTGGGGTGTCCGTTATTTCCCAGATTTGGTTTTGTTCTCCAAACACCCATCAAATTTTTAGATTATGACCTAACAAAAATTATCAGACCTTAACCAGCCCTTAATATTCACATTAACCCGTGCCTAAATCATAATACATTTCCCATTTAAATACCGTTTAAAAGTTATTCAACGATAAAGTTGTATTCATAGTTAAATTCATCATTTTCCTATTTTTTATTTACTATCGCTTTTTGTTTGTACTAAAATTATGAAGTAACTACAATTATATTAATATAGTAACGTACTTCTATATAAATTTGTGTTTTAATAATTTCCTTTTTTAAGATTATTGAATTTAAGGCAATTAAATAAAAAGCTAAACGAAATCACTTTTTAAATTTATTCAATAAATAGTCATCGTTATCTGGAAAAAATCGTAATATTTTATTTTATCATTATGACATATTTAGTTCCTATCACAATCTGTTCTTTTCTGCATATTACTTTTACACAATAATGTCGATGTTTCACATCTGCCAGGCGTCCCGTGACGGCTCACATTTTTTTTTTTAAAATAGAAACATGTATTTTTGACAAGGGAATCGAAAAAGCGTAAAATTTTACGTCCAAATATGACCTTGACAATTTTAAAAAAATTTACCATGATGGTCATGGTCAAGGTCAAACTAAAAATTCCTAGACCTTCGAAATAACCATCTTAACCATCTGATAGCCAGGGAAAGACCATAAACTTTAAATCTTGAAAGTATTTCTTTGCGTATAATCCAATTCGAGTTATTGCGATTGTCTAAGAATTTTTAGTTTGACCTTGACCATTATAGTAAAATTTTTAAAAATTGTCAATATCATATTTGGACGTAAAATTTCACGCTCTTTCGATTTCCGTTGTCAAAAATACATGTTTCGATTTAAAAAATTGACCTGACCATCGCCTGACCATGATGGTCAAATCCATCTTAACCATCTAATAGCTAGGGAAAAACCATAAATTTTATATTTTGCAAGTTTTTTTCTGTGACCCATGGTTTTTGAGTTACCAAGGGGTTTCCATACTTTTTCCTCACCCTGTATATTTAAACACATATAATAAGATTACTTTTACTGCATGAATTATGTTTGGTTTCTCGTGTATTTATCTCCGCTTTTCCAAACTTTTTGCTTGGGAATAAAAAATGCATTTGGTTTTAAATTGATAATTCCCACGGTTTTTAAGATCAAATTTTCGAAAAAATCAGTTTTAAAAAGGTTTTAGTGGAAAGGCCCTCGATGTACGGCAAATAGTATACAAAAATAAAAACAAGAAAAGAAAAGTTTACAATTTTTATATGGCAGTTTTTTTAAGTCACGAATAATTTTTGATTTAATTAAAAAATAGTTTTTTTTTAATACAAAAATTCTATCATATAATAAAATCACTTAAAATCTAAATTAACGCGACATGTTTTCTTTCTATTTTTGGTTAAATCATTTTTTGGTCCTCCGTCCAGAAACAATACTATTAATTACTTCAAAATCGTCCGGAAAATGACATTTTCCGGCCTAGGCCGGCAAAGTAGCTTTTAGATTATCTAAAGAGATGGCGCTATGAGTTTAAATTTTAAGTCATTAAAAATACATAATTAATAATACAAATTTTAATTAAATTTATTTAAAAACAGCGTATAATATACTAAACTTACCTATAACTTTTTCTAAAGGTAAGCAGGATTCTAATTTACTTTTAATTTCTCTCACAACTTGTATTATAAAATTTGAAATTTATGTCAATTTACAACTACTACTTATCATTCGATTATGAAAATACATATCTCGATTTTATTTTTGCTCATTGAACTAAAATAGTTCATTGTCTCTGCTATTTTTATATAAGATTATTAGATATTAATGTTAATATTTTCAATATAACAATTTTTACTGTGCTGCTTATTAGCACAGTATTTGTATGCATAAAAATTAAGGATCTTGAAATCGATTATCAGAAAATCATTCCTTATTACTAATTCTTTTAATCGTGCAATAGATGTCAATAAACATCTAATCTTGTATGTCATAAAGTAAAAAGTTTTTGAACTTTTAAAAATACTAAAAATTAGTCGGACCAAAAAATAGTGTGTGTTACACGTCCGGAAAATGTTTTGCAAGTGCTCGTATTGTTTCGCCTCGGTGCTACGCACCTCGGCTACACAACTTTACTCGCTCTTGCAAAATGTCATTTTCCGTCCTTGTGTCACAAATAACTATTTTTTAACTAGTCAAATCATTTGAACCAAATAAAGAAAACGATTAATTTTAATTATGGTGGTGTTGCTGAGAGTTTTACTGTTAAATTAAAAAAATATATGAACTGGTTTTAGTTTTTTACAAGTTAGTCGGTTATTATACAGAAGAAAGTTACTAGTTCTCATTTCAAAGGTGAGTTTAAATACTTTTAAAAAGACCCTCTGAGTTTTCAACACAAAATTGAACAATATCACATTAAGTTGGAGGTTTCAAAGTTCGTATTTTTTTTAAAAAATAACGATTCTTTAATAAGCAAAAACTCTATTCGTATTTAATATACGAAATCGTTTGAAAACGAATCTGTTTCTTTTTTTATTACCTACATCATTTTTGTCCTATATTATTTTTCAGTAATATAAAAACTATTAAAACATTTTGAGTAATTTTTAAAAAACAGATCAAACACATGTGTTTTTTCAACGAAAATGGTGAAGTTTTAATCGTAAATAACTCGGGAAGTGTTAACTTCACAAGAAAAGTTTATATGTACAACGAAAAATGCTTAGAATATTTACCGATTTTTAAGTTTTGTCCTAATAAAAAACTCACTAAAAGGGGTGGCTTTTACCCCAAGATAAAAGCTCGCTTCGACATATAGTAAATTTGAAAGAAACTAAAAAAAACCTGAATCCATATTTTAAAGAAAATATATGTTGACCAACAAAATTGCTTGCTAACGGAACGTACATTTTTAAATATTTGGCGATTTTTAAATTTTGAATGAATTTTCTTATTTTTTAATGTTTTTTACAATATATGCCTAAATACTTTTTAATGTGTTTTTTTAATCTTTTAGCATATTTACCAGAATATCCCGTTAGTTTCAAAAATAATTGAAATAGAATTACTGTAAATCATTAACTAACTAATATATGCATACGTGTGCCATTTGTATGTGTGTAAAGGCGTGTTTACATGATGCCAGTGACTGGCGCCAGTCTCACTGGCATGCCAGTTCTGGCATGGTACTGGCATCATGTAAACACTTTCTTGTGCCAGTCCAGTGCTGTCTGCCAGCGCTGTCTCGAATAGAAAGTTGGTCTATTTTTCATGCCAGTGGCCCTCGTCCGCGTCCCCTCCAACCCCGCGCCGGTGGTTGTAGACACGTGAAACACAGCGTTCCAGTGACTGGCGTACATGTGAAGGGTAAACTTCACCAAGTAGAACCTAGGGTGCCAGTGAGACTGTCGCTAGCTACTGGATACGTGTAAACGTACCAGTCCAGCGCTGTCCTAATCCAGCACTGGCATGCCAGTAAGACTGGCGCCAGTTACTGGCATCATGTAAACACGCCATAACAATAAGCAGATACGATTAATTGCCACGTGCCTGCGCGTTTTTTCCTTCAGTCGGAGGTATATCTGATGTACCTAACTTATTTTTGGAACGAAGTTCCCTTTCGGGCGTTACGACCAGTTACGACTGAGGCTAGAAGCTAGCCAAAAAAAATTCAGACCAAAATTTGTCACGACACGACACACGCATGTTGTCTCTCTCTCTCTCTCATAGATAGATATACCTATCTTTATTTAAATAGGAAACCCTAATATACATAAATAAATACTAATAAAAGTACAATTAAAAAGACACTAATTTAAATTAAAAGGAAATACTGTGGAAAAAAAATAAGTACCTATAATAGTATTATATTATATTTCATCCTGTTTTTATAAATTAATAAATTCATAAACATTTTAAAAATAGTTCTTAACTTGACTAGTTAGGTACCTACGTCAAATTACCTTAACTGTCAGTTACTGTCAAATATTTTAATTTTAAAATTTTGTATTAAATTGTTAATTCCTGTTTTAAATTAAATTAAAATAAAAAGTAATTCTAGGTAGATGTATATCATCTAAACCTCTGGTATTGTATGAATGGACACTTTTGTTAAAAGAAACGAACTGTTGAAAATATTCAAGTGATAATGGATTTACTTTTTTCTATTTTGCTTTGATAGTGTAGTGTCGTAACTTTGTTAAGTTTATACAGGTTTTTTGGAGATAATAAATAATAAAATAATACAAAATAATAAAAATAATGAATCCTGACAGTGTTTCAGTTCTGCAAAAGTTCCGGACATTGCTGATGGATTTAGGTAAAAAGAGATTTAATACAGACAATAATAAATGCTTATGTATGTATAAACACTCTGTTGTGTTTACAAATTACAATTCCTTTACTAATTAATCGAAAGGAACTTCGTTCCATCCGGGTGTCCCTTGATACCTCTCACTTTTTTATTATTTCCATTTCTAAGTTTACTCAATGCTTTAATATTTCCTTCCTGATTAAATCTAAGTACTAAACAATCTTTCTGATCGTTTTTTCGAAAAAATAACTTGACCAGACTATTGCTATATTGGTAAGTTTAATAGTTGTAGTTCAAAAATGTACCTTGAGCGGTGTTACAGTGAAAATATCGACTTTTATTGGTTATGATTAGTAATTCTCGGCCCGTACGAGTTACTACGTCAAACAATCGGGTGTCTTTTTCTCTTAACCTCCTTTGAAATACAAATAAGTCGATTTTAATAATGTTTCCTCTGATTATATTACTTTTTTGTGTATATAGCCAAACATCAGTTTTTATGATTATCATTAAAGTCATGGCCGGTTTTTACACGTCCTTATAGATAAATTTATTCTTAATAAAAAGAAAAAATTCGATATTGCTAGAAACTGATTCTACTTGGTTGTAAATTCGTTAAGGGATTGATTGTTGATTATTCGTTTCTTTTAAGGGTTCATCCAAATTTATTCGAAGAGGTCCTCTCGAGTTACTAGAATATATTTAGATTAAAAAATTTCCAGTCATTTTGTGGAAGAAAAGGAAAAGAATTTTAATCCTGAATTTTGGAAATCGGAAGAAAATTTATCCCTATAGATTAGACAATCATACATATGAGTCAATACAAGGGTTTCCGAAAACTTCCATTAATCGAATAAGAGAATAATTAATTCTTTATTAACATACTTTATATCATTATTTGATATAATATTCAGGTTTCAATAGTTTTATTTATTTAATTAATTGTCTTTTTTGAAATCATTAAATTTGTAATAAATCATTTATAATAGGTATTTGAGTATAATTTGTGGAGTTTGTGGTTTGGCACCCTTAATTACTTACATGTTTGGGGGAGACTGCTAATACTCTTAAAAGGTAAACAACGACTTAGTGAGCAAGCTAGGGAAATAGCGCCCTTTAGAACGTTTTAACCTTTGTGAATATCGAATAGTGTTCTAAATATTTATTCTTATTGTGTTCTATTTGTTTATTACTTCATGCTCCAACTGTACTTCTACTATTAATAAAAAAATAACATTTTTCTTTAAAAATGAAAATTCCTCGTGTCATCTCTACTAAACGTATAATCTTAAAATATAATTTACTAAATATCCTGGTGTATATACTTGTGGTACACCAACATGTGGGTGCTTATTAATGGTTTTTGTTAAAACTGTTACTTACTCTAGAGTCGAACTTACAAAAATATGTACCCACGACAGGCACGTTGAATTATCGTTTGCCAAGGAAAATTATGCATGTCGCTGTCTACGACTGTTTTCTATTTACTGTAGACACCAGTTAATTTTCTACAGCTAGTCTACCACTCCTGGTTTGTTCTGTCTCAGTAGTCAGAGTCGTTTAGGCTTATAAAGTGAGATAATTAATATGAGAATGGATCAACATCGTGCATATAAAATAAGACAATAAATTATACATTCCTAATAATATTATTTGTTCTAATACTGAATAAGTTTTTTTTATGTATATATATAATTTTCTTTGTAAAAAAACTCATGACTGTATTGAAGTATTGAAAAAATAAATAAATAACGATTTAAGCGTAAAGCTGGTAAGGAAATTATATGAGTATTATTATTTAACTCATGAATCTAAAAATATGTTAATAATGGTTTTTCGCACTGTGCTGTGTTCTCATCATCACTTTAAGATGTTTAAAAAGTAAGTTTTCCGAAAAAGTTGTTGCTTGAATTGAAGTGTGAATATTTCTTCCTACTTACTGGGTAGTTGTCACTAATTCTTTTAACTTTGAGGTTAATCAGTGAGTATATAATTTCCCTAATTGTAAATGACATGTTGGGAGGTAAAAGAATGTAATGCAGTAGACTTCCTTACTTTGTCCTCACAAGGATTATTTTAATTTAGATCCCAAAAGAAGCAAAACGAATAGTGTATTTTATCATTTTAGTTCTGATTTTTTGTTGTCTGTAGAAAATATAAAGCATATTTTATGATAAATTTAATGTATTGTAACATATGTCTTTAAAATTTTGGCACAAACCCTAACCTAAAACATCAAAGCACCTATATCCTCAATTGTGCGAACCTGCGCAAATTATCGTTTACGGGAATAAAAGGTATGTGGTGTTGTCGAAGCCAGTTTTTTTAATCTTTTGAGTAATGGCATGATGCTAGGTCTGGCTTAAATATGATATCGTCATTAGAATGATATTCGTAGACAAACTGAAGCAATTTGGAAAGACAGATATCAATATAAGTCTGATTATTCAAAGTTTCACCCGTCATTTTTTTTTTCAAAGTTTCACTCCTCATTTTTTTCACAAAGGTCACACCCCTGTAAGAAATTGTGTAACCAAGAAAGGAATTTATTTAGTTTCTTATTTCGTTTTATGTTTACATTTTAAGAGCATTTCTCTAGGTTGTCCGTATAAAATTCATCCAAATCTTTCATGTCAGAATTCGTTAATGTGAAATACTTTCGTCATCTAAAATAATGATTTTTTTAGGCAAAGTGTGCCCGCTTTGGTTCATAGTTTCTCTGCATCCTTGGTATCCATATTATTGTAGTTGAGTATTTGTTTCTCAATTACATAAAAAAATTATAATTGTAACTTCTAATCTATCTATACATACAGTGTGGTGCAAATGAAAGGAATAAATTCGTTATTTCGTAAACCGGCTACTTTAAGGAAAAATCCTGAAACAGGTCGATTTTTATTTTTAAACAGGCTATTCGTAAGTATACCTTTTTATTTTTGACGTCATCTATGTGCGCGTGATGACGTCATCGCTAAAATTTTTAAATGGAAAGGTGGGTTTTGTAATATATTATTTGAAAGGTCTTTTAAATACCTATTCAGCCATATTAATACCTAAATAATTCATGTTTGTTTTCGGTTAAAAAATTACCAATCTTTAATACATTTGGGTTACTTTGTATTTAATGAATAAGTAATACTAATAAATATTTATTGTAATAATTAAAATGTATTAATTTTTTAACTGAAAACAAACATGAATTATTTAGGCATATTAATATGGCTGAATAGGTATTTAAAAGACCTTTCAAATAATATATTACAAAACCCACCTTTCCATTTAAAAATTTTAGCGATGACGTCATCACGCGCACATAGATGACGTCAAAAATAAAAAGGTATACTTACGAATAGCCTGTTTAAAAATAAAAATCGACCTGTTTCAGGATTTTTTCTTAAAGTAGCCGGTTTACGAAATAACGAATTTATTCCTTTCATTTGCACCACACTGTATAATAAAACTGTAGAAATGTATGTGTTTGTGCGCGCATCACATGAAACCTACTGATCCTATTCGAATGCGGTTTTTAAAGACGTATTTGTCTTCTTTCAACTTAACATCTGGTGTATAAAAATTTCTCTCCCATTCCTTAAATGGGGTGGGGTAAGAAATGTTTATACAACAATCAAACGCCACGCGAACGACGATGCGAGTACAACTAGTATATAATAAAACCCTTAGATTCTTTATTACAGCTTGTTTTCGTCCTTTATTAATTCTTTTAATACTTGAAAACTGATTCCTTAAAATTAATTACATCTTATGATTCTGTTTAAAAATGTATTTGCCTTCATATAAAATTTAATACTATATCTATATTTTTATAAAAACATATGCAACTGTTAACGGTGCTCAATTGTTTTTTCAAATTGAATCAAGTTGTGTTAATAGATTTCAATACCGAATAAAAATTTCACAACTTCTGAACCTAAAGTAGTAAGTTATGTTTGATTTTCGAATTTATTAATTACCTACGACTAAAATACAAAGGAATTAATCATTGGGATTTAGTCTCACCTTACTGAAGACAGAAGCGAATACTTTGACAACAAAAATAAGATCCTTTAAAATTTTTTGTTTATGCTAGTCAACATCATTACCGATTCAATTTGGTTGGGCCAAGTTGTAACATTTGTATAAGTAGTCCTAATTAAGTATAAGGAAAAAACCCTTTTTCTAATTATTTAAAAGAAATATTTAGAGTATACACATTCATTAGGTTAAGTAAGTTCCTCATCTTATTCTTATAGAATAGAATGAAACTGAACGAGTAGAGTGAAATGAAAGAAAGGGCATCGGCTTCTTGGGCCGCCGACCTGTGACTGTTCTTCTTACGATGCAAAAGTCGCTGGCGGTCGTCGAGCCGAAGACTAAACGCCATCCATCTCTAGTTCGCCTATGATATTACCGCCATTCCGCCATGCTTGACCCATTTCACGGCCCGGGGACTGACTGAGAATTGCTCTTAGCCCCGAGCTCAATGCTCTGCATCGTCTACCTTTCTCTCTTGCACTCGGAAGGCGCATCTCCCGACAGGTTCTTAACCTCGCCTCTTTTGCTTCTCTTTTTGCATCTTCTTCGGTACGTAACATTCATTACTAGAGACCTAGGTCAAGGAACTAGATGTGGAAAATGGTATGCCACAGGGACGCTTTTTTGGAGCCTTTTTTTATTCTTTATGTTCAATTTATATGAAAAAAATGTCCAGATATACTTTATGTAAATTGTTTTATAATTTAGGTGAAAAATTTTGGTTACGTTTTCGTAAATGTTTTGTAATGGTTTCAAATATCAACAAAACTTTAAATAAAAATAAGAAATCAAAATTACTGATCGTTTCTCTATCTTAAATAAACGAATTGATCATATTTTTATGATTATAAAATCTTTTTATGCCGCAAAGAATAAATTAAGTTATTAAAATTTTTATGGATAATAATTCAAAATGACAAAAAACGCATTAAACGATGTTCAACTTGTGTAATATATACGGGTTAAAACTGCATATTAACAACACCAAAATGGTTTGTCACACAATGAAATGAAGATCATAGAGAATTTTGTTAAATTAATTGAAAGTTTTATCAAAATTTATCTCTGGATCAACGGTTACATGAAAATTTGAATCATACCATAGTAATCAAATCGAAAGTCAAAGAAGAAAAGGCCATGTTCATAAGGGTAATGTAAGTCAATGTGGCTACGGTCTAATAAATGTGGAACTAAGACTAATAATTTGTCTATTATTATGTATGGAGTATAGACTTAGTTATTATAGACGGAAACAAATCTAAAAACTTTTTTTTAAAGTTAGCTGTATTGACGCATCATGAGGTAAAAAGTTACAAAAATGACTAAAAATCTCCTTTAACAAACAAACGATTTTTAGTAAAATGATGATACTTGACATGGTGGGTAAACAAAGCATTTACTATTGTTTCTATCTGTTTTTTCTTTAATGTCTAGCAGGATCGCCAAATAAGATAGATCTAAAACGGTAAGACGATTTGGGTGAAGACAGTAAAATCTAGTTGGAAGAAGAAAAATAATTACTAGGATATTTAAAGATTCCTCTGCTAGACGAAAATTTATAGATTAAAAATATTTTAAATCTAAAATAGTGACTCTATTGGTTGCTAGGAAACAATTTTCAATTAGCAATAGTGCCCATCCACAAAAAAGGGGACAAAACAAAATGAGCGAATTATAGAGGAATCTCGCTCCTAAACACGGCATATAAAACCCTCTCAAACATTATTCTTAGTAGACTAATCCCTTATGCTGAAAATGTCCTAGGCGAATATCAAGCCGGGTTTAGGGCAAACAGATCAACAATAGATCAACTATTCACGCTGAGACAACTTCTAGAAAAGGGATGGGAGTATAACAGACCCATACACAATATTTTCGTAGACTTTCGACAGGCATATGATAGCGTAAAAAGAAGCCAAGTATGGAATGCCATGGCGGAGTTCTCAATACCAAAGAAACTCATTCGGATGACCAAAGTCTGTATGGAGGGTGGAATATCTAAAGTACGTGTAAATAATAAACTGTCTGGCAGCTTTGAAATCAACAGTGGACTTAAACAGGGTGATGCGTTATCTCCACTACTTTTTAACCTTGTATTAGAGAAAGCCATAAGGTCGGCCGAAATAAAAACAGAATTGCTATTGGTTCAAGGTCCCAAGCTGTTACTCGCATATGCAGATGACATAGATCTCGTTGGAGACTCCATCCTATCCACGAAAGACATTTTCAACAAGGTGGAAAGAGCAACAAGTGAAGTAGGGCTGAAGATTAATGAAGAGAAGACGAAATATATGTGTATAAATAGAACGACACGAAGAGACAGAATAGGACAACGTTTTAAGTATCTGGTGGCCGTAATCACAGCTGACAACGATGTTACTGAAGAAATAAAAGACAGAATCCAATCTGCAAATCGCTGTCTGTTTGCACTGAATAAGCTCATAAAATCAAAAAATCTCACAAGAAGTTCAAAGATCAAAATCTATAAATCTATCGTCAGACCTGTAATAACATACGGATGCGAAACGTGGACCATGACCAAAGCAAACGAAGAAAAGCTCAGACGCTTTGAACGAAAAATACTTAGAAAAATTTTCGGACCTCACCATGACATCACCACAAACCAGTATAAGATCAGAACCAATATCGAATTAAAAGCACTCTACAACGACGCCGATATTGTCCAAGAGATTAAATCACAGCGACTAAGATGGGCAGGCCACGTGCACAGACTGCATAACGAAAGAATTGTAAAACTGGTATGGGAGGAGATTCCCACAGGCAAAAGACCACTCGGACGTCCCAGAATGCGATGGAGAGATAACATCCAAGCAGATCTCCGGAAAATGAACATTCCATTTGACCCTAGGTTGATGGAAGACCGAACAAATTGGAAAAAAGTTGTACAGTCAGCCAAGACCCACCCAGGGTTGTAGCGCTACGTTATGATGATGATGAATGGTCCCGTATTCGACGCGAATAGTAATAGATATATTCGAAACTCCTAATATGTGTACATTTACAATCAGAAGTATGACTGCACAAGACAATCAAATCTACTGATGTGAAAATAATTTTCTTAAAATTATATTAGATGTGCCATACCAATGATGACCCAGATCCAGAGTTGAAATTGTTCCAGATCAAGAGATCGCTAAAAGATATAGCAGCAAACATCATTAACATGTCAATGTTGGAAGTTTAGTTGTATTCCGTCATTGTTAAAAGGAAAAAGAAGTATAGGTATTTTTATAGATAAAATAAGTTTTAAGATATTCCAGTTATGAGTCACCCTGTTATACTCTTTTTTCTGTAAACATAGTTCTTTACCTCTGTAATAGGTACCTACATTGTAGATTTATTCATCGAACATTACAAACTATTATTCTGTGCTAATGTTTATTTTATATATCTTATGTGCTATAAAGTAAAAGGTCGCACGATCATCGATCTGAACCCCTTATGCGTGTTAGTTGTTGGTAGCACAATAAAAATTGCACCTTTTATTGTGTATCGAAAACAATTAAAGTTTTTAAGTAATCATCAAATGTAAGACAATATTGGAAATAAATTGTTTGCTGTCATGTGGTATTTATGATATATATTGTTATGGTATCACTGTGTCTATTGTGTAAATTAAAATATCTTACTGTATAGTGTGACGACATAGACCAGTGACTATTATTTTTTTTATGTATATAAGCGAGGAAATGCGATGGAAACGAGGATTGATTTCTGATTTTGATTGATAATTTGAACTTGTCATTTTGTATTTAAAGTTGATCTTAATATAGAGTTATAATTAATTGAATAGTGAATTTTTTTTAAATAAAATTAAAAAAGAATAAAAGAAATAAGAAGGAACCCATCCCAGAAAGCCGGAGTTAAGAAGAGAAACCAATACAAAATTGTCGAACCAACGTGGGGCCCAATACAAGTCAACTACTAGCACCCAGAACTGCAAATTCGAGGTCCACTGCAAGCACCTGAACTGCAAATTCGAGACACCTACAAGTACCTGACCTGCAAATCGAGACACCTACTAGCACCTAGAACTAGAAATTCAAAATTCGAGACACCTCCAAGGACTTTGACAGACGGGACTGACAGATAGGTAAGATATTTGCTTTTATATAATAGACGCAGTGATTTGTGGGGAAAATTTTATTAAAACAATTAAACATAAATTATAAAACTAAAATTATTTAATTGAAAATTAAAAATAAATTTTAAAACTATTAAAAAAAAAAAAAATTATGGAAACAAGAAGACAAAGACAGGATAGGGATAATGCACAAAAAGGAGATCATCAAAAAGATGATATAAATATTATGGAAAATAATGAATCGGAAGATGAAAAAGAGAATACTACAATTATAGAAGCAATTATAGAAAGTAGTGGTAACAAACATGAAGAAAGTGACATGGACAGAATGTTTAAATTTTTAGAAAAAATGAATGAAAAACAAGAAAAAAATAGAAAGGAAGATCAAGAAAAACAGGAAAAAATGAATAATAACTTAAGAGAAGATTTAAAGAAGAATTTACAAGAAAATCAAGAAAAACAAGACAAAAATACAGAAGCAATAAAAGAAGATGTGAATTCAATAAAACAAGATATTAACAAAAATAAAGAAGATATGAAAAAAGACATGACTGAACAAATTAAATTAATAAGATCAGATTTACATGGAGTTAAAGAAGACATGAACAAAAATATAGAAGCATTTAAAGATGAGATGAGGAACCAAATGGAAATATATAGAGAAACAATGAAAGATATGAAAATAATTTATAACAAATCAGTAATTAATAAGGACTATGAAAATAAATCTCCTGAAGAAAAAGATATGGGGGAAAATAAACTTAAAAATGAAGATAAATCTGAATTAATAGAAATGTATGAAATAAATATAAATAAAAATAAACCTATGAGAAGATATAAAGAAGAATATATTTACGAAGACATTTTACAGAATGGAAAAAGTAAAAATAATTATTATAAAGAACATGTTACATATAAAAACAATATGAAACAAGAATATGAAATTATGAAATTAAAATTAAATGATGAATATGATGATGATAAGAAGAAAGATAAAGATAATTATTATACAAATGAAGAAGCAAAATGTGAAAATAAAGTATATGAGGGTGATAATAAATATAAAAATAGATTAGATTATGATAATGACAATAAAATTAAACATAAAACTAATTTGAATTACAATTATAAGAATAAAAAGAATTTTAAACATAAAACATATAAAGAAGATGATATAAATTATTTTGAAATAAATAAAATTAATAGAAGATTAAGGAAGATTTGGATGAGCATTGTATATAATTATAAAACGAGAAAAAAATAAAATAGTTAAATAAAAGTAAATAAGATTAAAACTAAATTAAACTTAAGATTAAAATTAAAAATATGGATGAAAATAAATAAACAAAACTTTTATAAAATGTTTAAAACAAAATGTAAAGGAACACTGAATAAAAAGGTTATAAAAAAAAAATAATAAAACAAAAAAAAATTAAAAGTAAATTTAAAAAAATTAAAATATGTCTTTGAAGAAAATTTTAATTTTTTTTAATTGTGGGGAAATTGTTATGGTATCACTGTGTCTATTGTGTAAATTAAAATATCTTACTGTATAGTGTGACGACATAGACCAGTGACTATATTTTTTTTATGTATATAAGCGAGGAAATGCGATGGAAACGAGGATTGATTTCTGATTTTGATTGATAATTTGAACTTGTCATTTTGTATTTAAAGTTGATCTTAATATAGAGTTATAATTAATTGAATAGTGAATTTTTTTTAAATAAAATTAAAAAAGAATAAAAGAAATAAGAAGGAACCCATCCCAGAAAGCCGGAGTTAAGAAGTGAAACCAATACAAAATATATTGGATATAAATTGGTTACCGTCATTTAGTTTTTATGACTGTAAATCATGTAAATGTTTTATATACAGGGATTGGTTAAATTTTCAAATCAGTTGTATGTGTCACTTGATTTTGTCTAACTTTTGAAATTATATAATTTTTATCAACTATTGGTAAGGTTATTGTCAATTTATGTTTCACATTTGTTTAAATTTTCTATAAATTATTAATAATAATATTGGTATAGTCCATTTCATCGTTTTTGGCCGATTTGATATTAGAAACCACTGAAATAACATTAAACTGTCATCCAAGTTACCAATGGCGGAGAGTTTTTTTTTCTAAATTAGGTCGTAAGTTTCTGAAACTATCAGTGTGGTTTGACATCTTCAAAAATATGACATTAATAATTATTAAATTCAACCCTTCAACAACGTGCCGTACATGACGGTTACTAGGAATGTGAATTAAGTCAAGACTTCCGTATTGAATACTTTTTATCTACCGGTGAAACAAGATGCAGTTACGTAAGTGTTGTATTAAGAAACAAACGTCCTCATTTAAATTTCTAACGTGCCTGTAACTGAGAGAGATGTAACTCTAAATTTACTTCGAGTATGATTTCTGTCATCGGCCAAAATCGGTGAAATGGACTATATATGGTTAATCGGGTGTGTGTCAGTTTTCGCTGTTGATTTTGTTTTCATTACAAAGAATAAAGAGTAAAATTTTACAAACACAAAAGGTTCATTAAATTACTAAAACTTAAATGGTGATAAACCTGCTTTTTATTAAATTATTTGGTAAACTTTGATACAAGTGTAATACGAAGGCTATCGTGATATCGTGAAGAAGACCTTCGATAAATTCATGAATTTGTTGGTGTAACTCATTCACCATAAAATTCTAGATGTAATACCGGCATTACATATAAGAATTATGTTTTTTTAGATTCAAGGTAGTATTTTTATAGTCAAATAAGTGTAAAATATGAAACGTTTTATTAATTAATGTAAATTAATATGGTATGCAGAGCATTTTCTACAACAAATAGGAAAACGTAATAAGTTAATGTGTGTATAATCCAAAATATTTATTTTTAAATAAACAATCAACATATATTATTAAAACTACACATTCCATTTAATTTACAAAGGAGGCAATAAGCAAAAGCTTTAGCAATTCAAACTATTTATAATTCATAGAAAAACAAAACAATAAAGTAATGTGAACAAGATACATATAAATAATAGTTTTAGAGATTGAAACCGAATTTACAACCACTTTAAAATAGCTCGTGAGACCTTGCAACACTGTGACTATTATTGCTAGTAGTGCTGGTATTCTGGAACCTTCAAATTCATGTTAAATTTGCATACTCAATCGATTTGAAGTTTAACTAGTTCAATATTTCAATGACTTTGGTTACTGTTGATTTGCAAGTTGATTTGTTGTTAATTAGTTTTTTATAGTAATAACATTGTTAGCTTGATAGGTTTTTTAACAAAAGTAAATTGATAATACTATTTCGCCAACAATATTTTGCTGGAATAGCATTCAAAGTTTTGGCAATTCTAAACGGTCTACTTGCTATATTGTTAAGTTACTGTAGGTATTAACGATTCAACGTTTATTTATATCTAGCAGGCTATCTTTTAATTTATTCACGTTGGTATTGGTTTTTGTCATGTTGCCGTTTGAAAGTTACCAAGTCACTGCAAGTCACAATCTGACAAGCTTGACAACAAATATCATAAATATAATGGTTAAATGCATTAAAAAAATTAATACGCCGAAAAAAAATGTGTAGAGACAAAAAAATGAATACAATAAGATGATATTACATGTTTAGAAAGTTTCAGAAGAGGGATTTATAGAAGATCTCTTAGGTTTTTAATGTAAGTAGTAATTGTGTTTGTATACAAGATTATTCCAATATTTTCATCAGCAAATAGTTCCAAACATTTTTAATTTTATTAATAGTTGTATATGAAGTTATTTGTTACATTAAATACACTTTTACATTCTTATTACATTCAAATTACTTATAATTTATTAAGCATACCTAACCTCACATTTCTTCTGTCAGTCATTATTTTACAATGTTGCCAGATTACACACTATAGTAAAAGTTAAAAATGTTTCAGAATAAAATATTTTCATTAATTTCTTTAATAACAATGATCCATAATGATACTTAAAATGTAATTTGATAGGACATGGACGAATCGATATTTCATTCATTAATCTATGACCAATCAAATATCATTTAAATTTTTATTTCATACATTTTTTAAATATTTCGTGTTTTTTTTAAGTTAGTGTTAAATATAAACGAAAAATCTTAAAAAAAGATTTAGTTAATGGTAAAGAAGCGGCAAATAAAAGGAAGAAAGATAAAGCAAATACATTTAAGAATAGTATATTATGTTACTAGGAGTAGAAGGCCAACATTATTGTTGAGCCCAGATTCTTGCACTGCCGAGGCGCTAGCCGAGGCTGTGCAAACTGGGCGAAACATATAATGGGCCTTCTGCTCCGAGTAACATATACTATTTTTTCTTCAAGCGTAATAATAATATGCATTTTATAAAAAAATATAGAAGGCTTTGTTTATATCTCAACTATTTAATTAATACAAACGAAAAATTACATAAAGTGTTACCTATTTATTAACAGTAATATTAAATGTGCAGTTTTGTATACTGCAGTTGTTTAAATTTAAGCCACTGCCACCGCTTTCAGCTTCGACATTTACAATTTTGTCATTGGTATACATCATATTATTAGTAAGTTGATTGTCGATTATTATGTCAGCGATTCCAGAACTATTACTTGGTTGTTCTTGCCAATTAAGTATTTTTTGTGCAGTTTGTGTTTTACTGGAAATGGAATCCTCTAAGTACCCTTCAGCAACACTGGTGGATTTCCATCCACCATGCCGCTTTAAAGCGGTAATATCACCTCCGTTGTCAACTAAAATAGTTGCGGAAGTCCTCCGAAGGCAATGTCCTGTATATTCATGAGGATTTGTTAATTTCAAAAACGTAGCAACGTCTTTTGGTACGTTTGATATTTTGTGGATACCCATTACCACACGGTGACATTTACCATTCTGGTATTTAATAAAAAATCGCTGCAGGCCAATATCATCCGGACGAAGAGCCGTATACTGTCTTACCAAATTCAAATAAAAATCGCCAATTATAGTAAACGACCGTTGTTTTTTGTTTTTTGTGTTTATGATTTTAACCAAAATTAAATTTCCCAAATCTTGGATTTCGCTAGACTTTAAATTAACAAGTTCATCGCATCTAAGGGCTCCTGTGACTCCAAATATTAATATAACCTAAAACAAACGTTGAAATAAATAAAAAAAAAGCTGGTAGCACCGGGATTAGAACCGCTGACCTTTGCGACCGAAGACAAAAGCTCTGCCACTGAGCTACCGTAAGTAGGAAATGAGGTAATATTTGCTGTCAAGTTAAATATTGATCTGCTAGTAGATATCACTGTCAACGGTTTAATAAACGTAATAATGATTAAAAAGAAATAAGAAAGTACCTACCTTTGTTGCTAAATAAACATTATTTGGTGCATCCTTGAGAAATTTATCAAATTGATCTTGTGTTAATACTTTTGATTTTTTCGGTGTATAATTTTCCCCTTGGCGCTTTATAAATGCAATTAATTTGCTATATTTTTTTATTTTAACATTATGTTTAATGTTTAATTGACTTTTAATCATTGAATACTGTGCCCATAGAGTAGAACTTTTAAACTTTCTGGACAAATTCGTGAAGTATGCAAGCATAACGTTTTCCGTGTATTGCTGTACATTATATTCATTGCACCATTTTAGAAATTTTTCGTATGCAAAATCATATAGTTTACGCGACTTCGTTGGAATTAGAGTTTTAATACTGGAATTAGCTATTTCAACTAATTCCGGAGGCGTACATTGCAATTCTTGAGACATTTTTCACAAAATTTTCAAAACAGACAAACGTCAAATTAAATAATTTTAAAAATGACAGTTCCTACCTACTTGATTACAACGCCCCATTATTTTATTAGTACAATAATGAAAATTCATTTTTGTACTAGTAAAATAATGGGATATTTCTACGGTCTGTGTTGCAAAAAGTAATATAGTTATTATTTTACGCTTGAAGAAAAATTCATTTAAAAAAAATTGCAGTGGCAGATTTGGACGTACAATTATAAAAACGAATATTTTACTTCAGATAAACTGACGCAAAACAAAACTGAGATTTAAACGGTAAACGAACTTATTTATACAAAATTAATGATATATAAACTTAAAAACGTGAACTGACGACAAATTTTAAGTGAGCGAAGAATAGCAAAATCTCTTTCCTTCAGAAATTTATGAAATTAAAAAAGTGCAATGAAATCATCAGATTCGTGTACATAGACGTGGATATAAAAAAATGGTACTACAATGCGTCGATGAAAACAATAAACAGATTTAAAAAGTAATCCATTGCATGTGTAATCCGAAGAAAAGCGATTTACAATTTTACTCGCAGGAGCAAATGATGGGTCAATAGAGGGATGTGATTTGTTATTAGACTCTTCAAATACTGACATTGACTATCACAAAACTATAAATGGTGATATTTTCAAAAACTGGATTGTTAATGAACTTATTCCTGCTTTATTTAATTTTCCAGAGAAATGTGTAGTAAACATGGATAATGCTTCATTTCATTCTGTACAACAAACAGACCACCTACATTTTCAGGAACAAAATAGATATTACAGAGATAATTAAGCAGCAATAACATCGAATTTGATAAAAAAATGAAAAAAAAAAGACAATTATACTTACACAATACAGAAGCAACGATAAGACATATGTAGTAGATGAAATAATAAACTAACATAGACATGATTTACTTCGATTACCTCTATTTTGCATTTTTATATTCGGACAAAACTTGGACAGAAGCTTTAAGACAATGTACACCAGACATGTAAAAAAAAAAAAATTGTAGACACAGAAGAAATTATTTTGACGGATTGGACTTATTACATGAAAAACTGTTCACTTGACAACATTTTACCTTTGACACTAAAGGTGAATTGAAAATACATAACGAATAGATGAACGTGACAATAGTTTTAACCAAATCTGTTACTCCAATTTTTGTTGTTTATATGTTTTTTTTAATGTTGTATGTTTCATTTTTTTACTTTGCTTATTTTACCATTAGTGAATCTGCTTTTCTGCTGAATTATTGCACTGTAGCTATTGAACACATATTAAACGGATTCCATTATTTGAAACATAACATTTTGTGGGAATATTTATCTTTGTTCTACTTATCAAAATAGCTGTAACCAATTGGTATGTCATAATACCGCACTACCTGGAAAGCTCCACGAAAAATTATTTAATATATATCTGCTGTAATACTTATCGACAAAATGAAATATTTTGTATTTTCTCATTTATATGTTTGTTGTAAAACTTATTTTATAATACCGTTATATAGACATAGAAAATTTGTTCCTAATTGCAAATGAAGACTTTTTTGTTATTGTTTTCTTTCATTTAATTAAGTACTATTATTTTGTAAATGCATTCATTATATCTAAATATATATTTTTAAATTGACGATTTTCGTTTTTTGTAAAAGTACTAATTTTTAATGATTTGATGGCGCTGAAATGGAGTACACAATTGTCATTTTATTTATTGTCACTAACACTATGATTTTATTGAGGACGTGACAACAGCGCATTTACAACTGAGAATAAGATTAAATATACAGGGCGAAATTCATCACC
Organism: Altica lythri; assembly: GCA_964028335.1. Lineage (NCBI taxonomy): Eukaryota > Metazoa > Arthropoda > Insecta > Coleoptera > Chrysomelidae > Altica > Altica lythri. The sequence continues at coordinate 16,689,116 of OZ034802.1, read as the reverse complement.
CTAACAAGGCCTACTTTAATAAAAATAAGCTTTGAATGATGTATACTACAGTTTATTTTAAATTGGTCTATCTTCGCAGATTTGTTTGATAGTTAACATATCCATTTTAAATAAATAAATTTAATAATTTTATATTCCAACACCTCATCGCTATGAAAATGCAGAAAATTTTATTAATACTGTAAAAAGTAACCGTCTATTGAAACAATTGAAAAATATGACAACAAAGCCAAAGAAAACGTTAAAGAGATTGGACAAATTAATTAAAATTTACGTGGTCAAAAGTAATAATGATTTTAAGAACAGATAAGAGTGAAATCATACATTGTGAATATAAGTAAAAGTGTTAATTACCTTAACAGTAATATTGTATAAAATTAAGCCAGTCATGAACGGCAAAATACTGTATTACTGTGCAACTTTTTTAATCAGAATCGATTTTCGTGAAAAACGGGCTTAAGCGCTACTTGTTCTCTACTTCATAATCTACCGTATGCTGGACCGGGCTTTTTATTTTTAGGGGCGAAAACTGCCCCTTGTAGCTTTTTGCCATATAGGTATTTATATTAGTGTTAGAATGATTTATTTATAGATCTTTTGATATGCTTAAATAAAATTTATAATTAATCTAAAATACCCAACTTTTGTGGATTTAACACTTTAAAATCATCCGCTGGAAATAATAATTTTTAAAACTAATTTATTTATACTTAAAATGATTTTAAGGTGCGCCATATTACATGTCAATTATTGTACTAGTTAGAAGTAAAATATCATCTGTGAAGACGCTTCAACCCTTATAAATTGTGAATATTGAAAAATAATAATTATAATAATAAAAATGATTTTTTTATTTAAAATGGTTTAAAAATCGATTTACGTCCAAAAAAATTCCTGGTTAAAATAAAATTTGTTATACATTGTTAAAATATTTTGCAAATATATTATGATTATTCTTTATATATAATCTATACTAATATTATAAACAGGAAAGGTTTGATTTTTTGTTTGTTTGTTTGAAATGAATAGGCTCCGAAACTACTGGACCGATTTCAAAAATTCTTTCACCGTTGGCAAGCTACACTATTCCCGAGTGACATAGGCTATGTTTCATTTTCAAAAAAATTAGGGATCCTTACTAAAATGCCATTAAGTTAACCAAAAATGAGCTTAAAATCCTTACATCGCGTGCACTGAGAATACTATTGATTATAGAATAAAATAATTTACTACGATTTTGAAGAATATATAAATATCTACAAAAAATGCCGCGACAGCATATGTCTAACTGTTATAGTTACGTCACAATAACTAATTTTTAATTTTTTAAAAGTTTTTATCTTGGTATTAATCCTTATCAAAATAACTTATTTCATAATCACAAATTTAGCATGTGCAATGGGACGAGGCTACTTATAAAGGAATTAAAGGACAATTAAGTTGTAGCAACCATTATAACTGAACCACTAGCTGGTCAACTAGCTCATACACTGAGGATACCGATGATCCCAACTGATCTACCAAATCCATTTAAACCGCTTCAATTTCCTATCAAAACATCTTTCGCTTTTACTAATAATAAGTCTCAAGGTCAAACCTTCCAATTAGTACCTGAGCACCTGAAAATCAATTTATTTTGCTGCCAGAAAATAAAACAACATGTAATATGGTTTAGAGGAAAGCGTTGACCCAATAAATTTAATGGCTTTTGTTATTTTTCTTTAATCCCCGTGCAAAGCCAGAGCGGGCTGCTAGTTGGATATAAGGCAAGACAATAACACAATAAAACTACCAATTTGGTGGCATGAAACTTTTTGCATTTGATTCGGAAGGGCACCAGGAAATTTTTGTGAACTGAGATCATTTTCGCCAGATAAAAATAGCTTTTTCTGTATAAGAAAAATGCTATTTGAAAGTACATTTCCAAGATATGGAAAGCAAAAATTTTGGAACTTGGATAATATCAATTTGTCTACTCGGCTGTTTTTGAGGTCACTAAACACAAATTTCATGACGGCTCGAATGTTACAAATTTATACAGGACAAGATGAATTATCTAAATACACAAAAAAAGCAATAGAAGAAAAGAGTTCAAATGATTAAATATTTTTTTTTTATTTATATGTTTTTAATAAATAAAGTAATAAAATTGTTTTAGTTATATTTACAGATATTATCTTTTAATCCTCGTTTGGTACCACACTTTTATTGTATTACCTACTTATTAAATAAATAATATAATATGAATATTTAGAAACCAATGTAAATAATTTAATATACCTAAGATAATTCCAGGCATTTGTATCAGCCTTATGAGTAGCGGAAACTACCGCCTTCATGAAATTATTCATGTTCAGCTTTCCCAAACACACCCCCGACTAATGATTATCGATTGATTTTAAATAAGTGTAACATAAAATCCAGGCGATGAGATCCACCCTGTACACTAGGGTGTCTTCCTATTTTGTGAATTCCCGTTTTGTGACTAGACCTTTTTCAGGTAAAATTTTTCCCATTTTGTGCCTAGCCAAAGTTTTACCTGAAAAGACCCAAGATGAATTTCCCGTTTTGTGACTAGCGTAAAATAAATCCACTTATTTTAATACCTACCTGATTTAATCAATTTAACTTAAAAATCATTTTTGTTTATAAAGTCGTCTTTTCTCATTTCACCCATTTAAATAATAGTCATATGAAATATAAAATACATTTATTACAAAAAAATATAATATTAAATAATCATCAAAGAAACTTATATACAGGGTGTCCCAGAATTAACTACGGAAACTTCGTATACGTAATCCTTGATGACAAATAAGTAGGGTCTTTCCTATAAAAAAAATTTTTTTAGAGACTCCTGTCAGAGTTATAACCTACTTTGCAAATGTGCGCTACTTGATCGCGATACACGATACTCAATTGACATGGTCCTACTTTTTATTTTTTTACTCCAAACCGAAACGATTTCGCAAAAAACGACAGGGAACAAAAAGTTTCTAAATAATCAAAACTTCCTAAAATAATTTTTTGTTATTGCAAATATTAATTGCTAAGAAAGTTACAAAAAAAATATTAAGAGGGGTTCCTTGATTTGCACCCTTAGAATGGGGTAGGGCAGGTGAAAAGTGGCAGGAGAAATGCGTCTTTATAAAAATGATGTTCACCCTAATTTTTAATTTTTTATCTTGGACCAATCAGAAGATATTAAATTAAAACCGTATTTTACCACCCCTCTTTAAAGGGTTATAACTCTGACAGGAGTCTCTAAAAAATTTTTTTTTATAGGAAAGACCCTACTTATTTGTCATCAAGGAATACGTATACGAAGTTTCCGTAGTTAATTCTGGGACACCCTGTACAGTTTTAGTTGGTAAAATAATTGCTAAAGAAAATTGTCATTGCATTTTTATTGTGAATGCCAAACTTATTAATCAGTGGCCAACGTCCAATCTTTCTTCAACGAAGTCTGTAACTGTACGGCGAATTCTTTCATCCAGTTGTAGGTACATACTTGGTTTTCCTCCGTTTCGGTGTCATATGCAACTCAACTTGTAGTTTTATATTGTGTAATATGATGCTTCTTCTTTAAGTGCTTGTGTAAGCTCGAAAATGTATGGATTTACCCTGGCAATTTTTGTGGCCGGTTGGCCACTGTTCCACAAAATAATCATTAATCCATATCCAACCGACGTCCACTTTCTCAGGAGGAAGATGTGCTAATGCAGCACACATCCCTATGTGTGTACGCACTATTTCGTTTTCCTTGTGTAGAGAAGTTAACCCAATTTTTTGAACTTTTCGCCATAAACATTGGTTAAAATGAAAATTGCAACCAGTAATGTTTATATTAGGAAGGTTTTCCTAAGTGACTGGAAGGTCAAATCAATTTTAAAGTTTTTTGGTTTCCACTTTGGTATATGTTTTTCAATTAAAGAAAAAAGCCTGGTATAGGTACGTCATTTCTTTTTTTATCTGGCAGCAAGGTGAAAATAACAGGAATAATATTGGTTTCAATACCCGTGCTGCCAACATCGGCGTGGATTGTTTACAACAGCTTTTAAATGTTCCATCAACGAAAAAAATTATTGGTTTCTACGAGTGTCTGTCACGCTTTTAGCGAAGCAAAAAACCAATATTTTGTCCTCTTTGCCATCTTCAAACAACAAAAAGTTTTTTGTTATCTGTTCGGGGAGGATGATTTCTTTCCTTGACTTGAATGTGACGACTCCTAACGCCTTGTGTCGAGCGGAGTAGAGCTGATTTTTCTTGTTACTGAAATTTGATATCTCAGTAGGTAACAAATTCCAGCCCGGCATCCATAAGGGGCACTATCTCCTCGTTAAAGATTTTTGAAATCGCTGTGGTCTCCTCACGGCCTCATTTTTTTGCTTTGTCTAAACATATGTCTACTTCGTTTTTAGCGACGTTTGGCATACATTTGTGTTCTGATTTTCGCACAATGTCATTCCTGTAACAATAAGATTACATTATATGGTTACATATCTTAAGATATATAACTGAGGGAAAGTATTGTGATGGTTAAAAGTTTCGACTTCGAGATTCGTGATTTTTACGAAATTTTCACCAAAAATCGATTATGTTTTTTCTACAATTTTTCAAAAATTTTATACCCCTTTAAAGTTCGCCATCCTACGTTCTGATTTCTCCCAAAAACTAATCAGATCCACATTATCACATACATATTTTACATATCTTAGGAAAAGTAAAAAACGGCTGAAAGTTATTAAATATTCAACAAAATACTTACCTACTCATTTAAAACTGTCACGGATCCAGAACACAGTTTTCTGTTCATACACATCCATAGTGTGGAACAGTTTATATATTTTTTTCAAATAGTACCGGTGACCGGAATTTAAAAGATTTCTTCCTCCACCATTACTTTAAAAATGTATTGAATATTCATCTTGGAAAAAAGAAAACAATGCTTCGAAAACTATAACATCACAATGTAACACAAGGAAAAATTGCACGATATAAATCAAATTAATTTCAAAAATTGCTACTTATATTATCAATTTATTCCTTCTTCGTCCATCAATAGAAAATATAATATGCAAAACTTAAGAGATCATAAAATCACATTTTATTCTAGTCACAAAATGGGAAATCATTAGGGGTCTTTAACAGGTAAAAAATTCTCTAGGCACAAAATGGGAACAATTTTAATCCAAAAAGGTCTAGTCACAAAACGGGAATTCACAAAATAGGAATATACCTGCACTAGGTACCTCGGAGATGCCGTCATAAAATTTGTGTTCAGCGACCCCAGAAACCCCGAATAAAAACTTTCAATTGAACTCATTCTCGTCGATATTTTCTGTGTTCCTAATTTTTAATTTTTTACTTCTTTGAAATCACTCAAAATATCTATTATCCTTATACACAAAATACAATTTTCAGGTGTCGTAGATCAATTTAGTGCATCAACTTTCCGACCGCTGTCCTCAATCGAATGTAAAAAGTTGCATGCCGATTTGTTTTGATCCTTCAAATGGTAGGTTTAGAGCTTGTTGGTGCTTCATTGCCTCGCCAAAGTACGCATATCTTTTATACAAAAATAAAAAAATATTAAAATTTTCTTTTATAAATCTACAATTTTTATACATTTTTTTAATGCTGCACACTTTTTGGATTATTAAAAAAAACAAAAACACAAAAATTACATTTTTGCTTAAATCATTTTTTTCTTAATGTGCATTTGAAACTAGTTAAATCACTTGAATGATATTAATAATAGCCAGAAAAACTCAATTAAAATTAAATTTAATTAGGGTGAAGTTATTAAGATTATCATTGTTAATTTAAATAATAAAATAAAAGTGGATTTATTTATAAAATAAGTGAGTTAATTTTTGAAATGCAACGTCTTTAGTTACAATATAAATTCTTTAAGTATATGTTTATATAAACTCGAATTTATGAAAAATCATTTCATATAGCGAACATATTACTAAGTACTAGAGATACTCGCGCCTTATTTTATATATTCATCACATAGTAAAGTTATTTACATTCTGTAACATTGACCATTAACTTTATTATAATATAATATATTTTTTTAATTTGTGTATATAAAATTAGTGTATATAGTGTCTACATCTTTCATACTGACTTGTATGTGTTTATTTATAAATTCCCTTATTAAAATAATTTACTTCATTTTATTAAAAAAATCATTAAAAATTTTTGGTGACAAATAATAAATAAAAATAAAACCAACAATTTCACATTATGAAAAGTTGAATGTTTCAAACTGTCCTTTAACAAGTAATAACTCCATTTATATTGGGTTTACAGAAGTCGTTAAAAACTTAATGTCTTTGGTTTTTTTATTACCTACTGTTTTGCTATATATGATTTTTTTCGGAATATTAAAACATTTTGAGTAATTTGTTAAAAACGGATAAAAAACATGTGTTTTCCAATGAAAATGGTAATGCTTCAATTGCAAATAGTTAACTCGGAAAGTATCAACTTTACAAAAAAATTACAATTAGCGAATCTTTCCGATTTCTGAGTTTATTTTATTAACGCCTTCTTCCATTACAAAAGACCGCTTCGGTACAGAGTAGATTCAGACAAAAATAAGAACTACCCAAATCCAAATTTTCAAGAAAATTTATGATGATTATTGGATTACCTATACTGTTACCATTAACGTTTAAAATGGTGTACGTGCTTAAAATATAAAAAATAAAGTAACTTTTTTTCCTTATGATCTCGACAAAATGTTTTTGTGGTTTTATTTGAATCATTATTCCTAGAAGTTAAACATTTTAATAAAAATCGCACCATGTACCTACTGTACCCGTAGCAGTCATTCCAAATCTTTACCAGATCAATTTTTCAGGATTTTTTACATTTTTTTAGCTCTGAAGCAGTAACATTATTCGCTGGGTGCGAAGGATAGGGTGGGAGAACCACGAAACTATCGCAGCGTTCACCGTGGCTAAAAAAGGAACTTACGGCGGACGATTAATCACTTTTTACTAAGGATTTTACATGGATTTCACTTATCCATGCGTCGATTCAAAAAGTAAATAAACCTGCATCACGAAACCTTCTGTATAGTCAACTGCAACAACAATGGCAAAAATAGTGATCAGAAATTCTATAAATTCCCACAAGCAAGTTGGAAACGAGAACAACGTGTGAAGTAGTGGATAATCGCTATCAAGAGGAAAAAGTTAATAAGCTAACTTAAAAAGCAACATTTTAAATATTTGCTATATTTAGTAGATACCTATGTTGTAGGAAGCATCACGTTTTATTTTTACATCTTGCACATGTTAAGCCAAAACTAATTCTTTACCTTTGTTGGTTGTTTGAGGTTGGAAAGTTATGTCGTAAGTGATTGCTTCAAAAACAGTTTTAATTATTAATTTGGCCATGTTTAACTGGAAATACACAAAACGTCTGCATTACTAACGGCATTATAATCATATTATTATCGTCTACAATGCAATAATTGTTTACATTTATTTATTTTTTTAATTACATCACGTGAAGTCCGCCGTGATAAAGCCCATCTATAGGTACTACCTAAAATTTAATAATTTTGACATTTTAGACGGGAAATAAAAAAGATAAATATTATCGACGCTATAGATTTACATGATCAATACATTTGGGTAGAAAACTAATAAATTACGATGTTTCATTGGAAATAATTATTTGTTTAGTTACTTTTCGTAATGACAGTTAGCCATTTGATATTTCAAAGTCCGCCGTAATTGTAAACGCAAGGTGCCGCTGTCATCGCGCACCCAGCGGATACATCTTTAATTCAAGGTGCATGCAGTTGTTCTTTAAACGGACAATTTAACACTTAAGGTTAACTTTAGGACAATTTTCAATCAGGCTGGAAACTACAGGGATCCTGAAAAGATGTTACGGTTTAAGAAAAACACCTACATATCAAATGCAAATCCTTAAAAATGAATATATTTTATGTGAATAAAATATAAATCGATGACGTCTTCGAACCTATCACTGGGTCAAAAAATACGTTATTAAAAAAAATCATGAAATCACATAGCGAAGTTTTTTAATGATAACGCACTGAGATTTTATTAGCTTAATCCGATGACAAACGACAATGGATGGATCCTATCGATAGTATAAGAAACAATAAGAATTTACGAAACAAAGTTGTACAAAATATTAAATATATTAATTTGGATATTCTATAAAAGTTGAATAAAAGCTTCTAAAAAACTATCCAACCATAAGAATTAAATAGTGGAAAAATACTGTTATTTTTGAGGTTTCTAATGTGATGTCGTTAATTATCAATTTTTTTCCGCTTACATTGCAAACGCAGGCTGAACCCTACGACCTACGAGATATATCAAAATAATGTAATAATTATTTGTACACATTGAAAAGGTCTACAGAAAACTCTGCGAATTTTTGAGGTTTCTAATGTGATGTCGTTAATTATCAATTTTTTTCCGCTTACATTGCAAACGCAGGCTGAACCCTACGACCTACGAGATATATCAAAATAATGTAATAATTATTTGTACACATTGAAAAGGTCTACAGAAAACTCTGCGATGGTATATAAGATCTATATGGTCCTTTACAGCACAAGATTTAAATGAATATTTTCGAAGATATTCCAGATTTAATATTGCGGGACGTAGCGCTTGCGGTGGTACTGGCCGACCGGGGCGGCGGCAGCGTGCCTATACATCGGAGGCCGCGATTTTCCCTATAGCTCTTTGAATTGTGTAGCGATCGGACTCGTTTATTCCTAAATTAATCATTATGACGCTACCCTAAGGTGGCGCAGTTGAGATGTTATAAATTTACACCTGTAATTCTCACATAAGTAAGTACTATGACGCCACCGTAAGATGGCGCAGTTAATATCTCATATATATATAAAAGGGCAAAACTTACTTAAAGTTCATTTCACAATATTTCGTTGACTTGGTACCCACTCTTAACTGCTCTTAAGGGATTACTAATAAAAGGTGGTTAATATTTCTTCGAACTTTGGCCGTAAACCGGTGAACTATTTACAGAAAGGTATTATTTATTTTTGTCCAGGAAGATATATTTTGGATTTTTTATTTTTCAGGTAAAATTTTAAATTATTATTACTGACCATCAATAGTAAATCATTAGTAAATGATTTTTGATTTTCTTAATTATCTTGGAAGAGAAAGTGGGAGTTTCGGGGTAATTTGTTTTTAAAATTCTCTCCTAGAATTTTAGTTTGTACTAAACATTATACTCTGAAAGTAATCTTGTGTTTATAACTAAGTATGTGGCGTCCTTGGGCAAAAAAAGTGCATTTATCGCCGGATGCGAAACAAATTGTGAAAAATGTGTTTGAAACATTGAATAATCGAGGTTATAGTGTAACCGATGCAGCAGAAGAAACATGTAAGTTAACCAAAACCCCAATATCCACAGTAAAAGATATTATCAATAAGCCAATAAGTAAACGAAAAAAACGAAGTGACGTTAATAATACCAAACGTGTTGATGAAATACAAAAAGATATAATCCGACGAACGATATATGTCCTATACCAAGAACAAATGATACCAACCCTAGATTGTATAAAAAAACGGTTACTTAAAGACGACACGGGAATTATTTGTAGCCGTACAAGTTTGTGGAGAATTATTTCTCAAATGGGATTTAAATATTGTACCATTAATAAAAGACAAGTGATAATGGAGTCATATCGTTTACGAATGTGGCGTTGTCATTACTTACAAGCTATTCAAAAATATAGAAGTGAAAACCTTTCAATTATCTACCTCGACGAGACTGAGTTTTATTTAAATCTATTTTGAAAACCGGATTACGGATCTGTTAATGTTTACTGTACAGTGAGAAATTTATAACCTTTCATTACTAATCCCCTAAGGTAAGGTACCGAATCAACGAATTATTGTGAAACGTACTTTACCTAAGAACTATGTCGCCACCGTTAGGTGGCGCAGTTAATATATAATATACCTATTAGGTAACCTAACCGATAAATTACAAAGTACTATAAATAATATTAAAAACTGGTAACTAACGAGAAAATATGATAAAAAATACAAAAAATTAATCGTAAATATTTAAAAAAAATGGGAAAAAACATAAGTGTTAAGGCGGGTTCATGTAAATGCGAATTGCGATTTGCGAATGCGATCTTCGCAAAAAAAAATATCGCGTTTTTATCTCAATTCATGTATCAGCGAATGTTTTGACAGTATTCTGGGGATTTTTATACTGAACGTCCTTAATGATACAAATGTATGATCTTTAAATTTAATATCAAAGTTAATACGATTATAAGTATGAACTACAAATACGATAAAGAAACTGATTTGTTTTATTGACGATATATCAATGTAGTTGAACATATAGAACTACATAAACATTAGTATTTTTAAGTTCGATAAACCCTTACATTATGTTAATAATGAATAAAACAAGCTGCATGAATCCACCCATATTTTATAGAAAAATAAGTATATCCATATAATAGTCTGTTATATTAGTTTTCTTCTGAGTCAAGTAATATAGTTATGTATTTTACCACCTCACTTTCATACATCTAAATCTACACTTGTTTTGGAGACCTAACCTAACAAACAAAATTTAAAACAAAACATTGATAGGAACTGCACATGCGTTAACAAGAAAAACTGCGAAATTCGCTAAAATATTAAAACAGTTACAAGATTCCCGCCCTTCAGATTTTAAATAATGCGAATTCGCAAGAAATTAAAATTGACATATGTCAAAATTTCTCGGCTGACGTAATTTTGATATTAACCAATAGGAGCTGTCTTCGCCATTCGCAATTCGCAATTCGCATTTACATGAACCCAGCTTTAGGCGGTGCGAAATTCGCCGGGTCCGCTAGTTTATTATAAAAGGGAAAAAAGTATTAGATTGTTGCTCCAGGTTATTTGTCTGTGTGTATAATAAATATAATATTTTTTTCTGTAACGACAAAATACAAGAATTAATTAAAAAAAATCTTATTAAAATTTATTAAAATCATACGTATTTAAACGACATCAAATTTGAGTTTTTTCCATTTATGGAGCCATCGTTGCTAACTAAAACATTAGAATCATCAAATACCTGTCAATCTAATTTAGTGTTTGATTGTGTGCTAAATTTCGTTAAGATCGGTCTTAGTTTTTGCATAATAATCAAACTGGGAAAAATCGCAAATTTTCAAATTCATACTAGGTCCTAGATAAGGCTCTCCAATAGACAAGCGTCTTCTAATGTAGGTATTTTAAGTGTGTGAATTTTAAAATTCATATTTTTAAAGCTCGTAAAGTTACTCAAATTTTTTATAAGCCTTAAAAATGGTTGAAAGTTTTAAAAAAATTCTAGGCTCTCCTAGTAGATCGATTTTAATTTTACAAAAAGTTTTTGAAAGTTTGAGCATTCATTAATAAGTAAAAAAACTAACGACTATCTGAGAATCTTATTTAGTGCCTAGTATGAATTTGAAAATTTGCGATTTTTTTCCAGTAGGCTGGGATTGCATAATTATTATGCAAATCTATACGACCGATCTTAACGAAATTTAGCACACTTTTTAATCATATTTAAAAGTTTTTCTATGCGGAATATGTAGTTTGTAAGTAAAGTTTAGAGGGTCAAATACAATTAAAGAATGTACTTTTTTCCAACAATAAACATAAAATTTTTCAGTTCTATTTAACAAAATATTGTGTAAATTTAAATAGTTAAACTTTTAACTCTCTATAATTTTTTCTCTAAGACCCATATTATCCGAATTATACACGAAAATAGGAGCAAAAAATGAATTTTTTTTTTTCAGATTTTGTTAAATAAAAAATTTTGCACTGAGTTTGCGACTGGCTCATATCGTGATTATCGATATTGGGCACAACCTGAAGGAATTCCAATAAAAATGTCTCTTCTTATGGAAAATGTCCATTATGGTCTGCATTTCGACAGATACCGACTGGTCTAATCAGGCTAAAGTCAAATTGAAGTTTACACCACCAGTGAGTAAAAATGACTTTTTCCACGTGAGCAAAAAAGTAGTAATTTCATAAAAAGTTACACTTTGTTAGAGATTAAATGTCATGTTTTTTTGCCGTTGCAGAAAAAAAATATAATTTATATCAATGAAACAATAGTGAAAATGTTAGATACCAAAATCACAAATCATTTAAAATAAATATGCCTAAAAACATTTTGTATATACTTTTAATAAAAATAGATTTTTATTTAAATAATAGTGAAAGAAATGCAAAAATTTGTTTGGTGTTTGAGTGATAAGACATTTATTATATAGATAAAATAATAGATACAAATTAATTTGAATATTAAACCTATTAGAATCCCACTTTCCAAATTTTTTATCCGAATAAGAATAAGAGGAAAGTATACCTAAAGTCCTATTGTAAATAATTTATGTTTCCTTTATAAGCCAAATTTAATCATTTTTTGTATTAGTATTTATACATATTAGAAACGTTTATTATTTTGAAGTTTTATTACCATAGATTATAAATGTTTATTTAATTTTAAAATAATCCAAAAACACCATTAAAATGTACTAAATGAGTCAAAATATAAAAATGATCAATAAATATAAACAAAATATTATTATATTTCGACAATTTGCTAAACATTTTTATATCACGAAAGCATATATGAATCAAGTGTATTTTTAGGAATGTTTTGTAATCTGTAACTGTTCATATTTTTTATGTCGTTGACCCCATTTTTATCTTTATTTTTACTAAAACTTTTATTGTACCTTCTATGCGATAAAAAAACATGCTTATTCTTAGATTTTAGTCCATTAGTAGGTATATAAAATTTACGGATCCATCGTATTGTCTATCATCATTGTGATTCATTATTTCGCAAAAAAAAACAGATTGTTTTTTAAAATAGGACTTTTCAGTAAAAATTAGCAATGCTTTAACCTAATTTTAAGTTCATTTTTTCATCTTCATACCATTATGGGTCTAGGACATTTCGACGCGGCCGTTTCGGCGCGGTCGTTTCGGTGCGGCCGTTTCGGCGCCAGACACTTCGGCGCGGGTACGTTTCGACGCAGGTACATTTGGGCGCCAGTATCGAATATCTATTTTTAAAAACATATTTTTAATAATACAGTGAATTATTTAACTGGTTTAGAATACTATCCAATTTGACAATATTAATAAGTGAATATAAATACTAAGATTTCTAAAATTCTATGTTAATGTTAATCATATTTTAATATAACCATTGGAATTTGGATGTACTCCCAGGATTAAAATAAGAAATTAACAGGTAAATAAGGTATAATTTCACAGTATTACAGAAATTAAAAACTGATTATTAAATTACAAAATTTATTGTAAACATATACAATATAAAATATAGGGGACATCCATGCAAAATGGATACCCCGGATATTATTTATCCATGGCGTAGTTATTTGAAATACCTCTCAAAAATTGTATTATGTTTGAATTTGGGCCGTTTACATAGTCTTCGACCAGTGATTTTATTCTTCTATCAGCCTGGATATACTTTCTTTTTTTTTGGAGATGAGAATTGGTGGTGCAACTAGAACTTCGTTTCTTTTCCTGCGAATCATTTTTTTAAAGCTTTTTCTTTTGGTAATTTTGCCTGTGCTGCTTGCGAAACAATAGCTTCATTCAAACAAAAGTTAATAATTTGCAACCTTGCTTCCATCGTTTCAGCAGCACGAGTTTTCATTGCATCGCAAACCATCCTTTTCTCTAAGTTCGCCAGATTACTGTAATGTAAATGGTTATGCATTTCATTCACGATTATACCATCTATAGTATAAATTCTGGTTTTACAACCTTCATGTTTTAATTCACAGCGCCAAATTTTTTTTCCACAAGCACTTGACTTGTCAAAGACGTAGCAGTAGCCATTGCTACTATACTAAGGTTTACCACGTTTCGAAACTAACTCCATTTTAAAAACTGATCACACACTGATTAAAACAAACTGATTAAAACTATTTAACTCATCAATTTACAAAAATACGGGGTACCTTACTCATTAAAGACATCTCATTTCGTCAAGATTATTTACGTAAATTTACTGTTAATTCCTTCTCAATAGAATATTAAAATATCATTTAAATAAAACTAAAATGCTGATTGATAATTCAAATTTAGCCTTTAGTTCCAAGAATTATTAACCTAAATTATACCTTGTTTACCTGTTAATTCCTTATCTTAATCCTGGGAGTACATCCAAATTCCAATGGTAAAATATCATTAAAAAGAAAATTAAAAACATATTATTATCATGCCTTCAAAAGATTATTTGTTGTTTCTAATCATCCAAATTCAGCCTTTAAATTAACGTAGAATTTGAGATTTCTTAGAATTTATATTCACATATTAATATTGTCAAATTGGATAATATTCTAAACCAGCTAAATAATTCACTGTATTATTAAAAATATGTTTTTGAAAATAAATACTCGATACTGGCGCCCAAATGTACCGCGCCGAAACGTACCCGCGCCGAAGTGTCTTCGCGCCGAAACGAGCGCGCCAAAACGGCCGCGCCCAAACGGCCGCGCCGAAATGTCCGGATCCGTACCATTATAGTAAAGGACCTACAAGAGAACGAGCCCAAAATCCCATGCTTTTTCTTATGAAGGTCCGAAAAGCGAATTTTGTTACCGTTCAAGGTCGTCTGACGTCATAGCCCCACCCGGCCCCACCCACTTTCACTTTTAACCTGATTGCTTGGTTCTGATTGGCTGACAGACTCCGCCCTTTAATTGCTTATTAATGACTTGTTAATTACTAGTGCCCCATTGCTTCGTTCTGATTGGCTGCCTGACTCCGCCTCTTAATTATTATTAATGACATGTTAATTACTAGTGCCCCATTGCTTGGTTCTGATTGGTTGACAATCTCCGACCCTTAATTACTTAATAATTAGAAATGCCCCATTGCTTGGTTCTGATTGGTTGACAATCTCCGACCCTTAATTACTTAATAATTAGAAATGCCCCATTGCTTGGTTCTGATTGGTTGACAATCTCCGACCCTTAATTACTTAATAATTAGAAATGCCCCATTGCTTCGTTCTGATTGGTTGACAATCTCCAATCCTTAATTACTTAATAATTAGAAATCCCCCATTGCTTGGTTCTGATTGGTTGACTGCTAGCAGACAACTGTCAATTTTCGAGTGGCCTTTGACGTTTGGCGCAAGCAGCCAACCCTCTTTTCTTCTTTTTGTATATTTTCGAATTTTTTCGCGCTTTGCTGACATCGTACCAACTTTACATGCTACCAACTTTACAGTGCTACCAACTTTTGACCTTTTACATTCGACGCAAGCAGCCAATTCTTCTTTTTGTATATTTTTGAATTTTTTTTCGCACTTCGCTGTCATCGTACCAACTTTACATGCTACCAACTTTATAGTGCTACCAACTTTTGTCACAAATGCCCCATTGCTTGATTCTGATTGGTTGACAATCTCCGACCCTTAATTACTTAATTACAAGTGCCCCATTATCCGCTTCCGATTGTTTATTATTTAATAAACCCCACCCATTTTGTATTTATTTAATTATTTTTTGATGTTTACTACCCCCATTGCTTCGTTCTGATTGATGATTATTTAATTAGCCCCACAACTATTATTATGAAATAATTACATTATAATAAAAATATATAATTGATAAATATTTAATAAACCCCACCCATAATTTGATATTGAGTAGCCATGTTTGAAATAATTAATATTAAGAGTAATATATTGATAAGCATTATACCACTATTAAAAATCATTAGGGTGATTATAGGATTAAAGAATAAAAAAAATATAATAATAAGAAGTTTGTTTTATTAAAAAATATATATTTAAAATGGTAAGACAACATTTTTTAACCAATTATTTAAACAATTTACATTATGTTGAGTACACATATATTTTCCATAAGCGTGGTTGAAACATTGAGTGAATACAGGTTGAAAGACGTCAGTACAACAGGGGGTTCCATCATATTTTGTAACATCGTAAATATTTGTCGAAATTCCAAGTTCTCGACATTTGGTTTCTAAAAAATTTAGTTTTTGACTACCTCTGACGTATATGCAGTCTGCTGAATTTAATAAATATTTTTCCAGTATGTTATTAATTTCATTATATTCAATATCACCAGAGTCGTATTTTATTCCATGAACATATTTTTCAACATAATTATTAGTTCTCTTATCCTTAGAACTCAATGTGTGGAAGGGTACTGGTGGTTTAAACAGAAAACTAGTAATATGTTTTCCAATCAGTATAGACAATTCTTTCGGATAAAATATACCCTCAAAGATAATTCCTTGAATATCTACAAGTGCTATTCTCATGATGCCTTCTATGAAACTGAAAATTTGTATAAAAGTTTCGTTTTATATTAAGCTTTAAGGCTGGATAAGTGGGGTTTCAATCTAATATTTCTCCTTTTAAACAATCACTTTTAATCTTCTTATCTATATGATAGGTTTATATAAAAATTTTGATTGATTCCGGATTGATTAAATATTATTCCCATCTGTTTGAAATCAATCTAAAATCATATATAAGAAAAAACATTATTATAATAAAAAATTATTAAAGTAACTTTTAGACTCACCTATATAATATCCAACTCAAAAAATTTATATTATTGTCAAAACAGTTTGTAGAATTATTTCATCCATATATCTCTCATCCATTATCAGAATGCATTTTATATATTACATCTTCATCTTTTAATACATAGTCGTACGTAAATTTCTATCCAATTTGGTCTTAAAAATATTTTCAAAACAGTTTGTAGAATTATTTTATCCATATATCTCTCATCTATTATCAGACTGCATTTTATATATTCCATCTTCATTTTTAATCCATAGTCGTACGTAAATTTCTATCCAATTTGATCAAACTTCATAATATCAGACACGCTTATACATACTAATTTATATAAAACAAGTAGTTTTATTATATTACAATTATACTAAATTATGATAAAAAAAAAAAGAAAACAATTTTATGTAAATAATTTAAATTTAAAATAATAATTTTGAACTCTATAAACAATCCATTACTTGATCATCATCATAAACATTTATTTTAGGGTTAATAGAGTAATGCCCCCATGGTAATGTCTCATCTTTCCCTGGTATCAGATATCTTTTATCATCATCAGAGCTGAGAGCAATTTTCTTTTGTTCTATTGAAAAGACTTTATGATGTTTCGATTGTATGAGATTCTGTGAAGTGGTCTTACTTCTAGATGTTTCTAAACATTCAATATAGTCATTAAAAGTTATACTATTTTTTACTATCGACATTTTAACCCCCTTTGCTTTTTTGGTTACACCATAATTCATAACATTTTTTTCAATCTCATCATCATCATATTCTTCGTCTTTTAATTTTGCCCTCAGTTTTTGCACCTCATCTTCTGAGATGGCCACTTTCATAGTATATAATTTTGATCTCAGTCCTACATAATCAGTCATAATGCATCCATTATTTTCATCTTTCATCATACCTAAAACTTTCTTATTTAGTTGCGGTATTCCATACACATTATTTGTAGGATAGTCTGAAGTATCAAAGTATTTCTCACAATCATTCTTTATAATTTGATAAGGATCTTTTCCTCGTATCTCTAATAAAACGGAATCTGTATCACTGTAGCAAGTAGAGCAGTTTTCTCCAAATCGTGTTTGTAAATAATCATATTGAAAGCTATATATTGTAGTCTTTGCAAGATCCAAAATTGTTTGCCCTACATATATAGGTTTATTTAGATAAACCTCAATTTTTTTCATCTCTATCGCCACCAAATTTTCGTCAAATATTATACAATTCTTAAATTCAGGCTTAGATATATATGATTGAGCTCCATAACGACCCTCCCATTCGGTAAGAAGTTTTACATCAACCCTTTTTCTTACATTCTCCATAGTTTTACCGAAAACAGCATTGTTCATTAATTTGAATAAATTCTTCTCAAATTCGTTTTTAGCTTTTTTTCTAAGCTCCGTATTTAAATCAATATACGGTTTCAACCAAGGAGACTGTTTAAATTTTAATACTCTGTGTATTTTCGTTAATTTCAAGCCATGTTCTAAAGCTTGTTTTAGTGATCGATAGTGTATGATATATTTCTCTTTATTATAAAGTGTAGCCATAAGTTTAGTACTCTCTTTTAACTTTGCAGGAGGCTTCATAGTCTTAGGGTTGATATGTTCTGGACAGAAAGGTATATCTTTATGCTTATCATGTAAATCATGTGGATACTCTAAATCAACTTCAAGCATGTAACCTACATTATTATCATCAGCAATTGTAGTGACATCAATATTTGAATCCACCCACTCAAATTCTCCATATGGAAGAGCTTGACTCATAGCCCAACCATACTGATTGTTGACATCAAAATACATTAAATAGTTTTCCGGTTTTGCAGGATTATAATTCAACATATATTTATTGTTTGCATGAACCCTTCTTTTAGAGCAGACTTGACTGAGACCACCTCGAATGCCTCGCTCTACAAACAAAAACATATCCATATCAGTAAGAAGTTCTAACTCCTGTTTCGTAAACTTTAACATAGCATCCCAAGTAAATCCGGGTAGCGTAAAATAGTGGGCTGGATCTAGATCATACGTCTTAAGACAGCTCGATCTAAACTGTTCAAAGACATCTGCTAGGAGTAGAATGTCTGTTTTCATATATAAGTCTACATAATCACCTAGAGTTTTACAGTTAAACGAAGACCATACTTGTTGTGCTCTTTTATACATACGGCGGGGGCAAGCTTTATTATCTAATTTGTTATAAAAAGCATCTTGATGAGGTAAACAGGATTCACTAAAACGATCAAAACTATTGATGTAATCATATGGCATCACACCTTTCTTTGTTAACAAATTAAACTTATCTTCAGGTATGTTATTAAACTGAGACCTCAGATTTGTAAATTTTGTTAAAGAAGATGATAATTTATCTAAGGATGATGCCATAAATCTAAAACTATCAATGAATCTAAAGTGAATTCGAGCTTCATCAATATGCTTCGTAAACGAAATATATTTTTCTTTAGTGAGAGGCAGTAAGTCTATAGATCCTTTCATTCGGGTTGCAATATCTTTTATCACGAAATGTGCGTCATAACCACTCAAATTGTGAAAGATTACCGGGATTGTGTGCGTGTCTTGATAATTAACATTACACTCATTATGTGAAGCTCCACGGTAATTATTTTCAGAAATTAAGTAATTATAATCTCTCACTTTTTTCTCGCCAACTTTAAAGGGTTGTTCACAAATATGACAGCGGGTGGATGCTTGAAAATCACTCTCTTGTTGAGGAGTCATGTGTATATTATACGGACATAGATATATAGTAGAGACATCCTCAGCAAGTTGATTCATTTCATCAGCAAACCACTGCATACAATCGGATCCTCGATATGAACGGTAGAATGATAGATTGTTATCATAAGAAGATTTAAAATAATAT
This sequence comes from Altica lythri, assembly GCA_964028335.1. Lineage (NCBI taxonomy): Eukaryota > Metazoa > Arthropoda > Insecta > Coleoptera > Chrysomelidae > Altica > Altica lythri. Next base: position 16,669,565 of record OZ034802.1, on the reverse strand, counting down.
CCTACTGCTGCTGGAATATGTTTTTGATAAGCAGTCTTTTCTGCACAAGGCTTTAAAATACTCTCTAAATCTGCATATACAGCAAAGGGGGCTTTTATTTTGTTTTTAAAATCCTTAAATTTAAGCATCTTTTTGCTATCTGTAGGCATTTTGGTGGCGGTATCATTTCTTTTAATGCAGTCTACTATGTGTTTACTTAGCTTATCTTCCGAACGGAAGTAGTGTAAACATCTATCACAAAAGTACTTTTGACCATTTTCATTACTGAGTTGTTTAGACAAAAGTCGTGAAAGATTCTTTATCCAAACGTAATGATATTTAGTAGACTCTTTGTCATACTGATCTTGTATTAGAAGCAGATTTACATGCTTATCTTTCTTTTCCGCTGTTAAATATGTAGGGAGGGTCGAAAATTGTTTATTATACTTTTTTAGGATATAAACATTGATAGAAATGTTATTCATTTTTTCAAAATTTGGAATCTGCTTGATAGTTATAGGAAACTGAATACCTTTAAGTTTTAATACCTCAGAATAATGTGGGTATTTATTTGTTCTTTGCGGATTATTATTAACAGGATACAAAGCTGATGTAATTGCCCATGCAAAGCAGGCTTGATCATCATTTTTAACATTAATGCATGCTTCTTTTCTTTTAATTTGAGGTGGTAGTTCAATATATGATGATCCAAGTTGTGGAACAAATTTATTAATATTTACGCCCAAGTTTACTACTCTTTTTAACGACCACCCGCTATCACGTTCCTGGAATTCTTCCAGGTCTTTTAGAATAAGTTTTGTCACATTATCATCAAACCAGTTATTTAAATTTGTATCTCTATAGATGGGGCAGTTAGCTGTGGTGAAATATTTATATTCAGTTATGATCTGTAGGCCTCTATATATCTCAAATTCACCACAAAAAACTGTGTTCACTTTAACAGACTCATCTTTCTTGAGTGCGTTACCAATTCTACGTTTGAAGAGTGTCTTACAATCGACAAGAAATGCTATAGGATCTTTATGTTTAAGGTTTGAAATGACTCCAGTTCGAATTCTAGACTTAAAAGCTGAAGTCAAATCATCCCATTCTACTTTTTTAATTCCAGACTCTTTTGCCCTAGTCATAATTCCAGATCCTCTCTTTTTTGTTAATTTAATCTGAGATCTTAACGATTTAACATTTCTTAAACAAGCCTCTAGGTGTTGTCTTTCGCCCATGGAAGTAGCATTTTTAATATCTTTATTTATCTTTCTGACAGCCTTTGTACATTCCAGCAACCCCTCCTCCACTGTTTTACCATCATAGGTAATACTTATAAATCCTAAAATAGCTGTTATATGTTGAATAAGATCAGTAATTATTGACATAATGCTAAATTTTAAATAGTTAGATAGAAAAAAAAGAAATTTAATTATGTGTCTGATATAAAGTAGGTAACTACACTGCAAGAGAAATATTAAATAATTAATTTTTAAAAATAATAATGGTAAAATATTATAATGAAATTTAAAAAAAAAAATATATTAGTAAAAAAAAAAAACATTAATTTGAAATTCAATATGATACAAAATAATCCATATAAACAGTTATAGCTATTTAAAATTATTTAATAAAAAAACTTACCAAAAAATTTTATACACACACTTCAATTATCACTTTTCGCAGACTATTAAAATCAACCAACTTCTATGAAATCTTTGACAATAAAGACTCTCATACTGTTAACACCATATTTTAAATAGTTTTTTCAATCATAATTAGAAAATATGAAATATAAAGTCATTAATTTACGTTTAAGTATTTAACAATAAATATATTAACGGAAATTTATTAATTTTTAAAGTGTTACAGATAAAAAAAATATAATCGACTCTTAATCGATACTTAATATTCTAAATTTCCCATTACCAAAATTAAATAGTAAAAATTTCTCCAAATACTTTATATATAATTTGTCATATTCGACTCTAAATCGATACTTAATATACTAAATTTCACATTACCAAAATTAAATAGTAAAAATTTCCTCGAGTACTTTATATATAATTTGTCATATACTTTATATTCTAACTTTCCCATTAAAAATTAATTAGTAAAAATTCCTACAAAGTACTTTATATATAATTTGCCCTATACTAAAATTTCCCTAAAATTATTTACTTTATATTTATTTTTTTCTTGTAAATTAGATTTTAATATAAAGAGTGGGTATAAATATAAGCGAAATATTCAATTTTATTAAGTTAGTTCCAGTTGTTTCTTGAAGTGCTATTACCTATAATTATTACAGTAAGTCTACTATTCTATACTCTTTATACATGATTTTTTATTAATTTATTCACTTATTTATTTATTTATTTATTTATTTATTTATTTATTTATTATACATTTTATCAGTTATATATATGCGTCTACTATTCTATATCCTTTAGGTATACATGATTTTTTATTAATTTATTGACTTATTTATTTATTATACATTTTATCTGTTTTTTATATATAATGAGCTTTACGATATTTATATACTTACAATTTTATTTATTTCTTATAGATGGATTTTTCTAAAATAAACAAATCGTCTGTTTTATCGCAAAAGAAACCTGTGGTGAAGTTATCCTCCTTGGAGGTGGGCACATCATATCAAATATTAGATGCAAAAATTGTGAAATCAAACTATGGGAAAACTGTACTTTTAGAAATGTTGGATATGGTTGTTTTTCTACCAGAACGTGTGGTTGAAGATTATACACCATTCATGGAAGAATTTAAAAGCCAAAAATATGGCTTGGTGTTCCACGGGTTAGTGGACACCGGAAAACCGAAGCCTGCGGCTTCATTTGAAGTTATAGAAGTATAAAATATTAAATATATTTTTTAATAATTGTAAAATTGTTTTATTATTAATAACCACATTTTTTTTATTATTTTTTTATTATAAAAAAGTATAATATTTACATAGGTAATATAACACATTTAAATTAGGTATTTATATTATACTCTTGATTACCTCCGTAAGAGGGTAATATTCCATTAAACAGTCATGAATAATGATGCAATATACTTTTGTATCTTTTGGAAAACCATTGTTAGCTTCAATTTCTAATTTTATATCGACAGTTGAAGATTTCATTCCATCTTCTTGTTTTGAACAATCTATTACAAATAAGGCATGATCTTTAAATGCTTGATAATCTAAAAGTGATCGTCTCTCAGTCGAATATGAATAACTAGGATAAAATTCAGTGTAGTTATAATGAGCTGCAGCATAATCATTTTTCTCAAAGTCCAGTTGCATTCTTTCATTAGGCCAATATTCACCATTAAGAGATACTCGAACACTTGATATATTAACATTATCAAAAATTGTTGAATCCTTTTCTTTTCTATTGCGCCTCTCAGTTTGAAATGTTACTATAACATAACGCGGTTTTTCAATTGATGAGCTTGTTTTAACATTCCAGATTTCTCTTCTTGCACCGTCTTTAATTGAGGGTAGTTCATTAAGATCCCACTTTCTGAATGGAATATATATTGGTATATTATTTTTAATAGGTTCCATCAATTTAATTTTAATTTCATCATTGGGAAACACATGTTTCACTTTCAGTTCCATACTATTTATAATAATCTTAACAGTTGTTGTAGTTGCGGTACTACCAGCACCTACCTCATTTACAATAATACTATCATTATCGTAACTAGCTCGTACGAGACGAAATGTTTGTCTCCCATAAGCTATTGTTGTATAATCATTAAAAATGTTGAAAATATGTTTAAGAGGAATCAACAAACTAAAAGATTTATCATCTTCATTTAAGAACGGATGGTTAGGAAAATTCCATCCAGCAATACTCATAAATCTTGCATAATCACTGCGATAGCATAGCATACTACGTACGGCGCTAACAATTCCGGGATCTCTCACTGTTTCAATTTCTTTTGAACTTTCACTATATGAACAGGAATCGAATAGAAATACCCCAAAATTGGGAGCTAGATGTACGTTTCCACCTCCAACTATATCTAATCTACCTTTAATTTCTAATAAAGATTCATGTAGAGCAAAAAACGAATCAGCTTGATTTATTACAAACTCTACGACATCATTGTTATTAAATGATTTCACATATGGAGTGTACGATCTAAATTCTTCTTTTCTAATCGAATCATCATACTTTGGTTCACGATGTAGATCAAAAATGGGGTCAACTTTAAGTCGCTTAGATTCAACTTCAGATCGTATATATTTACGGTTTACCATATTTAACTTTAAGTCCAATCGATTGTAAAAAATCTCTGTTTACTCTAGTTAGTTTACGATGCTTGCAAGATCTAGATAAAACTGATGATTTTTTAGTTGGAACCGTCCTTTTATGTTCTATAATGAGACCCATTTATCGTTCTTGTAAAACTAGATGAAGGGTGCTTCTTTCTCCGCGAAAGTTAACAGGTCTTAAATCTTGATCAGACACCCTTACAATGATGTGATTAATTTCTTTCAAATTCTTTATAGGCAAATATATTGGATTGATAGGTCTCTCGTTGATAGCAAAACCAGGATCTACTGTTATAGGAATATCTAAAATTATATGAGCTGGTGTATTTCCATAGAAAGCTCCTTCAGTAATGTTGCAGTCAAAAAGTAGACTTGTCACTTTATTAATATTCACAGGTAGATCTGAAGAATGAACTATTCCAGGTTCTAATATTTTATTAGAAAATCCTAGGAGATTAGCAAGACTATCAGTCTTTTCAAAAGAGATTTCATATAGTTTACTATAAATTTCGCACTGAAGGGTATTATTATTTGGTTCTAAGAAAAAATCTTCTTCAGCAATGTTTTTTTTTAACATCAATTGTTTTTTTATATAAGCAGCTATATCACTAATCTCGTAACAACCTACAGGTAGAAGTATTTCTCTTTCTCTAAGTTGTTCTAAATTGTCGTACTCGAAGTAGTAAAATTTTTCACCATCAATATTAGGTATTGAATTGTAGGAATGAAACCCTAGCACTGCTAAATAGTAACTTTTATATGGATTAAGTACAAGAGGTGTTGACGGTGTAAAAGAGAACTCGTTATTGGTACTCGTTAAGGTTAAAAGTTGCGACATGACTAACCATTATCAGAAAATGTTATGATTTAAATAATAGACTAATATGCTAATCATTAAATTTATTTATAACATATAAAACAAAATAGACATTTTGACGTCATATTTCCACAAACATCTGACCATTCATGACAATCCGGATCTATACTGCATGGTAAATATTCTTTTAAATCCTCACGTATTTCACATGGCAGTTTATACCAAACTGAAGGTGAAATATTTTCCATAAGTATTTCAATGATATTAAGTGCCTCTTTGGATAAGTAAGCTGCCATTATATAAAAATTCCAAACACAGATGTCCACAATTAATTTGATTATATGTTTGATATTGATTATTGTTGTAGAAAATTCTAACACCTGAACCAAAATATTTAACAAGCTCTTTCATCGGCTTCAAATTACCAAATGAATCAAAATACTCTACGTTGTTATTTATCTTTTTATAAGCTACCCAATGTGTTCCAGCATTTTGCGATATATCTAAATTAACAATTGAACACTCGCATCTTCTAGATCCGTTAATTGGAAGACTATCTCGCATAAAAACACCACGAAAATATGGTATTTTTAATTTCTTTGCATAATTAATTAAATCGATGTTAGTTAGTGGTCTATTGGGTAGCTTTATTGGAAGTTTTTTTTTTCTTTCTTCAGATACAAGCCGTAGCCTCCTTTGATATTTTTCTTTAAATACAATCCCTTTCCTATAGACTCCATAGCTTTGTTGTGACGATGATCTTCATCAAGTTTCTTTTGAGCGTTTTTAGCATCAATTATAGTTTTTGCTATAGCTGAACTTCCTCCTGCTATTGTCCCTATCGCACTTAAAGCTGTCAATATAGGAATCAACGGCAAAAAACCTCCCATCTTGCTCTCAAACGGTATAATTCTAGGAACTCGAATATTCTTTTTTCCAGCTTTTGAAACAGTCTTTTTAGCAAATTTTAATGCATTTTGAATAGTCTTTTTTAATGTTAGGTTAGGTATTAAGGATTTTTTAATTTTATCTATAATTCCACGTTTAAAAGAAATTTTTCGTTTAATACCCATACCTAGTTTTCGCTTAGCTTTCATTACACCTGTAACTAATAATGCGTTTGCTCGTTCACCTAAACTCGCGTTCTTATTTTTGACACGTTCCCAAGCTTTATTTTCTAGAATTTGATCAGCCTTATGCCTCTTCGCTATTGTATTATCGATTGAATATGCAATATCATGCTCTTTACAAGCAACATCTAATGGATTAATACCAGGATCTCCACGTAATAGACGTTTTTGTAGTTTTGTTCCAGCTAAAAAACAAAAAAAATGTTAATAAAAAATTAAACATCTTTTTTTAAGATACTTACGTCCACAATACTGATAACCACCCAATAAATGTGCTTCGAAGGGAAGTTTGTTTATTAAGTTATTTACTAGACCCTCACCTTTAAACAGTAGCATGAGAACTAACTGTTTTGTTTTCAATAAACATATATTTATTAAAAAACGTGTTATATATTTTAACACAAAATGAAAATCATTCGACAAGTACAGTCGCTACCTGTGGATAACTTAGATTTTAATATAAAATGTGAAGAAAGTAAACATAGCAAATTGCTACCAAATACTCTTCGTATTATCATATGCGGTCCATCAGGATGTGGTAAAACAAACGCAATGATGTCATTACTCTTTAATCCAAATGGGATAAAGTTTCAAAACGTTTATGTATATTCTAAATCGCTCTATCAACCTAAATATCAGTTATTAGCAGAAGTATTAAATAATGTGAAAGGTGTTGAATATTTTCCGTTTAGAGATAATGATGAAATCATAAATGTTAGTGATGCGAAATCTAATTCAGTTTTCATCTTTGATGACGTTGCATGTGACAAACAACAAAAAATTCGTGAATATTTTTCTATGTGTCGACATAAAAATATTGATGTTGCATATCTTTGTCAAACCTTTTCTAAAATACCGAAAGTGCTAATAAGAGATAATTGTAACATGATTGTAATATTCAAACAAGATGAATTAAATCTTAAACATATATTCGATGGACATGTATCACCAGATATGAATTTTGATCAATTTAAAAACATATGTTCACAGTGTTGGAATGAAAAACATGGTATGATGGTTATTGTTAAGGAGTTCCCTCTAAATAACGGTCGCTATCGTAAGGGTTTTGATAAATATATTAAAATTTAAGCTTTGAATAATATTAATCAGTCTACAACAAAATGTTGAATAGTTTGGAAGCTGCCCGAAAAAGAAAAATAGCTCAACTAACCAAAGATATTAGAAAAAAATATCTTGCATTAAAACTTAATAGAACAGAAGAAGATGAAACGTTAAATAAGCTTTTTCAACCTATATCAAAACCGTTGGAGGATATTGCTAAATCATCAAAATTTTTAAATCAATCGACAGCTAATCTAAGTTATTGTAAACATGAAAAAAAACCTAATATTAAAAAAGAAAAACATGAGAATAAAAACATATCATTTCTAGAACTTAAACATGTAGCAGGTGATAATAGTGATGTTGAGAATGAGGTTGAGGATAACGCGGAAGTATCGGAAGAATTAGATGATAAAGATATTCCAGAAACTGTTTTAAATGAGTACCTCGAGCAATATCCACAAGGAGTTCTAAAATATTTAAAAGAATTTTGGCAAAATGATGATAAAATAGATAAAGTATATGGTCCAACATATGATATATCGACATCTAAATGGTTTCTTGGAGCAGAAAATATCAACTTTGATACTAAAACGGGAGCAGTTTTCACAAAAGAAGGATATGTTTCAGGATCACCTGAACTATATGAATTACTTTTCTATGATGCACCTCAAGACTACACTTCTAAAGATTTAGAAAATTACAAACTCTTATTAGAAGCAACAAATGTACATAGAAATAAGCGAGGATATTTAAAAAATAGTTCGACATTTAAGTATAAGTATATTATAAAACCTATGTATACATCTAAGACTTTAGGTAATGGAATGTATTTAACATATAATGATGATCCTGTAGAATATGTGTATTGGGATGATCCAAATGAATTATGTGAAAGATTGCAATTACTCTATGCTTCGAAAGAAGCTGGTAATACATCTCATTCTAATGAAATTGTTTCCATCATTAATGAATTACGAGAAGCAGATATTATATACTAATGTAACGTTGTAGTGTGATCATTTTCATAATGAGTCTTGATAAGTTTGGACGTAGTCATCAAAGTCAAATAATTGGATTAAAACAATTAAAAGGAGAATTTAGGCTTGGTTTATTATCTCTAAAAAATCAGCTGTATAATGAAGATTTACCAAAACTACAAGATCAAATATCAATTAAAATTTTATCTATAAAAAACAAAATAGATTCAATTGAAAACTTTATTTCAAGACATCCTCCTACTTCTGAAAAACATATGGCAACAAAGAAATACGTAGATGATGCAAATACACTTTACAATATTGATTTAGCAAAACTACATGGTGAATTAATACGGGAGCTAAACAAATATAAGGATGAACAGAATACTAGCAGACATAAAGTTGAATATGAGATAAGTAAAATTAATAATCAAATAGAAATATGGCTACAAAAATTTAGAGAAACCTCTGATCTTTTACAATTACATGATATGAAAATTAATGATGTATTTAAGGAAATTTATGATATTAAATCTAAAATTAAACACTAAATAATATATTCATCTATCGTATTAGTCATTATCATGACGACGAAAGAGAAGCTTCAATTAGTTAACGAGCTTCACAAACCTGCTCGTAAAAATTATCCTCGTCGAAAAATAATTCTCAAAGGATTAGATGACTTATGGCAAATGGATCTTGCGGAAATGAGACCTTATGCTAATAGTAATAAGGGTTATAAAATGATAATGATAGTCATTGATTGCTTGTCTAAATATCTTTGGACAGTAGCTTTAAAAACTAAAACTGGAGAAGAAATTACAAAGGCTTTTGCAAGTATATTGAAACATTCAAAACGTTATCCTAAAAATCTGCAAACTGATCAGGGAACTGAATTTTATAACGTTAAATTTCAAGATTTAATGAGAAAGTATAATATCAACCATTATAGTACATATACTGTCAAGAAAGCTGCGATAGCTGAAAGAGTTATAAGAACTTTGAAATCAAAATTATACAAATATTTTAGTTTACATGGTAATTATAAATGGATTAATGTATTACCTCAAATTACTAAAGAATACAACAATACGATACATTCTACAATTAAATTTAGACCATCTGAAATAAATAAGCTAAATGAAAAAACGATTTTACATGATCGTTTTAATTATATAAAAACATCAGGACCAAGAAAATATAAAATAGGTGATCTGGTGCGAATATCGAAGGCTAAACATATTTTTGAAAAAGGTTATACTCCTAATTGGACCACAGAAGTTTTTAAAATCATAAAAGTTAATATTACTAATCCTACAACTTATTTGTTGGAGGATATACAGGGAAATCCGATTAAAGGGGCTTTCTATGAACAGGAATTACAGAAAACAAATAATGCAGACATCTATCTAGTAGAAAAAATATTAAAAAGAAAGGGAAACAAAATATTTGTTAAGTGGCTTGGTTTTGATAATAAACATAATTCTTGGATTGAACATGTTGACCTGTTATAACTTGTTAATAGTCTTATAATGATGTTTTTTAATAATCTTATAAGAATATTTTTAATGATTTATTTTGTAATGACATTATAATGATGCTGTTCTATAAAAAGTAATTGTAGTGGGGTTGGTATTATAAATAGTATGATTAAAATATAATAAATCATAGTTGTGATCAATATTTTGTTTAAATATGAGTAGTGAAGGTTATTTTAGTGCATCAACATCCTCATCAGTAGGTCAAGAGTATAATGATCAAATCGATGAAATTTTAGAAAGATATGAAACTGCAGCTAAACTGGAGCATTATAATTTATTACAAACATCATTTCCTATTGGAAGTTATGTGATAAAAGTTGGAATATCACCAGCCAGATCATTCAGTTCAGCTATAACTTTATCGCAATATTATCACACATCTAAAATATCGTTTAGTATTATTGAATGGAGCATTCTAATAGAATTATTGAATAATAACGTGAATGATTTCTTTATAAGTGATACATTGGATCAGCACATTCCTATAACATTTCAATGTGGTGATTACTGCATTATTACTCAAGTTGTATATGATGGTATAAAACTGCTAAGTGTTAGAAAGCATGATGTTGAATTTCATTTAAATGAGGAAGATATAAAACAAATTTTGGAAGCTGATCAAAATTTATTATCATATCACGTCTCACTATTGGACAGTATAAACTTTTGTAGTTATTATTATCATGTGTTAGATATAATTAAGACTCTTTTTCATAATAATATTAATAATAATAATTTCACTTTATTTGAAGTTCTAAAAAAATTTTGTGAAATGTGTACTGATTGTTTATTAGTTACAGCTTTAAGAGAATACATGTTTTTCTATAAAGCAAAAGTATTAAACGACTTAGATTATGTATAATATGTCTATAAACACATTTAATTATTAAGTAGAAATAAATAATTAGTTTAAAACTGTTGTATTACCATTTTAAATATATGTATATATTTTTTAATAAAACAAACTTCTTATTATTATATTTTTTTATTATTTAATCCTATAATCACCCTAATGATTTTTAATAGTGTTATAATGCTTATCAATATATTACTCTTAATATTAATTATTTAAAACAATGGCTACTCGATATCAAATTATGGGTGGGGTTTATTAAATAATAAACAATCGGAAGCGGATAATGGGGCACTTGTAATTAAGTAATTAAGGGTCGGAGATTGTCAACCAATCAGAATCAAGCAATGGGGCATTTGTGACAAAAGTTGGTAGCACTATAAAGTTGGTAGCATGTAAAGTTGGTACGATGACAGCGAAGTGCGAAAAAAAATTCAAAAATATACAAAAAGAAGAATTGGCTGCTTGCGTCGAATGTAAAAGGTCAAAAGTTGGTAGCACTGTAAAGTTGGTAGCATGTAAAGTTGGTACGATGTCAGCAAAGCGCGAAAAAATTCGAAAATATACAAAAAGAAGAAAAGAGGGTTGGCTGCTTGCGCCAAACGTCAAAGGCCACTCGAAAATTGACAGTTGTCTGCTAGCAGTCAACCAATCAGAACCAAGCAATGGGGGATTTCTAATTATTAAGTAATTAAGGATTGGAGATTGTCAACCAATCAGAACGAAGCAATGGGGCATTTCTAATTATTAAGTAATTAAGGGTCGGAGATTGTCAACCAATCAGAACCAAGCAATGGGGCATTTCTAATTATTAAGTAATTAAGGGTCGGAGATTGTCAACCAATCAGAACCAAGCAATGGGGCACTAGTAATTAACATGTCATTAATAATAATTAAGAGGCGGAGTCAGGCAGCCAATCAGAACGAAGCAATGGGGCACTAGTAATTAACAAGTCATTAATAAGCAATTAAAGGGCGGAGTCTGTCAGCCAATCAGAACCAAGCAATCAGGTTAAAAGTGAAAGTGGGTGGGGCCGGGTGGGGCTATGACGTCAGACGACCTTGAACGGTAACAAAATTCGCTTTTCGGACCTTCATAAGAAAAAGCATGGGATTTTGGGCTCGTTCTCTTGTAGGTCCTTTACTCATTATAGACCCAGTTCAAATCTGTTGAAACATTTTTATTCTTAGTTTCTACTAAATGTTTTTGTCCACGACTGTTCTACAAAACGTTCATTATACTAGTGCTTCATAAAGACCTATTATTCACTAGTGAATAATGGTTCATTATTCACTGCATGACGTCACAACAGAACGTATGTCCAAACTTTATAAGAGAATAACTCATAGTAGACAAATTTTATATTGTCCTTTGACATTTCAATCCGTATTTATATGTCAATGGTGTAAACAAACAAAACACATGTATAAAGAATCGACCTACCTTTTACCACATCTATTCTAAGCTACACATTTTAATCATTAAATTTGGATCGTAGTTAGTGTAAGTCATATACATTTAAAACTTCAATTACATTAATTATAGCGTAAATTTAGAATTTTAAAGTTGTGATTATAGCAATTGTGTCGTGGACAAAGTATAGTATTCTATTCGTGTATAATGGCTATTATTCACTCAGATGATTTGCAACACTCGCCTGTGGCTCGTGTTATAAACTTCATCTTCGTGAATAATAGCTACCATTATACGCTCCTTGAATAATATACTATTATTTTAGGTAAATTGTTTCCTTTGCGTCTTTCTCATTATGTTGTTTATTTATTAATGTGTTTCATTTATATGTTTTAAAATTTCGCTTCATTTTCTTTTCGATTAAACAAATAAAGAACCACTTGAGTAAACCGTGATTTTAATATTTTAAAAGATAAGAGCAACTCGGATTGAAAGATATTTATTACTGTTATAAAAATGTAAGTTTATTGAGATATATCTATAAAAAGTGGATGGCTTGCATATTTTCTTATTCTACTTCTCATCCCTCTGATTGGCTGTGATTTTAATGTACATTCTTGGCGTTAAATGAGGAATATTAAAAAATAAAAAACAAAGGGATGTTCACAATTTTAAAAAGCCTGTATCCGTTTCGATATTTTACCCACTCTTAATTTTAATAATACACTATTCTGTAATAGAATTATACGTTACAAGGTCGGTAGGTGACTTATAAAAGTACGAGTTAGTTTACGGACGAGGCGACGTAGGAGCCGAGTCTGGAAATAAAAACGAGTACTGTAATAACACCTAACGACCATGTATCGTATTATATTTTATTTCATCCTGTTTTTATAAATTAATAAATTCCTAAAAATTTTAAAAATAGTTCGTAGCTTGACTCGTTACGTCAAATTACCTTAACTGTCAGTTCCTGTCAAATATTTTTAAATTTTTGTATTAATTGTTAATTCTTGTTTTAAATTAAAATAAAATAAAAAGTAAGTAATTAATTATTTTATTTTCATTTTATACTCATTATAGTGTTTTTAAATGTCAAAAATTAAAAGTAATTGTCTTTTCTTAAGAAATCAGAGCAGAGTTGCTAGGCAACACATTACAGTACATGATACCGTAATGTTTTACTTACCGGCGCCAAATTAATTATGTGGAAGTTTATTTACTGGACAGGATAAAATAAATTTCTTTTCTAATAGTGTGAATACTAAAATAGTTGAAATGTCATTTACAAAATAGACAATCTCTAAGACTCTTCCACTTTGTTGTTATGCAGTGACATTTTACATATAAACTACTTTTTGCCCTTATAATTATATTTTTTTCAGATGTATGGTATTTAAGATGTCAGAGCTGCATATTGCATGCGGTTGTTGTGTAGGTAATATAAATTTGTTGTATATATAAAATTGCACTATTAATGTATTTAAATATATTTTAGAAAATATATGGATGTTTTTTAATTTACATTTCTCATATTTTATACCCATTATACCTATCATATGTAATTCAAAAACGACCATTAATGAAAAATGTAACAGGTGTTATAAATACTTTGTTAGATTATAATTATTGGTTAGAAACAGAATAACAAGAACGTTACTTGCTTTAAATAAAGAACCGAGGTATCTGCAAAAACTAAAATAAGAATAAAGTTATAAGTTACTAGCTTTTACCCGCGGCATTGCCCGCGTGGAATTGGGGCATTGACAGATGATTTAATGACTGTCTATTTCACAGATAAAAATTTAATTTTAATCATTCTGTAGGTATATCCTCATTAAAATAGGTCTGGCCTAACTACTTTTTTTTTATTATGACTATCTTATAATATTGATCTATGACAGTTCTACATTGGACCTAATCATCTGTAAGATATAGTAATGGGTGAGCCATTTTTATATGTACTTGCGATAATAAAACAACGATAGCGCGTTTTAATAACCTCATAGCGCCGTCTAGTTTCGAATATCAAAACTAAATTGTAGCACATATGTATGCATGTTGTGTATTATTTTATTGGTATTTTTAAATGTATCAATGAGATACTTTCATACCCAATCTGACCCCCTCTATTGTCTCGTGAAAAAGGTGGGGAAAATTTTTTTTATACACCAGATGTTAAGTTGAAAAAGGACAAATACATTTGTGAAAACCGCATTCAAATCCAATCTAAAGTGTTCATGTATACCTACAGACAGACAGACAAAAATATCTAACTACATTTTTGGGTTCTATATCGATGTACCCGCGACGTCGTTTGCATGGCGTGTTGATTGTTGTATAAAAAGTAGCCTATGTCACTCTTCATGATTAATGATTAATAGAACATGTGAAATACAGGACATATAATGTTAATAGCACTAAACTCTATTGATGTGTTCCATTCCTAATCACACTTTTAAAAAGCTATACAACACATATTAACAAATATAAAACATTAAAACAACTTTGATTTCGACCTTAAAAAATTTTAACTGTTTTCCCTTATTTACTTTATTCAGTTTAAGTTTAATTTCGGTGACTGTGGGTTATTGACTTTAAACAAAACAAGCAAAAGGTACCTCTATTGAGAGGGTTACTGCTTTCAACCAATAATTCTGTAATGTCAATGTGCTATATAATATGTCCACTCTAAAACGTCAAAAAATATCATTGCTCTTATGGTCAAACGTTCTGATTGGATCATTTAAGGTCACCACACGAAATTGTCGATTTCATTTATAAAAACAACAAGAGCAACAACAATTTTCGGTAGACATACTGTACATCTTTTTAATCACTTGCCTTGACATTGTGGACATCTAGGTGGAAGCATAGTCATTTCATTAAGATTCTCATCCATCGTATATAATATCTCGATAGAAAGCGTAGACCGTAGACAATTCGACGTGTAAAACTCCTTAGGAATCTTCAAATTCAATGGATTTGAGATCATTTCTTATAACTATCATTTAAGTTCCTCTACTAGTAGTTCACTAAGTTTCGTTGCAGGCATCTTAAAAATTCTTTATATCCCAAACCTGACACCAATTTTAACACTAAAGTGAGTTCAACAATATATTTAACCAAATAACTATAATACAGAAACAAAAAATCGAACTATCACTGGTCATTTGGTTCTTGGAACAAGTCAATCAGAAGATCATAACTAAAAACTAGCCGTCGATCGTCCCTAAATATACATGCATTTTAGTTGTTCTAGAAAATTATCGAAAATATTATATTAGTCAATCTAAATGTTTTTAGAACCATTTCAAGATAAAACATTCTGGTATCAATCGATGCCAACTATTGGTGGGTTAAATTGTTAGATTAATGACCTTGATTTTAATAATGCAGTTGTTACAATATCTATTGGTTAAAATTTTTTAAAAGCAACACCTATTAACCAGTAGCGGAATACGCTATTTTAATATTTCATCTTCCATTTAAATACACAAAAATTCTATTCTGATTTGTCACTTTATTTTTTGTATTTTTTGTAATACTGATGAGAATATTAATGAAATTATCGAATCAAATATACCAAAGAATAACCAGCAAAAAAATTTCTATCCGAATAACCCTCGAACATTGATAAATGCTCAAAAAATTTTTAACAACTTTCTCAAGCTTGTTGCTTACAGGCAACAGACCTCCGCCTACGGCGTCGGTCTGTTTCCAAGCAACAAGCTTTTTAAATCTGTTATAAAATTTTTTCGAACAATTATCAATGTCTTTGGGTTATTACTACTGAAAACAAAAACGAATATCGTGCAGTAATAAAATTCTTTGTTTTGGAAGGTTTAACAGCAACAGAAATTCATACAAAAGTAATAAAAGTATTAAGGAAATTTGCTTCTTCCAACTGTGCATTAAGTATTTAGGGTTTAAACGTGGTCGTACAAGCGTCTAAGATGATGAACCACGTAGAGTCGTCCAAAAAGTGCAACACCAGAAATCGTTGTGCAGATCCAAGTTTGACTAAGCGTGACATTGCTGATACCATAGGCATCTCAGATGAACGAGTATTCCATATTTAACACGAAGAATTACATATAAAAAAGATGTTTGGAAAGTTAGTACCGCATTCGTTAACAATTCAACAAATAGTGAATTAAAAAAAATCTCAGCCTAATTTGGAGCGTTTTAAGCAGATTAAAATCGATTTTGTGCATCGTTTTATAACTATGGATGAGACTGGGATCTACCATCATGATCTTAAACTGAAACAAGACTGTTAACAGTGGATTGAAGCTGGTTCTTCAGCTTTAAATTAATTGAAGTCAGGACAATCGACAAAAAAGGTTATAGCATCAATTTTATGGGTTGCAAAAGGGGTTTAGTTGACTGATTATCTTAAAAAAATCTAAAAAAATTAACTCGGAATATTATTGCACTTTTGCATCTTTTGAACCAGTTGGATAAAAAAATTCGTAAAAAAAGACCCGGTTTAGACAGAAAAATAGACGTGTTCACACAATTTTCTTCAGAAACTTGAAACAATTCCTTCGTGGAAAGCGTTTTCGTAGAATTCAGAAGCTGTTGCAGCTGTTTAACAATTTTTTTCAGAGCTTCTGGAAAAAATTGTTCAAGCTGAGGGAGATTATATTGAATAAAAAAACAATTTCATTAAAAAATACACATTGTGTCATTTTTGTTTCAAAACTTTTTAACCAACCTATATGATTTAGTTTTTTTTAACAAATTTAATGGTCACAACAGGAGATGATAGTTAACTTCAGAAGCTTGAAGATTGTTCCCTTAGAATTGTTTCTATGAAAGTGAATAGTCGTCTTGTTGGGAGACTAAAAAATTTTTAGTTATACTATATCTATACATATAATAAAACTGTAGGAATGTATATGTTTGTGCGCGCATCACATAAAAACTACTGATTCTATTCGAATGCGGTTTTGAAAGACGTATTTGTCTTCTTTCAACTTAACATCTGGTGTAAACAACTTTCTCCCCCCCACCCCTTTAACGTTATGAGGAAAGAAATTTTTATACAAAAACCAACACGCCACGCGAACGACGTCGCGGGTACATCGAAATAGAACTCAAAAATGTGTTAAGATTTTTTTGTCTGTCTGTCTGTATGTTTGTGCGTGCATCACATGAAAACTACTGATCCGATTCGAATGCGGTTTTCACAGATGTATTTGTCTTCTTTGAACTTAACATTTGGTGTATAAAAATTTCTCTTCTATTCCTTAAATGGGGTGGGGTATGAAATTTTTATATAACAATCACACGCCACGCGAACGACGTTGCGAGTACAACTAGTTTTATAATATAACGTATTCCATGAGGTTGTAATTGTCAGCTGAAGTATGTCCTGATATATCGTATCACGAGTAAAGTGAAATGATCTAAGTAATTAGTTTTTGTAAATAAGACACTGAAGTAAGAAAATTTGTCAAAGTATATGTTCATGAGATAGAGAGAGATAATTAAAAAAACAGTAATAATTTTAGCATAAATTATTAAAACATTTTTTTTTTAATAAAATTAATTAAATTTATTAAAACTTTAATTTTAGCTTATCTTCTTAAGCATTAACTTTTACCTAAACATTTATAGTAACAGTGCATGTTTACATTTTTTGAAAATTAAACACTTGATATGAGATTTTAGAATAAGAAATAGAGTGTGTTTATATACTTTATTTTAGACACGATATAAAAAATGATCCTATTCTTGTCTGTAGTCTAAATTTGGTACGAAGGTATTTAAGATATAAATATAAAAATAAAGTTTATTACACTTTTGTTTTATATTGTTAGATAGAAGGCAATGACATTGGATTTGAGAAATACTAGTGAGTATAAAACAATAATATAATTAAATTTACAAAACTTTGCATTTATAATAGTTGTAGATTTTCCAGTTAATGATTTTTATTATTATAACTTGGTGCTATATATTCATGCATCTATTAAATTTATCATAATCTGGTTTCAAACAGATAACTTATGATGGTAGCCAGTACAATTTTAAATTTGTTAAAGAAATAGACAGTTTCCTCATAATCCGTGTTGTAAATAGGTGAATATAATATCTTGAAAATCAGATACGGATATATGTAATTGTGTAGAAAATATGATTCCGGAAGTACTTGACGTAATTAAAAAAGTTTTTATATTTTGCACCTATAATATTTTTTATTATGACACCCAAATGAGTACTATAATGTTTCATTCAGCACTCAACTTTGGAAACTTTTCCTGTATGCGGTTGGTAGCATTGGATAGTATGATACGTCAAATAAATAAACATTACGAAGTTAACCTCGTAACAAACAAGGAAAAGTTTGTTTGTTTGTTTGTTTGCTACCAACTCATTTAAAAAGAACTAAAATAAAATACAAAATTTAAATTTATTTAAAAAAGCAATAAAATAGCAAAATATAAAAAGTATTATAAACAACTTATTTCATATGGCTGTTATGACATTCGTCCTTTAAAAAACTCATCGCTACGCGATTCGTTTTTTAAATTTGGAATCGTGTCATAACAGAGCGCCATATGAAATGCGTTGTTTAATATACTATTTCCGTCGACCGTTCATTTATGATGAATTTTAACACACTCAAAATCGTTGATTAATAACCCCTATGAATGAATGATTTTCTATTAATCAACGATTTCAACTAAAACATTTAAAATCGAGTAGCCTTTCTGTCATTGTTAGTACTAATCGTCATTATAGGCAAGACAACATGCATTATACCTTTTTATATTCGCACTAAAAAATTCAAAATCAAGTAGCTCCTCTTGATACTAACTGTCAATGTTAGTAATGTAATAACTGTCATTGTATATCATTATTTACTTTATTTTGTATTTGAAAAATCAAAAAAATTATATTTCTAAAAGTACGGTCGACGGAAAAGTTTTGTAATGAACTCGTGAATTAAAATGGCGATTAACAATCTCGAACATTAACGCGCTCGCTATGCTCGCGCGTTAAAATATCTCGATTGTTAATCGCCCGTATTAATACACTTGTTGCTTAAATAACTATTATAAAGTTATACTGAAGCATATAATCGATTAATAGATTGTCGTTTAATTATTTACTGCGTAGGTGTTCCCAAAGTTACCGTAAGAATTAAAAAGTTGTGAAATTAATAAGTTTTGACGAATATAAGCAAATTGAACAATATACTTACAATTTTTATACATTTAATTATTTGAAACAAATCTGATACGATTTTTGAAATTTAGACTTTAGACAAATAAGAAATGATATTAAGTAAAAAATGAAAATTATATCAGATTCGGACTCGAAACTATTTATAACCGATAGCGTATTAAATCGTTTATTCACGGATGATCCTTCGTTTTTGATCAACTATTATTGTGATTATACTTACTCAATTCGTCCTTAATTATTGTGAAATCGACAATTGGACCATCTACCTATGCCTAAACCATTTTGTTGTACACTGTCTTATATTTCTTTTTGCTTAGGAAACTGAAACTATAGATTTTTAGTACTTTCCTTATATAAAACATCTTTCATTGCTTTTTTGAAATTTAAAAATTTGACTTACATGTAGGTACTTTGACACATTTTTCTCTCGACATATTTCTTTCAAACTCACAAAAAATGATTAGATTAATTCACTATATTCCTAATATAATATATCTGAATATCAAGAAAACTATAAAAAAAAATTCGAAAAGAGGTTGACCTTAAAGGCCATCCTTGCAACTTCCCGCTAGTTTTAACCGTAAAGCTATGATAGTAACGTGACGTATTTTGACGTTTTTGACTTTTTTTGAAATGTTTAAAAAGCCATAACTTATTAACGCGTTATCCGATTTTGATGTTCAAAATGGCATTCGACGCAGTTTTTTGAGACCTAAAAACGTTACTAGGAGCACAAAATCGATTAGTCAAAAAAGTTATTGAAAAAAAAAAACACTTTTTGAAATTTTTCGACAACGATATCTCACGAACGACTCAACCGATTTTAATTTGCAAAACGGCATTTGACGTGGTTTTTTAAGCTTGAGAGCTGATTAGGTTATGAAATTGATCGATGTAATGGCCAAAAAGATATGCCCAAAAAACATCATTTTTACCAATTGTTTTTTTCGGTTATTTTTTAATTTTTTTAGCGGGAAGTTAATAATTAACCTTTCTTTCAAACACTAAAAGTCTATTCGTAGCGAGTAGATCTCATACAGTAATTTAATTATTTACGATATCTGTCGTAGGATTTTTCAACTGTGGAAATTAGACAAACAAGAATTGACATTTATTAGAAACTAGCGGACCCGGCGAACTTCGCACCGCCTAACACTAATGTTTTTTCCAATTTTTTATTTTTATTTTTACGATTAATTTTTTGTATTTTTTATCATATTTTCTCGTTAGTTACCAGTTTTTACTATTATTTATAGTACTTTGTAATTTATTGGTTAGGTATATTATATATTAACTGCGCCACCTAACGGTGGCGTCGTAGTTCTTAGTTAAGTAAGTTTTGCTCTTTTTAATATAAGAGATATCAACTGCGCCACCTTACGGTGGCGTCATAGTACTTAGTTATGTAAGAATTACAGGTGTAAATTTATAACATCTCAACTGCGCCACCACGGTAGCGTCATAATGATTAATTTCGTAATAAACGCGTCCGATCGCTGCAAAATTCAAAGTGCTATAAGGAAAATCGCGGCCTCCGATGCGCTATTTATAGACACGTTACCGCCGCCCCGGCCGGCCAGTACCACCGCAAGCGCTACGTCCCGCAATTTTAAATCTGTAATATCTTCGAAAATATTCATTTAAATCTTGTGCTGTAAAGGACCATATAGATCTATATTAAATCAACAATGTATTTAAGCTATTTAATTGGATAAAAATTACTGCTGTATTGGTTAAAATCGCTTCGAAAATTAGCCATTATTTGTCGTAAAAAGTAAATGACAAAAAATGTTATTGTGGCATATTCATACGAGATAGACATATACCATCCCGGAGTTTTTTGTAGACATTTTCAATGTGTACAAATAATTAGTACATTATTTTGATAAATCTAGTAGGGTTCAGCCTGCGTTTGCAATGTAAGCGGAAAAAAATTGATAATTAACGACATCACATTAGAAACCTCAAAAATAACAGTATTTCTCCACTATTTAATGGATGTTATTATACATATAAAACTTCCTCTTGAATCACTCTATCTATTAAAAAAACCGGATCAAAATCCGTTGCGTAGTTTTAAAGATTTAAGCATACAAAGGGAAATAGGGACAGATAAAGCGACTTTGTTTTATACTATGTATTGATTGATATTGATTAATAAAATGTTACACCTACCAGGACTCGAACCTTCAATCTCTATCTATAGGCGATGGTGCTTTAGACCACTAAGTCACGGATGATCCTAATCGTTGGTTGGCGTTTTTTATCCTGTCGTGCTTCAATTTAAGCTGTTTAATCACAAATAAATTCGATTAGGAGTTCCGAATTAGAGATTTTTTAGTTATGTATTTATTTAATGCATCACTCCTTAATATCGTATATATGCTTAAAGACCATTTAAATAGAAGACTTGAGTTGAAACAAGATATAATCAAAATTGCAGGCTAACTGCTAGGATCATTTGTGGCCTAGCGCCCTAAGGCTCTATTTGCTATAGATGGAAATTGTTCGATTCCTGCCAAATAAAAACATTTTTTAAATTTTTTCTTAATGGCATTTCTTGTTTGTTTAATTTATAAAAATAAAAATCTAAAGAAAGATTTCAAATAATTAAATTACTAAAAATCTGTGGTTCCGGTTCCCTAACTCAATGAAAATATAAGACAGGGCACAAAGAAAGTAAGTTAGATTTGATGTTTTACCCACGACTCATAAGTAAATTGCGTATTTTTTAACCTATTACTCTGTCAGTAAGTGTCAAATTATTGAGTAGTTGTGTTATAGTTTCATTTACTAAACTAGTGGAGTAAGTAAATAGAAACCTGTATTATTATGTTGGTTACCTACAGTTTTCATTAAATTAAACTAACATTTGACATTTCTCAGACAGAACTGTCTGCGAAATCGAATATTTTTGACAACTTATGCCAAAATTTAAATTTTTTATTTGTTATTTTTAGTTTTATACAAAACCATTTGGTAAGTCGTGGGTAAAGCATAGTACTTCACTCGAGGAACAAATTGCATATTTAGCTCGTTTCTTTAGCCCCTTCGCTCGCAAGCTCGCTCATGGGCCAAACACACTCGCTGTAATATGCAATTTACTCCACTCGTAAAGTAATATACTATTAATTGTTTTAATGTCAGAGTTAAGTTAAATCAAAATATTATTTAAAACGTCGACAAACCACTAGAATTCGAATCTTGCCAGATATGAAATTTTTAATTTTTTTGTTAATAATATCATTTCTTGTTGAAAACTTTAAAAATATAGTAAAAATTATTATTTATTTGTAAATTTAAAAATAGGTAAGTAATAAAAAAAATCTTTTTAGAGAAAATTGAAAAATTAAACCTATGCAAAAAATATGATTCATTAAATTCCTACGATACAATGTGTAGACTACCACACAACGTTTATTGGATATTTGGTACAGATTTATATACATATTTTTTTTGTAAAAAAAATATATTGTGTTGTTGTGATGGCACTGCGATAAAAAATTCAATTGATTTAAAATTAGTAGCAACTTCCTTGACCTCCTTTCATATATCTCTCAACAAAAAAAAAATGTTACTCTATATTTTAATTTGATTAATATGAGTTTCGTATGTTATAAAAATAAACAAAAATCGTTAATAGAAAGTTAAAAAAATGTTTCGTATACAAATGTCCGTCAGTTATAGATTCATAAAATTAGGTAAATATAACGAAACAAATAATATAATTTAAAACAAAATAAAATTAATAGAAACAGCAGATGGTATTATTGAGAGTCGACAAAAAAAATTTAAAAAAAGAATTGACAGAGAAGCAAAAGATTTTAGTTTAAACACGAAATGATAAGCAATAAGTACTTTCTTTCAAAGTTAAAAGCTTGATATCTAGTGAAAACTAAAACATAAAACAAAAAATTTTAAATTAGTTTAGTGTCTGTGAAGTGAATTTTTGGTTGTAAGGGGTAAATTTGGATCTTAATATTTCTCCAACTTACTAGTTGAATCGTTCTAGAACAGTTCGCGCATCGCATACTTATTATTAAAAATGCGTTCCAACTAAAAAAAAACCGTTCACGTCTCGTTCAAGAATCGTTTTTGAATGGTCATTACGATTCTGGATCCAAAGGTAGAATCATTGGTATCTTCATTCGCAAATGATTGACAGTCAGCTAATAATGATGTATAACAGAAAAAACATAATCATAATCATAATCAGCTCGTTACTGTTCCACTCCAAACCAAAAGGCCTCTTCTCACAACGAGATTGAATGAGTATTTAATCATCACGCTTGCTCAATGTGCGTTAGTGATTTTGGACAATTAACTCCACGTTTCAACACGATGTTTTCCTTCACCGTAGGTGCATGGTGTCTCTAGGTGTTAGAGAATTTACTTATGTCTCCAAAAAGTCACATTAGTACATGTCGGGATTAAACTCTTAAACTACTCCGGGAGCCCTAATAAACAAACTGTTTTTTCGCAAAACAAAAAATATTACCGTAATCCTTGACTGATTTTAAGCAAAAAACGTTCCTATGCATTTTTTCATCAGAGGCACTGTTTTCAAATTAAAAATTGTTAAACATTCGAAAAATAGCATTTTTGACATGTTTCAAATTTGCATAACTTTTTATATAATTAATATTCTTCAACTCTGCGATTACTATTTGACACATAAGATCGTAAAGTATAAGATGAAACCGGTTGCAATACGAAAATACAATCTTTTTGTTACTTTTTAACGCTATAAACAATATGCATTTAATCTCCTGTAACGTACGACGTATGAAGGGTATGCATATTGTTTATAGCGTTAAAAAGTAATAAAATTATTGCATTTTCGTATTGCAACCGATTTCATCTCATACTTTATGATCTTAAGTGTCGAATAGTCGTAGCAGAGTTTTTTAAATGATTAAGGATTTTCAATTTGATAAATACACAACAAGGTTTTTTGCTTAAAATCATTCAAGGATTACGGTAATATTTCTTGTTTTTCGAAATGTTTGTTATAAAATCTCGCAACAATATTTTTCAACTCTGCGATGACTATTTGACACTTAAGATCATAAAGTATGAGATGAAACCGGTTGCAATACGAAAATACAATCTTTTTGTTACTTTTTAAGGCTATAAACAATATGCATTTAATCTCCTGTACCGTACAACGCAGGGTGTATGAAGAGTATACTAAATCCTTATCTGAAACAATCACTAGAAATGATTTTCCTAATTTTACATTCCAACTAAAATCAACTGATCAAGTGAAGAAAAAGAATATTAAAGTACCTGTTAGTGACATCCAGAGATTTATGATTTATATCATTAGCCAATGAGCGAAATTATCCATATCAATCATTGTTGCAATATGACTTATCGTATGATAATGCTTTATTTGATGAAAATTATTTCATGAAACACAACAATAACAAAAGTCTTTTAACTTGAAAATTGGGAAAAATTCTTCCCTCTCATTTAGAGGAAACTTTAAATACTGATGAAACTCATTTGTTAAATAATAAATTGATGTTATGTTATCATCACGTACAATATCATGGAAAGAAATGCAGACATTTGAAGATGTTGCCAAAAATTTTATAAATTTGATACAGTGGATGGCAGCATTTCAAAATATATCTAGAATAGGTCTAATATTTGACTCATGTTTTGAAAAATCCATAAAGACATCAGAGCATGAAAGATGTGTAAAAATATGCTATATAATAAAATTATTTCTAACACTCCAATACCGAAACAAGAAGAAACATTTTGGAGTAGTTCAGAAAACAAATTATTGTTGCGAGATTTTATAACAAAAATTTCGCAAAACAAGAAATATTACCGTAATCCTTAAATGATTTTAAGCAAAATACCTTCTTATGTATTTTTCAAATTAAAAATCGTTAATCATATGAAAGATAGCATTTTTGACATTTTTCAAATTTGCATAACTTTTTATATAATTAATATTTTTTAACTCTGAGATGACTATTCGACACTTTAGATCATAAAGTATGAGATGAAATCGGTTGCAATACGAAAATGCAATAATTTTATTACTTTTTAACGCTATAAACAATATGCATACCCTTCATACATCGTACGTTACAGGAGATTAAATGCATATTGTTTATAGCGTTAAAAAGTAACAAAAAGATTGTATTTTCGTATTGCAACCGGTTTCATCTTATACTTTATGATCTTAAGTGTCAAATAGTAATCGCAGAGTTGAAGAATATTAATTATATAAAAAGGTATGCAAATTTGAAACATGTCAAAAATGCTATTTTTCGAATGTTTAACAATTTTTAATTTGAAAAGAGTGCGTCTGATGAAAAAATGCAGAGGAACATTTTGTGCTTAAAATCAGTCAAGGATTACGGTAGTATTTTTTGTTTTGCAAAAAAAACAATTTGTTTATTAGTAACAAATTATTTGTTAATAACAAATTTCCTAACCATTTCTCGGAAATCCACCCTTAATATTTGTAATCAGGGGGTCAAAATACATAGAAAAAACTTTGGTGGGGCCTTGTCTCTTTAACGGCTACGAAAATCCTCTGGGCTCTCGAACGGTTTTTTGAAGGTTTTGAAGATACTACACCATGAATTTGTGCCCACATCAGATCTAAGAAAGTCCAGTAACAACTAAAAAGGATAAAATAAAAAATTAAACCGTCCTTCCAAAAAAAAAGGAAATGCTCTAAAAAGCAAAAAATAAATTCTTTATTTCTTAAAAAAATTGGAAGCAACTAGGCATTTGATTTCGATTTCCTTGAAGTCGGCTCCAATGGTTGCTTCCATTTTTTTTAAGAAATAAAGATTTTATTTTTTGCTTTTTAGTGCATTTTTCTTTGTTTTTTGGCAGGCAGTTCATTTTTTTTAAGCTTTTATTGTATTGTAAGTTTTGTTATGTCAATTTCATAGACAAATTATTAAATTCGCTGACTGCAGTATTTTTGTAAAGAAAGTAGTTGTTATTGTGAATGTGTTTTATGTACTTAAAACTTGTAATTTTATGAGTATTATTTTCCCACTACTTATATTTCTTTTTCTTCAAGCGTATAATAATAACTATATTACTTTTTGCAACACAGACCGTAGAAATATCCCATTATTTTACTAGTACAAAAATGAATTTTCATTATTGTACTAATAAAATAATGGGGCGTTGTAATCAAGTAGGTAGGAACTGTCATTTTTAAACTTATTTAATTTGACGTTTGTCTGTTTTGAAAATTTTGTGAAAAATGTCTCAAGAATTGCAATGTACGCCTCCGGAATTAGTTGAAATAGCTAATTCCAGTATTGAAACTCTAATTCCAACGAAGTCGCGTAAACTGTATGATTTTGCATACGAAAAATTTCTAAAATGGTGCAATGAATATAATGTACAGCAATACACGGAAAACGTTATGCTTGCATACTTCACGAATTTGTCCAGAAAGTTTAAAAGTTCTACTCTATGGGCACAGTATTCAATGATTAAAAGTCAATTAAACATTAAACATAATGTTAAAATAGAAAAATATAGCAAATTAATTGCATTTATAAAGCGCCAAGGGGAAAATTATACACCGAAAAAATCAAAAGTATTAACACAAGATCAATTTGATAAATTTCTCAAGGATGCACCAAATAATGTTTATTTAGCAACAAAGGTAGGTACTTTCTTATTTCTTTTTAATCATTATTACGTTTATTAAACCGTTGACAGTGATATCTACTAGCAGATCAATATTTAACTTGACAGCAAATATTACCTCATTTCCTACTTATAACATTTAATGACGGTAGCTCAGTGGCAGAGCTTTTGTCTTAGGTCGCAAAGGTCAGCGGTTCTAATCCCGGTGCTACCAGCTTTTTTTTTATTTATTTCAACGTTTGTTTTAGGTTATATTAATATTTGGAGTCACAGGAGCCCTTAGATGCGATGAACTTGTTAATTTAAAGTCTAGCGAAATCCAAGATTTGGGAAATTTAATTTTGGTTAAAATCATAAACACAAAAAACAAAAAACAACGGTCGTTTACTATAATTGGCGATTTTTATTTGAATTTGGTAAGACAGTATACGGCTCTTCGTCCGGATGATATTGGCCTGCAGCGATTTTTTATTAAATACCAGAATGGTAAATGTCACCGTGTGGTAATGGGTATCCACAAAATATCAAACGTACCAAAAGACGTTGCTACGTTTTTGAAATTAACAAATCCTCATGAATATACAGGACATTGCCTTCGGAGGACTTCCGCAACTATTTTAGTTGACAACGGAGGTGATATTACCGCTTTAAAGCGGCATGGTGGATGGAAATCCACCAGTGTTGCTGAAGGGTACTTAGAGGATTCCATTTCCAGTAAAACACAAACTGCACAAAAAATACTTAATTGGCAAGAACAACCAAGTAATAGTTCTGGAATCGCTGACATAATAATCGACAATCAACTTACTAATAATATGATGTATACCAATGACAAAATTGTAAATGTCGAAGCTGAAAGCGGTGGCAGTGGCTTAAATTTAAACAACTGCAGTATACAAAACTGCACATTTAATATTACTGTTAATAAATAGGTAACACTTTATGTAATTTTTCGTTTGTATTAATTAAATAGTTGAGATATAAACAAAGCCTTCTATATTTTTTATAAAATGCATATTATTATTACGCTTGAAGAAAAAATAGTATATGTTACTCGGAGCAGAAGGCCCATTATATGTTTCGCCCAGTTTGCACAGCCTCGGCTAGCGCCTCGGCAGTGCAAGAATCTGGGCTCAACAATAATGTTGGCCTTCTACTCCTAGTAACATAATATACTATTATGTTAATCTTTAGTTATTATACGCTTTCAGTAAAAGATGTAATGTATTTTGTGTATTTAGGAAATGATTTGCCAATTAGTTTGCCCATTGCATCAATATATTTATATTGTAATTAAATATAAATTAAATACTTAAAAAAAATAACAACTTTAAAAAAAATTTTTTAGGAAAAAAAGAAAACCATGATTTTATAAAATGCTGATAAAAGACGTACATGTGAAAGTAACAAACAATTGTGAAAAAGAATAGGATAGGAAGTTAAAAGTATAATGACAAGTGATTTCCAACACAATCATTACCAAATATATACAATTTTATTGAGAGAAACAATAAATAATTTGTAGAGTCAAAAGGAATGTTTAAATTACAGAATTGTATGAATGCATGTTTTGGCACATCTTTATTTAATAAGTTCCTTTTCCTATTTTGTTTAGCCGTGATCCATCCTAGCTTAAGCATATCTATATACCGGGTAAGGAAAAACTATGGAAACCTCGTTGAAACTCAAAAACTTGCAAAATATAAAATTTATGGTTTTTCCATGGCTATCAGATAGTTAAGATGGATTTGACCATGACCATGATCATCATGGTCAGGCGATGATTAGGTCAAATTTTTTAAATGAAACCATGTATTTTTGACAAGGGGAATCAAAAGAGCATGAAATTTTACGTCCAAATATGACTTTGACAATTTTTAAAAAAATTTACCATGATGATCATGGTCAAAGTCAAACTAAAAAATCCTATACCGTCGCAATAACTCGAATTGTGTAAGTCACATATCTGGTGATGATGAATGTTGGTCATCATGGTCAAATCCAGAATTACCATCTGATAGCCAGCAAAAATCATAAATTTTATATCTTGCAAGTTCTTTACTGTGACTGAAACTAAGTTGACATTGACTTTTAATTGATCTTTTTCTGCATTAATCATTCATATATGACAAATTCAATTACTTTCTAAACAACTAGTTCCGTTTAGCTCGTTCTATGCGTTCTTTCATAATAAGTCTTAGTGGTCTAGCCGCTCTATGACTAACCGGCAATAAGAAAGCTGTACTGCAATTACTGGTAACTTCTAGAATTAAACATGCATTTCACTATTTTTAAAACATAATACCATACATGGAAAAATAAAAAAAACTGATCCTTTGATTATCCTTATCGTTGTTTTAATATGCACTCAGTGAATCATAGACTAGAACTTAAAATGAAGAGAATTTAGCTCTATTAAGCAATATATATTTTATATTTGTAACTAACATTAATTAACATCCAAAAAAAATAAGCTCATTGATTGTCTTGTTACTTTTGCATAACAATACATCCAAAAGCTGATCTCTGAAAAATCTGACTGTGAATGGAAACCAAGCGTTGCAGCCACTATCTCTGGTTGTCAATCGTATATATTTTGTTCTTCTTGTGTAAACATCTTGTTTGCGTTTGAATGCTGTTACAATTTTGACAGATTTTGAACCAAGATCTAAGTACTATTCAGCATGCCAGAGCAAGATTCTGGGATGATACTTTTAAAGGAAATTTGTTAAATATGTGCATGCACTTGGTGTCTACAAAATGTTTTTTCGTATTAGGACTTAAAAAATGAGTAAATTATGTCTGCCTTCGTGGTTCCTCCCGATTGGAAGTTCACCTTATAAACTTAGTTTTTTCCATTCACTGTTAGATTTTGGTTTGAACGTTTAGAGCTTTTCATTTGGAACTTATTTTTTATAACTTCTTTTGTATTTAATGGTTTACAATTGAGAATAATTGCATAAAAACAAAAATTGTTCTTTATTGATTTTGTATTATATTCGGTTTTGACAAATTGTAATTGTTTTAATAGATTCTATGTTCAAAGTCATTAAAAATCAAATGCAAAATATTCCATGAAATAACAACAGTTACAAGTAAGTTATTTTTAGATTTCAAAAGTAGTCTATTATTACCTATAATCAAAAAATACCGTTCTATCAAGATAAAAGTGGTGATTTCTCATAGAAATATTTTCTCAAGGTCGGATGTCACTGTAATTTAAAAATTTGATGAACTTTACTGCGCTCTGACAAGATTTCACCGTGAACAATCAATTACAATGCCAGACAGCTGCATCATGCATCAATGCATCAAAGCTGAGACTGTGACATTAGAAAAACATTATTCGTTGATTTTTTTAACCCAATAATGATGGTTAAACTGGAAGATCACGATACTTTCACTCTTTCGTTGGAGCTACAGTTTCTCCATCTCAGCTCACGAAAATCGAAAGGGGTCGAAAGTTCAATCTCTCTGCATTAACAACGGTAACGATTCATCTATGTAGGTACTATGTACTATCAGTTTATGATTCATTTTATTCATCAATTATTTCTTTTTTTTTTAATAATGCTTTCGTTTTAAAATTAAAAGTATAATATCATACGATATTGTTGATCGATATAATGAATAAAATGTAATAGCTTTAATTTAAAGTTAACTTTCCCAATAAAATAATGTATATTTAATACTAAATAATTTTATTTAGGTACAGTTTAATATATAATTAAATAGTAATATTTGCTGAAAAGATAAATCTTAGTAAAAATGAATATTGGTTAACAAGAATACTTAACGTTTCGTGCTGCCATCTTCATATGTAGGACTAAAACATTTTTAGATTGCTTAAATTAATCGAATTGTATATAATTATTTAGACCACCAGTGTATGCAAAAATTAACAATATCTTTTTTTCTCATAATTGTAATTGTTAGAAATAAAATTTTTCTCAATTTTCTCAAAAATGGGTTGTGCATTTTCCAAGCTTTCGAAAATAAAATAAAATATATTTCGAAACCATTCTCGAATCAATTTAAACACATTCAAAAAAAATCATCCTTTTAGGATGAGTTTATTCACATACACACGTACAGATAAATTATATATATTGGGTGCCAAGGTCAGGGTGCGAGGCTGATGGGCGCCTTCGGTTTTGGTAAGAGAAACCAAAAAGGGGATCGATTGGTACAGTTTGCAAAACAAAATCAACTGGACCTAGAGAGGCCAGTAAGCATGAAATCGACTACATTTTAAGTAATATGAGACATCACTTAACAGACTGCTCATTTCTAAATCGCTTTGATGCCAATAGCGACCATCGCCTGGTTCGCTGACGAATGCAAGAGGAATATCTGATTAAACTTCAAAATAGATATGTACTACTCCAGGACATTGAAGACGATGTTTATGACATCATACATCAAACAGCATTGGAGCTATGATGCCATTAAAATAAGCGGAAGCTAACAAATGATCTCCCTTGACAAAATCCCTGATAGTCCGGGAGCCCAGAGGGTTTTCGTAGCCGTTAAAGAGACAAGGCTCCACCAGAGTTTTTTCTATGTATTTTGACCCCCTGATTACAAATATCAAGGGTGGATTCCCGAGAAATGGTTAGGAAATTTGTTATTAACAAATAATTTGTTACTAATAAAAAAATTGTTTTTTCGCAAAACAATAGTTATTTGTGACACAAGGACGGAAAATGACATTTTGCCAGAGCGAGTAAAGTTGTGT
This sequence comes from Altica lythri, assembly GCA_964028335.1. Taxonomy (NCBI): domain Eukaryota; kingdom Metazoa; phylum Arthropoda; class Insecta; order Coleoptera; family Chrysomelidae; genus Altica; species Altica lythri. Next base: position 16,637,907 of record OZ034802.1, on the reverse strand, counting down.
AGCCGAGGTGCGTAGCACCGAGGCGAAACAATACGAGCACTTGCAAAACATTTTCCGGACGTGTAACACACACTATTTTTTGGTCCGACTAATTTTTAATATTTTCAAAAGTTCAAAAACTTTCTACTTTGTGACATACAAGATTAGATGTTTATTGACATCTATTGTACGATTAAAAGAATTAGTAATAAGGAATGATTTTCTGATAATCGATTTCAAGATACTTAATTTTGATACATACGAATACTGTTCTACAAAACAGCACAGTAAAAATTGTTATATTGAAAATATTAACATTAATATCTAATAATTTTATATAAAAATAACAGAGACAATGAACTATTTTAGTTCAATGAGCAAAAATAAAATCGAGATATGTATTTTCATAATCGAATGGTAAGTAGTAGTTGTAAATTGACATAAATGTCAAATTTTATAATACAAGTTGTGAGAGAAATTAAATGTAAATTAGAATCCTGCTTACATTTAGAATATAAGTTATAGGTAAGTTTAGTATATTGTACGTTGTTTTTAATTAAAATTTGTATTATTTATTATGTATTTTTGATGACTTAAAATTTAAACTCATAGCGCCATCTCTTTAGATAATCTAAAAGCTACTTAATAATAATAATAATAATAATGTCTTTATTATTTCTCAATTTAAGAGTAACAAAAATAATACAGTGGATATACATGAAATATATAAGAAATAAAGGGCGAAGTTCATTTCTTACAAGTACATTATAATATACCTGCAAGTAATGCTCTACCACTTAACCCTAGAAAAATAGTGTGAATACCTAATTTAAAAATAGCTACTATTATAAAGAAAATAGAAAAAAAAAACAAATTTGATCACGAGCTAATTTTGTCATTACTAGAGCTTGGAAAATATGCATTTAAAATATCCGAAATAAGCATGCAAATATGCACTTAAAATTTGTCTAATATGCACTTATACATGCAATTATGCTTTTATATATGCACCTATTATAATATTGAGATTAAGTTTAAATTAAAAAAAAAATAATAAAATAACACAAAAAAGATATATTTTAATGGTTTATTTATAAAAAAAGAATATTACACTTATTGGCTAGAATAATATACATACCAAATACAATAACAACCTACAACTATTTATCCATTGGAATAAAAACAATATGTAACTAAATATTTGTCCATAGTATCGATATTTAAACTTTGACGGCGGTCTGTAAAAATTTGCTTATAATTGGAAAATGTTCTTTCCACTTCACAAGAAGTAATAGGGGCAAATTTAAATTTACACAACATATTGTAATTATAATTTTCATTACTTCTATTTCTCTCTAATATTTCATTAAATTCGCATAATGTATTAAATCCCTCATTTTTATTTAAAATGTACATTAGTTTTTCTTGTATATTACTTGCCCCTTTACATTTAACAATTATTTCTTTTAAAGAATGTACAATATTAATGCTACAATTAAGAGTCATATTTCTTGCTTCAAATTTTTAATACCATCTGCAATTGGCAAGTAATTATCTTTTATAAAAATTAGATTTTTTTAATTAGTTGATTTTTAAATAAAATATGACATTCTTCAATAGCCGCAGAACCTTTACTGTCAAATTCAGAAATAACATTTTTAATTCCATCATAATTTTCGGCGATAAACTTAACACTATTCAACCAAGTTCCCCACCGTGTAAGAACGGGTTCAGGTGGTAAAGGTAAACCGGGTAGTTTTTCTCTATATACTTGAATTCTTAAAGGTGACTTCACAAAAACTTTTTTTATATTATTAATTAAACTATTTACTTGGGGGTATTCCAATCTAACTGCTTCGGCAACTCGATTTAAGCCATGAGCTAAACATGTACAATGAACCAATTTTGGATAAAATATTTTTAAATTTTCAGCAGCTTTAATCATATAAGCATTAACATTAACAGAATATTTTCGGAAGGTATTTGATGAGGTAAATAAAAATTCATAATTGTTTCATTAAAAAACCGTGCAACTGTTAGATTATTGGTTTTTTCTAACAATTTGGTACTTATCAAATATCCTTGACTGGGTTCATTTTCATTTAAAACCCCTATAACAAAATTAGCTATGTAACGACCTTGTGCATCGGTTGTTTCATCAACGGAGAACCAGATACAATTATTGCCAATTTTTTGTTTTATTGTAGCCATCACTGAATTGTAACTTTCATTAACATATTTTTTCCTTAATGTAGAAGAACTTGGTATATTAATATTTGGTTGACAATTTTTTTTTTAAAAAGATTGAAATATCGGGCGCTCCAATTTATATATTGGAATATTGCATCCTAAAAAAAGGTCGCATAAATCCTTGTTAAATGTCTCCTGTGCAGAACTGCAATTCCCAATATTTTCCGTTAACAGGCGTTGAACTTTTTCTTTAGGAAACTGTTTTCTTGAAATGTGATTAGCCGTTAGCACATGCTGATCAATTTGAAATTTTTTCAAACATCTAATATATTAAAAAAAAAGATACAATGAGAATAACAATTTTTTATGTCGCATATTTAAACTTATAAAATTATAAATAAATATTAAAAACTTACCGTTTTATTACATAAGGTACAAAAAACGTGCGTGGAATCCAGTTTTTAAAAAAGGTTTACTAATAATCCACTTTTTTATTAAGGCTGTTTTGTCTAATGGTTGCTTTGGCATTTTGTATTCACCACAATACTTTCACTAAGAGACAAAACTTATGAATGAAGAGATTTCTTTCAAACGGATAATTTATTTTAGGTAATATTAAGTATTCAGGTATAAATATAATTTTCGAAGAAATGTATAAATACCCTTAATAACATTTACTCAGGTACAACGGAGGTCGAAGGTAATAAAAATAAATATTGGGATTTCCCATAATTCCAAGTAAACTGTTTAAAATTAGAGGATTTATCAAAAATAGATCTAATATGCAAAATAAAATTTTGCATATGCATTTATGTAGTTTATTGAAAATATGCCCTTATGCATTTAATATGCATTTTGCATATTTTCCAAGCTCTAGTCATTACCTATGCTTGATTACTAAATAAATGATTTTTATAAATTAAACTAAACTTGACGATACTTAATGTTTTAAGATCATTGGATAGGGGATTGTACAAATGATAAATTTGATATATAAAGGACCGTCTGTATACTTCAGTTCTGAATCTTGGCACAGTAATCATCCCCCCAAATCTAATATTAACATTGTGTACATCAGTTCGATATCTAATTTTACGGTGGAGATATGACGGCTTTTTTGCTTTTATAATTTTGTGAAATAGACATAACGCATGATGAATTCTTCTGTTGTGCATGTTTAACCATCCAATAGCTTGAAGTTTATGCGTAATTCTCTGACGCCTGCGAATACCATAAATTAACCTAAGACACGAATTTTGCACCTTTTGAATTCTATTTTTAGACTGGACAGTTAAGTGTGGGCCATAGACTGTGTCAGCGAAATTAAAAATTGATAAAACGAGTGATTCACATAAACATTTCTTTATATGAAACGGTAAAAGATGTCTACTTCCATAAATGTTTTTTAAAATATAATATGCGCGTTGTATTAATTTATTTATATGATTCTCAAACCTCAAATCTGCATCCATTAAGACACCAAGATTTCGGGCTTCTCTCACAACTGCCAAAGATTCCCCCCGAATGCTTATATTTACAGATTGATATAAGTTTTCCCTATAATGTTTTGGTCCAAATATTAAGATTTTTGATTTTTTAGAGTTTATGCACAAACAGTGTTCCTCTGCAGCAGTAACAAATTTATTTAAGTCAGTGTTAATAAGGTCACAAGCATTTCTTGTCAACTCTGCGGGAAAACTGAGATAAATCTGAGTATCGTCAGCGTATAGATGAGTTTGACATGACTGAATAGTGGACAATAGATGCGACGTGTATATTGAAAATAGCAAAGGTCCTAGTATTGATCCCTGCGGGACACCAGATTTGAGGCTTAAGAAACTTGAACTACAACCATTTATGGATACTTGTTGCTGTCTATCTTTTAGATAGTTATTTAATAATTCCAGCGCATTTGGAGAGAACCCTATAAATTTAAGAATGTTTAACATTAAATCGTAATCAATTGTATCAAATGCACGGCTAAAATCCAATAAAATTAAAATCGTATATTGCCTATCATCACATGCGGTTATGATATCGTCAACAATATGCAAAAGTGCGGTAGTGCAGCTGTACCCTTTCCTAAATCCTGATTGGATCTCAGGTAGTAAAGAATATTGTTGAATATACTCCTTAATTTGTACTTCTACTGCTCTCTCAAAAATTTTTGACATGGTAGGTAATATACTTATACCCCTAAGGTCCTTCATTTCCGACGGGTTTTGTTTCTTTGGTAACACTGTCACCAGAGCACTTTTCCACATTGATGGAAACACATTAGTTGTTAAACAAAAATTTATTATGTGTGTTATATAAGGCACTATATGAGGACAACAAAGTGTAATAAGCTTTATATTTATGCCGTCACATCCCTTCGCATTAGTTTTAATTTGTGATAAAACTGTGTATACAAAATAATCATTTATTTCTTTAAATTGAAAATTTCCATTATTTATTTTGTTATTATTGTAATATTCAGAAACACTTTTTGTCGGTTTTATATTAGGAATTGAATTTATAAAAAAATTATTTAATTCGTCAGGTTTACATAAAGCTTCTGGTATTTTAATAGTTTTATCAGGAATAAGTTTATGTTTTTTAAGTGTGTTCCACATTTCTTTTGTTGACGCATTATTAAACTGATATATGAAATATGCTTTTTTTTCTCTGCAGATAGCCTGGTTAGTCAAATTCCGCATTTGCCTATAAAAGTTTAAATGTCTCTGTAGCTTTGTTGCCTTAAATTTAACTAAAGCTTTGTCCCTCTCTTTCATCATTATTCTAATAACATCTGTTAGCCAAGGTGCTTTTGTTTTAGTTATTCTAGAAGTAATTAAAGGAATATGTCTATCAAATAAGTTATTTAAACAGTTAACCAAATATGACAATTTTGCGTCAACAGTTTCTTGATCAAATATTCGAAAAAAGGAGGTATTTAGAAGGTCTATTTGAAAAGCATCTTGGTTAAAATATTTAAAACTTCTATAAGTGCATATTTTTGGTCCCTGTTTATCACTGTCTGTATTAAATTTACAATAAACAATAGAATGATCTGATATGTTACTATGAATTACACCCTTTTCTACTTCTGCATCCGATGGAACAATGACATAATCTAATAACGTCGCTGACGTAGCCGTAACCCTTGTAGGAACATCAATTATTTGTGTTAAACTAAAAGTTTCTAGTATTAAGTTAAATTTTTTTACAGCAATATTTTCTAAATCAAGTAAGTCTAAATTAAAATCACCCATACAAACAAGTTGATCCGCAACCGGTCCTATTTCAACTAAACTGTCCTCAAATTCGTCCAGAAAATTATTTATATTTTGTTCATGTGGTTTATAAACAACACCGATTGCAAATGTTCTCTTTTGTATAGTGATCCTAATCCACAACTGTTCCCAAATAAAATCCTGCCTGGACTGTATAACATTGAATTTGAGTGAATTTTTAACCCATATGCATAAACCTTTACCTCTAGAATTTCGGTCCGCTCGGTATATATTAAAATCGTCAATATTTAATAATTCATCACTTGTACAATCACCCAACCAGGTTTCACATACTAAAAGTACGTCCAAAGAATTATTCAAAATAAGTTCATTTATGTCATGCAAAGATGGCAATAGAGATCTAGCATTACAGCATCCTATTTTTAAATTCATTCAAGTATAATTAATTAAAATAAGTTCCCGTGTTAAAATAACAAATTAAATATAAAATAAAATCTTTTTTAGACAAATTCAAAACAAAAGTTTTTATTCTAAGAGATAGTAGTAAAAGAAAGAAAATATTAAGGAGTAATCCAATTGCACAAAGCGCCGCGAAATAAATCCACATTAAATAGGCACTTGAAATATTATATCAACACAAAGTTATAATAAGTTCGTGACATCTTCCAAAGTCGTGATTCTTCTGGTATTATGTTGGTTATTTAATTTGACGAAGATCCTTCCAGAGTTTGTCCATATATTTCCCGTTTTGCCAACTTTCCTAATGGTTTCGTTAAGAACATTAAAAAGTTCTGGGGTGAGATCCTCCCTGATAACTATTTTTGTGGACTTAAGTAATCTTTTATTAGAATATATTAAATTTTTAAAGTACATTGAGGATAATCTTAACATTATAGGCCTGCTTTTATTAAGTTCCTTTTTACCAATTCTGTAGCAGAAATCAATACTTGACTCGTCCAGTTTAAGTTTCATTTTTGTATTAAATATATCCAACACCACTGTAGACAGATTTTCGTTTTTGGTTGGAGAAGGTTCAGGAACTCCATAAATTCTAAAATTTCTGTTTCTATCCATTTGCTCCCGTTTTTGATCCTGCTTTGTTAAGTTATTTATTATAACTTCCTGCTTCTGTAATTTTTCATGAAGTACTAAGTTTTCGTTTTCCAACTTTTCAACTTTCTGATTAAATCTTTGTTCAATGATGCTAGTAATTGATTCTGTTAGTTTATTAATAAAATCATTTGCACTACACAGATTGGTGACTAATTCTCTAACCATTGAGTGCAATTCGTCGTCACCTTTGCCGGCTTGATTTTGGTTTCGGGTTTCTCGACCCATTGTGAAAAAATAAATTCAGTTTCTGCTTAAACGGATTGCCCAACACTAGTAAAACTTATTATATATGTTACCGGTCACTTTAACCAGCAGGTTACAAATTTTCACCAAATTACGTGCACTTTATACCCTTAATTTTAACTTTTAAATGCAGCGCTTTGAAACATGTCTACTCGATACAAAACATTCACATTCACATTTGCCGACCTAGGCCGGAAAATGTCATTTTCCGGACGATTTTGAAGTAATTAATAGTATTGTTTCTGGACGGAGGACCAAAAAAAAATATTACCGTAATCCTTGACTGATTTTAAGCAAAAAAGCTTTCTCTGTATTTTTTCATCAGACGCACTGTTTTCAAATTAAAAATTGTTAAACATTCGAAAAATAGCATTTTTGACATTTTTCAAATTTGCATAACTTTTTATATAATTAATATTCTTCAACTCTGCGATGACTATTTGACACTTAAGATCATAAAGTATAAGATGAAACCGGTTGCAATACGAAAATTTAAAATACTTAGGATTAAATTATTTTTTTTTGCAGCATGAATCATGGAACTTGGGTTTAAATTTATGCCTGATATACCGGGCTCTAGCAAGCCATTCAATAGTGCTTTGGGCACTCGTCGATGGTCCTAGTTGTAGAAAAAAACATATTTAGTTTTTGAAATTTTTTTATAATAAAAACTATCTATTTCATTTTTAAATTTATTTGTAATACATTTTTTCTGGTTCATGTTTTTTTATATAATCTGGTTTTATATAATAGTAAGATTAAAACAAATAAATATAAATGTTCCTATACTTTTTCCGATAAGTTTCTATTATTTAACAAAGTCGCAATAGCATTCGATTTATGATCCTTAAACAACATTTGTACAGAACTTTTCCTACGTATTTCACAAAACAATACAAAACATCTTTATTGACAACATAAATAAACAACAAATGTTTATCGTTTGTTTAAAAATATGTGATTCTAATCCCTATCCTATTATTTATGAAAAACTGATAAAACTTAACAAATAATCAACAGATTCATTCAAATTTACATTAAGACGTTATTTTTAACTATTTTTAAAAATAATTTAAAATAACATGGTCGCATGTATTCCTTGATCTACAATAAAATAAATCACAGTTTGGTATGGGTAGTTCTGTTTATCATACAAAAAAGATTGAAGGACATCTAGAGAAAAACATTTCTAATGATATTGTTGATTTAATCATTAATATTAGATTTTGATGCCCTCGAAAGGTGCAATAGATCAAGGAAAATTGTTATCTGTGCTTTATTAAATTTACAGCGTTCTTTTTTTTTTGTTTAAAAATTCAAGTTTATTTAGATGATGTAGCAATTCATTTTATAATAGTCTGTAAATGCTGAAAACTAAAATCAGTTTTTACCGAATAAATTTATCCACCAAAATGTATTCTTTAAAAAGAAATGACAGTGATAAATAATCATTGCCAAGGGTTAACTAAAATTGGCAATAAGTAACAAAATATTTTGACAAAATTTTGGACAGTGTTCGCAAATGTTTGCAACCACTGATAATCATCGAACATGTTGCTTTAGTACTTATAACTCATTTCGGATTCCGGAATCAAACAGCTTAGCTATTTCTCAAAAAATTTGTTCCCACATTTTTTAGGTGGATAATGATTTTCAGCTATTCAAATAATGTAGCTAATTTTTTTTAAAACTGACAATTTACAATTTATATTAATAGTATTAGCTTAATATTTAAATTTTTCTAAAGTTTTGCGATATACCAACATATATTTTTTATAACTAAATTCAAGATTTAAAAATAATTACATTCCTACACTTACTATTATTGTAAACTCTATGAATTCTTTTCATGTTAATAGTTATTATTTCATGAGTTTACGGAAACTTATGAATAAAGAAAATGATTGCTTCATGAATAAAAATAATAGAAATAATCGCGTTTTGTTAGAATATAAAATCGAGTGTATTAACCCCTTGGAGAAAGTTTCTACATAAACAAGATTGTCGACTGTTTTTACTTTCTACGGCAACGACTACAAGAACTATGGAAGATTATTACACTAGTATGGTGGCAACGCTTAGACTAAACCGACTGTACAATTAATGAAAAATTAATCTGAGTAATAAATAGTTTTAGAATACTTCATTAAGTCACAATAAGGCCCAGCTGCTAGTTACTTACATTTCAATTAATTAATAGAAACGAGATGTAACACTTCATCAACGACCAAAAAGGGAAGCATAGCTTTTCTTAACATTTTGAGATATATAAAGTGAGATGTATAAACGTAAGTAAGTTTCGAGCCAGTAAAGTTGATCGTAATTGTCATAGTCGTCCCACTGTGTAATGTATTTCGTTCATACAGCTGAAAATAACACCGCTGTAAGCTGTATAAAAAAACATGATCGAAGACACTATGACGTGATCAACAGATAAAGGTTCATAATGGCGAATTTTCCTTCTGTATTTTAATTTACATTCGCATAATGTGCAGCTAACAAAATAATTAAAGCCTACCGACCATCAACAACATAGTAGATACGCCAATTGGAAACTTGCTAATTTAACTAACAAAATGTTTCTTAGCGATAAGGCATATTTTTACTTGCCAGCTGCGTAAAACTATTGAATCTTCGTTATATAAAAAAGTAACTGTTTGGTGCGCATTATAAACTGACAGAGTTGTATGGCCCCATTTTTTTCGAAAACGACGAAAGGACTATGATATTGCAAGTTATAACAAAATATGACATGCAGTTAAAGTTAAAGAAAAATGAAACAACAAGCAACACCACTTGCTCCATTTTGGTTCTATTGCACTAAATGGCTGTATAGTTTTGCGTTTCGCTCATATAAATTGGCCACTAAGATCAGGCGATTTTAATTTTTTAAGATGCTATTATTATTAACTTCATTTGTATGTTTTTTTTGTGCGTTTGTAACTCTGCGTTGGAATAAGACTTGTGCCTTATTACGGTTGGTATATCCCACCAGTTTCAGTGCGTCCGTTAGTGGAGAAAGCTAAGGCGCAGGTCTCCCCCCAAATTTACCGGTCGAAAGGTCTTATCTCGTCCAACCCCCAATAAAAATATTTTTCGACAATATTTTTAACGATAAATTAAATAAAAAGAAAAAATTAGTTTAAAAACTAAAAAGGACACTTTCAAACCACATTAAACTAAAAAGTAATATAGTTAAAAAAAAATACACTTTTTCAACGCACATCGAACTAAACAGTTAAAATAATTTTAAAAATGAACTTAAAACAATAATGGACGAAAAGTAATATTGTAAAATAAGCGTCGGGTGCTAACCCTTTTTTTGACAGTAATACTAGTATTTTTCGTTTGTTATTGTTTTAAGTTAATTTAAAAAATTATTTTTAACTTTTTAGTTCGATGGGCTTTAAAAGCGTGCTTTTTAGTTTGTGGAGCTACCAAAAAAAAAAACAGAAGGGACTGTTGCCACAAATAGCGATGCGGTTACATAAACGATATTGTGTCTCATACATTAAGGCAAAGTACAAACTTTATAATAAAAAACGTTTTTTCTACTAGAAAATGGATTACCTATTATTATAATGTATATTCTTATTAGGTATTACAACTGACTCAACGATTCAGTTGCGCTGTGCGTAACCCGCAATAGGAATGCTGTGCGTACTAAAAATATGTATGTAGGGGAGATGAGGGTAAGACGGGGTAGCGGGTAAGACGGGGTACCATGCGAAATTCACAGTTTAAACTGACCAATCACGCTTGTCAAAAAAATTTAAAAACAGTGTTTAACTACAAAGTGTTTAACATATTTTGTTCTGGTTTGACACGTGACCGTGGTTTGTGAAATAACGTTAGCTGATGAGGTGTTGCTGTGATTGACGCTTAAACTAACCTATAATAAGGTAAGCATTGTGTTTCCGTACGATTGTTGACTGATTTTCTTTATTGTTTTTATTTTTAGAAAATGGCTCTGCAGGCAAGATGGGGTAACGGGGTACCCCATCTTGCCACCCTAATGAAAATGCTTTTGTGCAAGCAGCCACTATGACTACAGTAGTAAATAGATTTTATAATTGTGGAATTTGGCCCTTTTCTCCAAACGTGTTTCTCGAAACAGATTTTGCCCCTTCTTTTGCAACTGAAATCCAATTAAATGACAGTTAAACTTCCATAAACCGAGAAGTATTTCAAGATATAAGCAATGTCATTACTACCCAAACTTCAGACACAATAGGTGCACAAACAGCTGATAGTGCTGCGACGTTAACCAGAGACGCTATTGATGACTCTTTGCCAGGATGTTCGCACTGAAGAGCTAGACTAGTTAGTCAGGAACTACCAACAGCATCATATCAAACTAAGGATCAACCAAAGACATCTCAAGCAGAACAATATCAATCCGACCAGCACAAGCACTCATTAGAACCAGCTGATAACCCTGTTTGCCAGGATCCAGAGACATCACAACCGGCTAAAATGCCCACATGCGATAAAAGCGACAGTAGCTTTGTTTTGATTGCTCCAAAACAACTTCCTTAACATCCACTTGCTAAAAAATCCTCTCGTATTACTAAAAAAGCGTGGAAAAACAGCAATTATCACGTCCGTCACCACACTACAAACAAGAACTAGAAGTAATCGCCCAGAAGAAAAAAAGATGCCGAGCAGAAAAAAAAGACAAAAGATGAATTAAATAAACAAAATAAAATTACTACAAAAGATCAAAACGACGAAAAGTCTCATCATCTGGAGATGAAAGTGAGGATGTATTGTGAGGGAGTATATTCCGTTTCCATTGAAGGGTGGATATCATGTGAAAGACGGGATCATAATAGCTGTGCAGGAATAGATGATCATGATGACGAAGCTTTCCACGTCTGCGAGTTCTGCCAGTCCAAATAATAATCTTTTTCCGTGACTATGCTTATCACCCCATCTTACCTCAGGGGGTACCCCATTTTACCACCACCATGGAGCAAGACGGGGCAAAACATAATTTTTTTATTTTAATTGTTTTCTTTTAAATGTGTAATCAAAAGTTCCTAATGACACCAAAAATTAGAAGAGTAATAATTAGTGGTCAATTAAAAAATAGATGTAATTGTTTCACTATGTATTTTTTTATATTATTGATATTTAAAGCTTAAGTACCCCATCTTGCCACCCTCTCCCCTATGTATGTATATATTCCATTATCCCTCTTGGGGGCATAGGGTAGTTAAAAAACTAAAAATATAGCTTTGTATATTTATTTACTGTATATAACTAAATATTAAAAGTATCCTTTAAAAGATTCTGAAGGTCGATTAAAAGGTAACCATAATTCGACTTGGTACTAATAAATGGTTGAAAAAACATCAGTTCTTTCCTTTTCTCTGTCAAAGTTCATTATAATTAAGTCAACAAACTACAATTTTTTCTTAAAAATTTTATAATTAATTAACATTTACTGGTTTCACTTGAAGATAAGTCTCTCAGATCAATTTTAAGGCCGGATTTCCTAGCTGCCGAATTCGGCAGCGACCTTGCATCGAAACGCGCTGCGAGACAAACGATTGGTCAGTACCACATCCCGCAGCGATATTGACGGTTTTGGTCATTTTTAATTGTAAAGTATTACGTGCAAATTTAAAACTATTTGCAGTAATGCTGAATCAAACTAAATTTTCTACATTCGAGGACGAACAATTAAAAGTGCCTGTTGCAGGACATGAGTTAATGTGGAATACTGCACATTCAGATTTTAAAAATGCCTTAAAAAAAGACAAAATGTTTGTGTCGTCGTCTAATAAATGTGTTGTAATTAACAGCTTAAATACACCTTTGTCTTTTCAGGTAAATAAATGGAAAATAAAATCAGTTTCCTCATCAAAATCATCGATGTACGAAGATAACAACGCGGCACAAATCTTCTAAATTTAGTTATCACAGACACTGTAACTAGTATACTTGTATCAAAACATTAAACTAGATTGACACGTTAAAACCCACTCCGCACAACGTAGAAAAACACCCTTGCTGAAAAACGCAAAAACTAATAATCTCGTGCGACATTCCCAATATCGTTGCTGAATTCGGCAGCTAGGAAATTCCAACGTTATACTTATTGCTATGATCAGTTTGCCTTATGTTTTGAAGTCTGCAACGTAGAACATAATAATATGTTAGTATTTGCTTACTTAAATATCAGACTTCCATCAGATTTAACTACTTGTACCATTCTATGTTTTATCAGGTGTTTAGAACACTTTTGTTTTAACAAATTATTCTAATGCAAAATGCTGTAAGAAAATTTTCGCTATACGACTCAGCTAGAGTTATGTATGTGAATAGTTAGGCTGTTATCTGTAGTAAAAAACGTAGATAGTAAGGAATAAATTCTTAAGAACAATTTTATGATTGATTACGGTCCTTGGGTACCAAAATATAAATAAATTTATTAAGTAAGACTTAATTCACCTTTGCGTTTTTAAAAACGGAGAAATTTGTCCTGATTTTAAAAAATCGTCAGTATCTCAAAATTAATGCATTTTGAGATAAAATGATAAGACTTTTTTGTAGAGAATTAAGTTTTTCATCTATTTTGTGCTAAATAAATAAACAAAATAAAGATTTTTTTTATAACTTTTTACAGAGCTTGAATAGGTATATGCATTGCATTATAAAAAAGGTAAACTATTAAAAAGTTAAAAATGAGGTGTTTGACAAAAATATGTTTTTTTAAAGTTAATAACTTTTCATAAATTTTTGTACGTTTTCTTTTATATTTAATATAATATTTAACAAAAATAAGTATTTGTGAATAATATTTTTTTATAATCTAATATATAATAATAATAATAATAATAATAATGTTTATTAGTGTGAAAAAAAAAATACATATATATCAAAGTTTAAAAACAGTTTCAGGATACACTTAATAAACATAGGGAAAAGTAATTCACTAAAGGCTAGGCCTGTACGTGAAAAATAAAATAAAGTGAGAAGTATACTCACGATACAATAGAGTACAATATAAAATAGAGTAAGTAAAACATAAAAAATTACATAAAATAAAATAAAGTATTTATACAGAGTAATTTTTTAGTTAATAATAATATAAACATATAAACATATAAACTATAGGTAAATTTAAAATTTTAAAATAATAAATGGTTACTAAATTACGAGAAAAATAAAAGCAAATCAAGTAATAAAGATATAGTCTAGAGATCGGCAAGGTCCATATATCAAAATAGTTATATTATTTAATATAGAATATTAATTAATTTTATGGCACAACACTAATCCAATTTATTATGAATCGTCTCTCTCGGGTTATCAAAAATATACTTCTTTAGCTGTTTTTTAAAGTTAATTATATTATGTTTTTGTTTAATTTCATCAGGAATTGTGTTATATAGTTTTGGTGCTTGATAGAAAGCGCATTTCTGACTAATTCCTTTTTTTGTTTTTTTAAGTTATATGTTTTGTGTTTGTTTCTAGTACCGTAAATGTGATCGTTAAATTCAAGTTGGAATTTATTCTTATGTTGATAAATATTTATAGTATAATAATACAGCTGACGCATATCCATTATTGAGCTTTCACGATATAACATATTGGAAGGGTAGGTTTTTTCTTTTTTATACATAATTTTGATAATTTTTTTCTGAGATATTTCTAGACTATTAACGCTCGTTTTTCTTGCATTTCCCCAAACTACTATTCCATAGATTAAATGTGATTGTACGATGGAGTTGTATACCATTTGTAGCATTTTTTTGTTTTCATTTAGCACTGACACTTTACCTTGATCTAAGGGAAATCCGTAAATAACAATATTATTTCTTTTAGCGATTCTCTCTAATGTTTCAACTCTGTTTTTAAGTTATTTGTTTTCTTGTTCTAGTTTCTTTATTTTTCCATTTAAAATCGTTTCAATTTTCAAAAGTATTGTCGTTTCACTTGCTTGGATATAGTTTTTCAATTCTGTCCTGGAATTTAAAATTTCTTCTTTTATCTGTGCTATATCCATACTTATCCCAAACACTGGCAACTATGTACACTGTTTCTTTGTTTGTTTGATATTAAATACTAGTAAAAAAGTGCGAGAATGTGTTATTGTTATTTAGAAATATTTCTGTTTTCCGTCTTATTTTTACACATAAACGTATTATTTCACTCAATCTGGATCCCTGTTCAATTAGCAGTTACACTAATTATGAACTTGCTAATTTATTTAATGTTTTTACCACTATTTTTACCGAATTTTTAGAATGATTTATAAACACGACTTTATATAAATAAAATGTAGATCTACATATAATCTACAATATAATACAATATATTGTGCCATATATTGTTAAAACTCTTTCAAAAAACAACGTTAATCTTTAAGTATTGTCACCGAGTTTATAAAGAACTTGGTTCAAATTGTGTCATTTTAAACTCGACTTAAATGATTTTTGAATGTTTGTTTCTTTAGTTGAAAAAAAAATTAGTTAATGTATAACTATTCTGGATCTGGAAATTTGGGGAGGGGCGAGCTAGTGCTTAGCCAGCACTGAGGCCACATATGACCCATTGTGCATCCTCCCGTATTGTAGGGATATCCTCACCTCAGGCTGTCACCAGGCCTAGTGATTTAAAATAGGTGATGAGGCTCCCGAGGGGGATCTCCCTGACATCGGCTGGTGTAAGCCAATACTCGCCCAACACGGATCTTCAGATTTCAGAAAAAGCAGAGCAGTCATACATAATGTGTTCTACTGTTTCCTCTTCTTGTTCGCAGCCTCTGCATAGCGGCGATTCTGTTAATTTCATCCTAAAGAGATGTTGTCGCAATTGGCAGTGACCTGTCAAGATTCCCACAGCTGTTCGGAGATTTTGTCTGGTCAATGCCTTAAATTTTTTTGCTGTTTCCTCGCCAGGATGAGGTAATAACTCTCTGGCCAGTCTACAGTTCGTAGTTTCATCCCAGCACTGTATAAATTTTTGGTGAGAGTGCTGTTTGATAAGGTCCACGACTGCGGACAATGTTAGCTTGGTAGATGGGCGAGGGCTAACATATTTGTAGCCCGCAGCCCTCCTTGCTAAATTGTTCGCAATGCGGTTGCCTTTAGAGTTCCCATGTCCTTTGATCCAGCTGAGAGTGAACACGTTATTCTGGCTGGCCTCAGTTAGAGAGTGGTGACATTCTAGTACTAAACTTGAAGTGAAACGTGGTCTATTCAAGGCCAGTAGTGCTTGTCGGCAGTCTGTGTATATATTTATATTCCTGCCTGTGATGTTTCTATTGATTAATTCTTTTGTAGCTATGGTTATGCCTGTGAGTTCTGACTGAACCACACTTGACAAGCCATCCATAGCCCATTTTATTTTTAGGTTTAAGGATCTAGAGTAAATTCCACATCCTACACCTTGCTTTGTTTTTGATCCATCCGTATATATGCTCAGAGCGTTCACTACGTTGGGGTCTGCTGTCTTGTTTGTTAATATTTTGTAGGGTTTGTCAAAGACAAATCTTGGTGCGACGGCATCCGTGTCTGCCTGTAGGAGTGGTATCACTTTTATCGATTCCCTCCACAGACTGTCCCTATGGGTGCCAGTCCCTACAGTGGGTTCGATACCAACCGTGCGAAAGCGTACCATGGTCATCAATGCGACCTCCTTAACAAATATGTCAAGGGGGGTGAGACCGAGTATGACTTTCATTGCGCTGGTCGGTGTGCTTCGCATGGCTCCTGTTACGAGAAGGCATGCTGATCTTTGGATTTGGTTTGTTTCTTTAGTTGAAAAAAAATTAGTTAATGTATAACTATTAAATCATTTTAAATTTAAGAATCCTATATATGCCCCAAGTCAATGGAAGTTTTTTACAAAAAAGTGTAAAAAGTTGATTTTTATACATCTTTTTGCACATATTTATTAACTATTAAATTATTGTTTGTAGGAAACTGCAATTCTTCAGAATTATTTCGCGTACATAAGTATATTTTTATTTTTAACCATTTTCATTTCTTAGTTAACATTACGATTGTATATCATCATATAATTTGTTTTTACCTTGTATCTAAACTTTTTATTCATTTAGATGTTTGTTATTTATTGATTTATTTGTTTTTTTTTCATAATTTTTACTGTGCAACATAGCTGTAACATTTCATTTAATTAGATGTTTTAAAACTTTTATTTTATTTAAAATTTTGATTTGAATTAAAATAAAATAGTCTTGTGCAGTTGAATTTCTTCTGTTACTACCGGCACCAACTGAACGGCATCGGCATGTTATTCAATTTTCATGGGGAATCATCGACATAGACCGTTAGATTAGAAATTATGAATTTTATTCGCCTGATAAGTATGCAAAATTATGCACGCGAAATGCAGTTTCTTTTCTCCTTTACAGAAATTTAATGCCGACTGCAACGGACATTGTTACGTAACTCAGTAAATAAACAAATTCTAAAAAAGAGCAGTAAGAGATATAATTTTTTTACAGTTTCACTTTCTTCTGACAGGTGGTTAATTATCTAAACAACAAATACGGTAGCTTTTTTTAAAGGATGACCTTGTTTGCTAAGCGGTAGTTTAGCATTTGACGTTCCCTGAAAATTTTCTGCAAGGACGACTACTTCCTTACATAGGTGTAATTTTTACTAAACACTTGTAAAACTTATTACTAAGTGTATTTTACTAATGATAACAACGATTAATATTAAAGATAAGACAAGCTCGAAGTTGACGGAAACTAACTTTGTTAACATTAACAAAATATTATTAAACTGAAGGCACATAACAAGATTTCAGTTTTATGATCGAAGATTGCGGAAGTAAGATTTACCACATATCGCTACTTTAATTGGTTAATTTTTAATTACAAAATTCTATCAACAAAGATATATCATTATTGTTATAAAAATCCCTGTGTCTCATGGTTTAAAAATGAAACAACTTTAGTTGGTAAATAGTAACATTCCTTAAATTGCTACTTAAATATTTTAAAAATCGGCTTTATCTAGGCTTTATTTATTTATCGAAGCTAATGTTTAAAATTTATATCAAATAGTGTTTAATTTTATTTTAAAAGCTAGGTGTACCTGCGACGTCGTTCGCGTGTTGATTGTTGTTTAAAAATTTCTTCACTCACCCCGTTAAAGGGGTGGGAGGAGAATTTTCTATACACCAGATACCAGATGTTATGTTGAAAGAAGACAAATACATCTGTGAAAACCGCATTCGAATCAGTAGTTTTCATGTGATACGCGCACAAACATATAGGTAGACAGACAGACGTATAAAAAAAATATAACCACATTTTTGGGTTCTACATCGATGTAACCGTGACGTCGTTCGCGTGATGTATAAATTGTTGTATTAAAATTTCTCCCCCCCACACCATAAAAGAGGTGGGAAAGAAATTTTTATACACCAGATGTTAAGTTAAAAGAAGACAAATAAATATGTGAAAACCGCATTCAAATTGGATCAGTAGTTTTCATGTGATGTGCGCACAAACATAAAGATAGGCAGACAGACAGACGTACAACAAAAAAATCTAACCACATTTTTGGGTTCTATATCGATGTACCCGCGACGTCATTCGCGTGACGTATAGATTGTTGTATAAAAATTTCTCCCCCGACACCGTAAAAGTGGTTTTCCCAACATTTCCCTTTACTGCTCTGCTCCTATTGGTTGTAGCGTGATGTAAAGTATCTTATAACCAGCTCAGGAATATGAAAAATAATTGCACCAAGTTTCGTTAAAATCCGTCGAGTAGTTTTTGTTTCTATAACGGTTATACAGACAGACAAAAATTTTACTGATTTAATTTTTGGCATCAGTGTCGATCCCTAATCACCCCCTGATAGTTATTTTCTAAATATATTTCATGTACAGAATTGAACTCTCTACAGATTTATTATAAGTATAGATAGATTAAACGATAATTAAAGTTTACTTAACTCAGAATAATGCTTACTACTTACTAAATATGAACAATTGTTTTTGTAATATAATGAATGTTTAAGTACCCCTCGAAAAAAATAGTTGTTGTACATATTGTAACGGGATAACCGTAAAGGAAGGGACCTTAATTTGAAAGATTGTTGTTGACAGTTGATTTTTAGAAGTTTGTAAAAAAATCAACTGACCATTTTAAATAATGTTTCTAGAAAATTCTAGAAACTTCTAAACACACTGACTAGATTAAATAATGTTGTGTATAAGGGGATGCATGGGCAATTAACGTCAGTTCAAGTCAAGTGTTCACAATAGTTCATTGTATTGTCAAGTAGTTAGACGTTATCCAGCAGAGTTCAGTGTATCTTAACAATTTTGTAAATAAATTGTGTAAAAAGCCCCCATAAGTGTTTCAAATTGGTGTCAGGTGTGGGGTGAAGATACAAGAATGCCTGGAAAAAAGATAAATGAACTATTGGTGGCTGAGCTCAGAAAAGAGCTCGAAGAATTGGAGTTGGAAACTACTGGGACCAAATCCGTATTGTTGAGAAGGCTCCGTGAATACTACGTAAATAATAATTTGGACCCTGACGCTGTAGAGTTCGAAGAACCAGTTCAAAAAGCAAATTCTGAACTAACTCAACAACTTTCCCGGCTGCAAGAAGAACAAACTCAACAACTTTCCCGGCTGCAAGAGGAGCTATCAGGACGAATGACGAGCCAACAAGAAGAACAAACTGAACAACTTTCCCGGCTGCAAGAGGAGCTATCAGGACGAATGACGAACCAACAGGAGGAGCTATCCAGTCAGATGAAGAGCCAACAAGAGGAACTATCAAAACGGATGTCTACCCTATCAGATGAGTTATCCAGTTCGTTCTCCCAGCAAATATCACATCTTCGTGACGAGCAAAATCAGCAAGTGGACAACATGAATCAGCAAGTGACCAACATGCGAGATGAGCAAAATCAACAAGTCGCCAACTTGCGAGACGAGCAAAACCAGCAAGTGGCCAACTTGAATCAGCAAGTGGACAACTTGCACCAGCAAGTGGCCAACATCCGAGAGGAGATCAACCAGCAAATGCAGTCCGAAATAAGGAAGCTTCAACAAGAACTGGAAGCTTGTCGCCGAAACCAAATCATCCACCACGGCGACGGAAATGCAGAAAGGAGGGAAACTGGCCACGTAGACGTCGAACGACGAGGAAACGGAGCGGCGGCCCAGGTACGAATGACGATAAAACCCCCGACATTCGACGGAATGACTTCCTGGTCAAATTACCTGAAACAATTTGACGCAGTGGCCAGAGCGAATGGATGGTCACCCCAGGAGAAGGCATTGTTCCTAACCATGGCTCTGCGAGGCGAGGCTTTAGACGTCCTGCATGTATTGACACCGGATGAGGTTGACAATTTTGAGCTATTGGTGAATCGTCTAGAAATGCGTTATGGTCAAAGTCATCTACAACCGGTGTACCGAGTGCAGTTGAAAAGCCGGAAGCAGAAAAATGGAGAAACTATCCAGGAGTTCGAGGCAGAAGTGGAAAAAATGGTACGGTTTGCGTATCCAAATGCAGCGGAAGATTTTCTGGAATGCCTGACGATCCAAACCTTTACCGATGGTCTTCGAGACGCCGAGTTGCAACGGGCTGTACGGTTGGCGAGGCCAAGATCTCTTGTAAACGCCTTGACCATTGCCCTGGAGTTCGATATGGCGACGGAGGCCTCACATGCAACTGCTCGACAAATGGAAGACACTGGTAACTTCGACCATGCCGTTTATGCCGTCAGCAACGTCGAAGCGATAGTGGACAGAGTAATGAAGTTTTCTTCAAAAAGAAGGCGCCCAGTGAGGTGCTGGAACTGCGGAGAACTAGGCCACATAAAAAATACTTGCCCCCATTGTACCCAAGTGAAGCCGAACGAGGAAAAACTCGCCTTAGTTAAGGTTGTGCCAGAAGACGAGAGCTCTATGCTGGAGGAGCAACAAGAAAACGATCCCGTTCTGAGAAAGATTAGGGAGTGAAAGAGAATGGACCGTCGTCCATTGTGGAGAGAGATATCCTCATCCTCTTCTGCTTTAAAAGCATACTGGTCCCAATGGAACTCTTTAATTTTGGACGGAGGGCTCGTTAAAAGACTTGTAGAAAATTCCGAGGGCACAGAAACAAGGAAACAAATAGTGGTCCCAAGAAATGCTGTACCTACCGGAAATTTTAAAACAGATGCATAATGATAGTCTGGAGGACATCTGGGTATCACGAAAACGCTGCAAAAGATCCGAGATAGATTTTACTGGGTAAATTGCACTAATGATGTTAAAGATTGGTGTCGTAAATGCTCTACATGTGCTGCCAGTAACGGTCCGCACCGAAAACCGAAGGCGGAAATGCAGCAATACCTGGTTGGAAGTCGTTTTGAAAGAATCGCAGTAGATGTATTGGGGCCACTTCCACAGACCGATGTAGGAAACAAGTACATCTTTGTTGTAATGGACTACTTCACTACATGGGTTGAAGCATATGCAGTTCCCAATCAGGAAGCTACCACTTTAGCAGATATATTGGTTGAAGAATTCGTAAGCCGATTTGGGGTACCATTAGATTTACATTCAGACCAAGGAAAAAATTTTGAGAGCAAGCTGTTTCAAGAAGTTTGCCAAAGATTAGGCATCCACAAAACGAGAACCACAGCGATGCACCCTCAGTGGGATGGAATGGTGGAACGAATGAACCGAACTATAACCAACTATCTGTCAAAAGTGGTGTCAGATTGTCAGAGGGATTGGGATCGACATATTCCACTATTTCTAATGGCAATTCGATCGGCCATCAATGAATCAACTGGCCAAACGCCTGCGAAGGTCCTGTTCGGTAGAGAAATGAGGCTACCATGTGACTTGGTGTTTGGTTGTAAACCTGGTGAAGAAATGGCACGTGAACAATATGTCGCCGACCTTCAGAATCGAATGGAAAATATACACAACCTGGTGCGTGGAAAACTACAATTATCTAGTGATCGGATGAAGAGGTACTATGACACACGGACAATGGAAAAGAGTTACCAAGTTGGAGATTTAGTCTGGCTCTATAACCCCCGACGGCGTCGAGGTATTTGTCCCAAATTACAAAAGAACTGGGAAGGTCCTTACACCATCAAAAAGAAGATTAACGATGTCATTTATCGAAACGTGAAAATTCCCAGAGGGAAACCCGTCGTGGTCCATCATGATCGTTTGGCGCCTTACCAGGGAAACCACAGTGGAGATGCGCAGCAACTCCAAGAAGATGGTTTGGCTGGCTCAGGGAGTGGGCGGGATTCCGATGTAGGAAATAACATTCCAGGAGGAATGAATCTAAGGAGGGGGCAGTGTAACGGGATAACCGTAAAGGAAGGGACCTTAATTTGAAAGATTGTTGTTGACAGTTGATTTTTAGAAGTTTGTAAAAAAATCAACTGACCATTTTAAATAATGTTTCTAGAAAATTCTAGAAACTTCTAAACACACTGACTAGATTAAATAATGTTGTATATAAGGGGATGCATGGGCAGTTAACGTCAGTTCAAGTCAAGTGTTCACAAGAGTTCATTGTATTGTACAGTAGTTCGACGTTATCCAGCAGAGTTCAGTGTATCTTAACAATTTTGTAAATAAATTGTGTAAAAAGCCCCCATAAGTGTTTCAATATTTTCTCCAAACTTCTTTTATCCCTTCATTAGACCGAGTTTAACGCCGTTTTCCTCTACGACTTTTTTTGGTTTTGGTGCCTTTTTCTGCTAAATTTTTCGAATCATGTTGGTGGTTATGTATAAATTTTACAATGGTTGTTTTTCCAACATGTTTGAGATGTCAGGCACCTATTTTTTTTTTATTAAGGATGTCCTCGTAGGTATAGACCTAAATTTGGGATTTAAAGGCCTGCAAATTAGGACGAGAAGGGAAGACGTGGAAAGGTAAGGAGTTCCACAATCTGGAGACCCTGGGGATGAAGGAACGATCGAATCGATCCGTTCTCGATGTCGCGCATTGGACAGTATAAGGGTGCATGGAGTTGGCACGTCGCGTTGCTCTGGCTGGTCTGGCAAGTGGAGGCATTATAGAGCGGAGTTCTTCAGAGCAAAATCCGTTTATGTATCGGTAGAACAAGGACAGATCAGCCACTGCTCTTCGGTGAGATAATGGGGCTAGGTTTTGGGTGATACTGGTGTCGTTTATTAGTTGAACTGCTCTTCTCTGTATTGCATCAAGAACTCCGAGCCTTGACGGAGCCGTATTTGGGATTTGTAAAGAGTAGCTAAGTTGGATGGAGAAAAATATTTCTGTGTTCTAAACAGAAAGCCTAAATTCTTTCTGGATGCAATATGTTTGTTCCATAGTAAGTCCTGGGAGATCGTTATACCAACCAGCGTAATGGAGTCGCCCGCTACCAGTGTCTGATCGTTGATTGTAATGGATGAGTCGCATGTTTGCCTCTTGTTGGACAGGCAACATGTCTTTGTCTTGGAAGCGTTGAAATTAACAAGATTCTTTCTTCCCCACTTGTCTACAATTCTCAAATCTTGATTGAGAGAAGCCGTTGTGGATCTTCTGTCCTCTTCCAGAATATCTAGAGGTATGGGACGGTTGTGCGCTTTGCTACAGTGTAGGTTACTATCATCTGCAAAACCATGTATCGGATTCTTAGTGGCTTCTAGTAGATCATTAATGTATAATAAGAATAAAGTAGGAGCTAGAGCCGATCCTTGGGGAACGCCAGCGTTGATCTTGTAGAGGTTGGAAGAATCTCCATCTACAGCAACTTGGATGTGCCTGTTGAAGAGAAAGTTGGATATCCATCTGCAAAGGTTTTGCGAGAGTCCGTATAAAGCCAGTTTGTTCAAAAAAGCCGCATGCCACACTTGATCAAATGCTTTTGAGATGTCTAGTGATACTATTTAAGTCTTCCCATAGCGGTGGATGGCATCACTCCAGACATGAGTTACATATGCTAGTAGATCGGCTGTTGACCTTTGTTGGCGAAAACCATATTGCCTGTAACTTAAAAGGTTGTGTGTTTTAAGGTAGCTCAAGATCTCGTGATTGACGTATTACTCCATAGATTTGCTAATAACAGATAGAAGAGCTATATGTCTGTAGTTAGAAGGCTGGGTTTTACAGCCTTTCTTGGGAACTGGTTGTACTCGAGCAGTTTTCCAGGATTCTGGAAGAATGCCGGTATCATATGATAGTTGAAATAGCTTAGTGAAAACTGGCGCTAGTTCAGGAGCACAACATTTTAAGAGTAAAGCAGTTATTTTATCAAAGTCGCTTGCTTTGTTGGTATTTAGAGTAGCAAGGACTCTCTGCACACGCTTAACCCTAAATATGATATTTTTCATTGTGTGGGGAGCCCGTGGAATAGAAGGTAGCTCTATGTTGTCCGGTGGGTTAAGTGTCGAGTTCGAAGATAATATTTTGGCAAAGAGTTCTGCCTTTTCTGTGGAGGACGTAACTATTGAGCCGTCATCTGATGTGAGTGGAGGGAACGAACTAGTTGTGAAATTGTTGTTAATATGTTTGGCGAGAGTCCAAAAGGACCGGCTTCCATTAGGGTTTGACATTACTTTCTCTCTCATTCGAGCGTCAATGGAACTTTTGGAATTGGAAATAGTAGTGTTGTATCTGTTTCTAGCGTTTATATCATCCTGTTTTGTTTCTTCTGATGGATTTTGTATAAATAGTTTGTGGGACTTGACCTAAGCTTTCCGAGCTACATCGCAATCTTTATTAAACCATGGCTTCTGTTTGGCTTTTAAGCGTTTGGTAAAGTGAGGAATGTAAGCTTTCATGGCACACTGAATGATTTCAGTTATACTGTTGCAAGCTGCCGATTAATCTTTGTTAATAAAGCAGACTGGATTCCAGGGAAAAGTTGCAAAGTAGTCTCGAAGGCCTTCCCAATCTGCTTTTTTTAAAAAAAAAAAAAAAAAATGTTTTTCTTTTCTAGAGTGTCTCAAGATCTTTCTATGCAATCCAGAATTACTGTTTTTAATACAATCATTAAGCCACATTTTGATTATTGTGCCAGTATATTGTTTTCCTATGATTTAAATAAATTGAATGTTTTGCAGAAATTACAAAACAGGGCAATGCGGATAATTTTGAGATGCAACCGTTACACTCCAATAAATTTTATGTTGTCTGCTCTTGAATGGCTTTCTGTGAAAAACAGACTTCTCTACATGACCATGGTATTTATATATAAAATGTTGCATAATTTAGGACCTGTATATTTTAATGAATTTATTCGATTTCAAAATGAAATACACAATTATAACACTAGGAATAATGCCAACTTATATATACCAAGGCAGAATCTGAGCAGAACAATGAAAAGTTTAATTTACAAAGGTTTTGATCAATATAATAATCTACCCAAGAATGTAAAATTGTCAGAAAATATATATGTGTTTAAAAGTAATTTGTTAAAACATATTAAACTCAATGTACGATAGGTACTTTTAGCAAATTATTTTTATTTTAATAGTTATGTGTAAATTTTTACCTTTAATAATTATAATAATGATGTTTTTAATATTTTAAATTGTGTAATTTTAGATGAACGATATTATTCTATTATTATATATATACATTTTTTTTGTATTATTTTTATATGATATGTATATTAGGAATTCCTATTTTTTTTCAATAAACTATCTATCTATCTATTCCAAATAGTTCTCTTGGGTGTTGCCTCGAATGTGTGAGTTTCGATTGGACATTTGACTTCTACTACAGCATGATCAGAGTTACCTAGGGGAGACAGAACATTTACATTATATTGCTCAGGGTGAGTGGTCAGAAAAAGATTCAGAGTATTAGAACTGTGATTGGCAGCTCTGGGAAAGTAAGTGGGCTTGTCGATTAGTTGGGACAGCAAATGGCTGATTTCAAACTCTTCAGTTAGCCTGCCTTCTCTGTCCGTTTTGTTGGACTTAAGCCACTTTTCGTGGTGAACATTAAAGTCCCCAAACACAATTATCTCTGCAGAAGGGTTCTCACTATTAAGGTAGTCGATCTTTTGTGATAGATAGTCTAGTAGTTCGTCGCAATTATAGTCTGACGGCCGCTAAATACAACATATAAATTTGCTAGAGGCTTTTAGTGTTAATTTTAGCCAGACGATGTTGTTTCTGTTGTTTTCTAGTGCAGGTAGTCTAGAGCAGGAAAGTATGCTTCTTACGTAAACACATACACCATAGTGCCGTTGAAAGTTGTGGTAAAATGAGCTACATAAGACGTCATATTATTTAATTTAAAAAAAAAACATTTTTATAAATTAAAACGAAATGTTTAGAAAAATTTTCTGGAAAAACGCCCCAAAACCAAAAAGAGTTGTAGAGGAAAACGGCGTCAGACTCGGTCTAATGAACCCATACAAGAAGTTTGGAGAGAGTATCTATCACAACTTTTTCTCCCTACGGGCACTCTACCTCCTTTTATAATTCTTTATTTGTCAAATATAGAAGAATTATATTTAATTTTGTTACCAAATAGATTTGAAAGACTCAATATCAGAATTAAATTAATAATTTTTATTTCTAAAACGATTATTTCATCTATAATTTTATCACAAATTTATTCAAGGGGGCTCTTCATATGCAATTTTGGGGTTTCATCCAACTTTCGAATTTGGAACTTTAAATATTGTTGTAAATACCCGGTTCCAGCCCTATAAAAGCATAATAAAGAAAAGTAGGGTTTGCCTTTTTTTCAAGTTTGTTTAAATTTTTTATTCCTAATATTTTATTGGTATTTGTGTAAGTTTTCATTGTTGGTTTTGTTTACATTTCACGATGTTTGTTAAATGTAAGTTTATTAATTTAATTATTTATTGTACTCCAGCAATTATTATAATTATACATTTTAGAGGTCTGATGATGCTCGTATGAGCGAAACGCGTCACTAAAGAATTATATATAAAGATTACTTTTATGAGACCGAGATATATTTTTACTTGTTATTTATTTTCACGAAATAGTAAAACTTGACAATTTACTAAAATCCTAAAAGGTTAGTTAACCTGATTTTTATTAAAGAATTTGGTGCATTTCATACAAGTAAAATATGTACCTACGCTATCGTGAAAAAGACCTTGAATAAACTCATGAATTTTTTGGTCAAACTTATCGACGATACCATTCTATAATAGATGTAAAACTGTTATTGATTTATTTTGCTAATAAAATTTTTACCTACTATTATTACTCTACAATGTCTAGCAATATGAGAAATTTTATTTATTTGCGATGTATATTTTTGAAAATTTTTTTGGAGGTTTGAGATGAATGAGTAGTATTATTTTTGAGTATAAATCTTTTATTTCTGATATTATTTGTAAATTTTTCATTGTCTTATTTAGAAACTCTCGTTTTTTTTCTTTTCGTTTGTTATAAATTTTTTATAAATACTCTTTTGCTGGCGTATTTTTGCATAGATTTATTTATTATTTTTTTATCTTTACTATACTAAATCAAGTTTATTTCCTAAAATTGTCATCCATCTTTACTCTTAATCAATAAAAAAATTTATAATATTATCAATTATTTCTCTATCTAGTGATAAATTACACAATTTGTTTATCAGAAAAACCTGACAATTTCTATTAGAGTCAAATAAAACAAATTTTAAATTAAAAAATGGCCCTTGGTAAGCCAGGCGCATCAGTAGATTTATATTAATTAAATATATTAAAAGTATACGTTTTAGAAAAAAATGTTTTAGATAAAAGTTGTAGGTCTCTTTAAGACAAACAAAAAAGTCTTCTAACATTTTTTTGTACAGGGTGAAGTAAAAAAGTTACGAATTTTTTTTCATTTTGATTTGATGTCACGCCCAAACGGCCTTACCGATTTGGCCCATTAACGAACTCGACCGAGATTTTGGGACGATTGATTTTTGTACCAAATTTCATTTCGATTCGTTAAGAAATGCGACCGCTATCGTGTCCACAGATTTCGTTATATCGGAACTATACATACATACATACATACATACATACATACATACATACATACATACATACATACATACATACATACATACATACATACATATATATATATATACATATATATATATATATATATATTATAACATATACCTGATTAAAAAATAATACTTTGTTTTGATTATATCAATTACTATGTTATAAAATATTCCTTACCATGAATTAATTTTGAATTTAAATATAAATATTAAATAGGTAAGAATTAACTTAATTTAATTATTTTCCAATATTATTATTTAGATATGCTACCGGCTATTCCCTTATGTCAGGGTCAGAGTTCCAAATATTCAACAAAATTAGATTCAAAATCAGTTAATATAAAAATTTTCAATAAAATGACTGTAAAACCACACTATCCTAGACCAATGATGTTTTCTAGGCATGAATTGTATATAAATTTCTAACCTTACTAATTCAAAATGTGTCAAACTTCAAGATACCGTTGATAAACCCAAATATGCATCAAATATATGAAATAAAGTATTCTGATTTGAGTTAATAAACAATTCAAATTAAACTTATCAAAAAGTGAATAATAATAATTTAGTTAAATACATAAAACAGTGAAATAAAAATGTTCATCAAAATTACAAAAATCAAACACATAAAACTCTTTATTGTACCAAGTGAAAAGTGGTTACCATTTGGATGAAACTTCTCTCCTCTTCTGGAAAACCAGGATTCAGGATTCACTTCTCTGGACAATCTACTTTCTTCCCCGGAACAGCAAAGATTTCAGGACACTTTGTGGAGATCGAACAATAAATTCTTCTTAAATCAAAGGATAAGCTGCTACTACCTTCTCTGGTAAGTGTAATTATGACTTTCTTTCTTGTTAAATATTAGTTTAATCTTCATTAACTTAATTAAAATGCAGTCATACCATATACTCTCAACCCACAATTCAAGTATCTATTTCTTCATAAAATATTGTAATTTTCTCTTACCAATTGCTTTCTCAGGTTACCTTGTGATAATATTAACACTTTAAACTGATTTAAAACTTTCTTTTATCAATATTTTCAAAAAAACTCAAAATTTCTACGGAGCAATTTTTAATACAACGTACCTCTCCAGAACCCGAAAACAAGAGAGTTTCTATCCAATCAACAAAAAAACAACTGACAAATTCAACAAACTTAAATCTATACATCCTTAACACCTAATCGCCTACTAATTCCTTATTTAAATAAAATTACTAACAAAATCTAATTCTTGATTCATTATTACAATTTAAAACAATGATTATTCTTTTTATTTTTATAAAATTTACTAGCACTACAAACTAATAATTTTCTCTTTTTCAGAATATTTCATTTGGCATTTGAACTATTAATAAATTATAATATGGTTGATGAATTTGTATATTTTGAAAGTAAGTAGAAGTTTTAATATTTCTTTTAACTATTTGTGATATTTTTATAATTTAATTTTCTTATTTAATTATACCCTTAATTCATTTAAAAATTAATGTTTAATTACTAATGTATTGGCAATTTTTATAAGCTTTTAATTATTTACTTTTCCCATTTATCAATTTCATAATTATTGTAACTCTATATAATGTAGATTAAACCATTTTGAATCTTTAAATAAAATCTTTGAAATGAGTTTGTATTTTTTTCTTTCTTATTCTATTTTCTTTTTCCTTTTTTAGGAATTATGAAGAAGATGATGATAATTAATCCCACTGTTACTGCATTTGTGCTCTGACCCGAAATAAGAAAATTTTCCTTTCTCTATTTTCCATAAGATTTTCATTTTACATTCTTATTTAATATAGCATAGTAACTCATATCATCTCAATATATATATATATATATATATATATATATATATATATATATATATATATATAAACTTTTGAACGGAAGGTGTTTTTGAGGTCAGGGGGGCCCAAAACGAAAAACTGTATGAAAATTTTCCCGAAGTCGTGACCTGCGAACCAGCTGAATAGTAGATATAAATCTACTAATTAATAAAATAATTATTGAAAAATATACTATAAAATTAAAAATGACTCACTTTTGTTGAAGGTTGATACCAGTTTAATAAACAGTTGTTGAAAACATTTAGTCCGTTCCAAAAACCACAAACTGAAAATAAATAATATTATTTAATTAAAGCATTTATAAGACACTTAAATTAATAGTTAGCAGTATATAAGGCTGGTCTCAGAAATACCCGTTGTAAATCACATAATATGCGGTTGTTAGAAAAAAAATCTCTTTGGCCGAAAGCATTATCCTTATAAAGCTGGCGTTGCAAGTTTTAAGCATAGAGATGTAATAGAGTAGAAAAGCCAGATTTCTATATTGCTGTCTATATGTTGCACAGAAAGACCTTATCATGGTACCGACTCTAGCTACGTTCCACTAAGCGCTCACAACGCTCAAAATGCTATTCCACTTAACGGACCGCGGTCATTGTGGTCGCGGCGAAAACCTCATTCATCTAAAAAGGTGGGTTGAAGTGATCGTTTTCAAATCTCAAAGCTAAACCTGCTGACTGTAAAAGTTAATTTATTGACTCGGAAAGAGATATTTTAGGTGAAGTGGATGTTTCTCTTGAGGATGTATTAATTAAATACATAATATAAATCAATTTGATAAATTATTATTTAAGTTTATTTTTAAGGCTAACAGACTTTTACTTAACCTATTCAATCTTTTGTTCTCTTTTTACTAACTCGCCATTTGTATTATTTAACTCCCCGCACAAAATGCTTCATAATCCTTTCCAGTTTATGACAAAAAATTGACCTCCATCAAGGTGGCTGACCCAAAGTGGAGAAATTTGTCGAAATTTATTTCAAAATTAGGTGCATTTTAGGTGCTATTTAGGTGCGCAAAACAAAAATTAGGTGCACTAACCGTTTTTGAAATATTTACGAAAAACCTTGGGCCAGCCAGCCTTTAACAACCTAGCTGACCCATAAGAAAAAAAAACAAAAAACAAGGATTAAATAATCTTTAAATTAGGTGCTAATTAAGTGCTTTTTAAAACACGAAACATAAAATAAAAAATTTAAAAATTAAACGTCTTAAAATTGAATATATTGATTGTGTATGGCAAAATGCCACATTTCTTCTTGCACTTTGAACCAAAATGGACATCGGCAGTTTAAGAACAGTTAGAAATCGGTAAAAATTTCTTGTCCTGTAATTTTTTTAATGGATAATTCGGAAGGTCACCACAAAATTTTTTTTTTATTTTTTTTAACTCGGACCGCTGAGCGAGACTTGCAACCGGTCATTTCCGGAAATGATGATTAATATAAAATTCACTTTGTCAGAGATTTAAGTGCTTATTAAGTGCAATAGTTTCACGAGCAAAATAAACTGCTAATGAGCAATTTCAACTGAAAATATTTGGCCAAAGTTTTCTTGCGTCTCAACTAAGAGTGTCAATCTGCACTTTTTAAGCACATGATCAAGATCAAGATCATTAAAATTTTCTTGTAATTCTATTACTTAATAATTCTCTCGTCCGAAATGAAATATTTGTTTTAACTGGGACTGCTGAGCTTGTTACCGGTCACTTCCAAATATAATAATTATTATAAAAAACTTTTTCTCAAATATTTAAGTGCTCAGTAAGGGCAACAGACTCAATAGCAGAACAAACCGCTGATGAGACAAGTCAACTTGAAATTCTTAGCCTAAGTCTTAAACCAAGTGTGTCATTCTGCACTTTCTAAGCACTTAAAAACTGGTACAAATACCTACGAAATAATCCCATAAAATTTCCATAGTTTTTTTGCGCGTAGTTCCGATAATTAATTGACTTTACAAAAGATGCAAATGAGAATTTGATCGACGCTAATTTAGATTTAAAGTTGACAGAAAAAAAAACAAAAATAAACCGAATAAAAGAAAAATTATTTCGGAGGAGATAATTATTAAGTAATAGAATTACAAGAAAATTTTAATGATCTTGATCTTGATCATGTGCTTAAAAAGTGCAGATTAATTAAGACGCAAGAAAACTTTGGCCAAATATTTTCAGTTGAAATTGCTCATTAGCAGTTTATTTTGCTCGTGAAACTATTGCACTTAATAAGCACTTAAATCTCTGACAAAGTGAATTTTATATTAATCATCATTTCCGGAAATGACCGGTTGCAAGTCTCGCTCAGCGGTCCGAGTTAAAAAAAAATAAAAAAAAAAAATTTGTGGTGACCTTCCGAATTATCCATTAAAAAAATTACAGGACAAGAAATTTTTACCGATTTTTAATTGTTCTTAAACTGCCGATGTCCATTTTGGTTCAAAGTGCAAGAAGAAATGTGGCATTTTGCCATACACAATCAATATATTCAATTTTAAGACGTTTAATTTTTAAATTTTTTATTTTATGTTTCGTGTTTTAAAAAGCACTTAATTAGCACCTAATTTAAAGATTATTTAATCCTTGTTTTTTGTTTTTTTTTCTTATGGGTCAGCTAGGTTGTTAAAGGCTGGCTGACCCATGGTTTTTCGTAAATATTTCAAAAACGGTTAGTGCACCTAATTTTTGTTTGGCGCACCTAAATAGCACCTAAAATGCACCTAATTTTGAAATAAATTTCGACAAATTTCTCCACTTTGGGTCAGCCACCTTGAT
Source organism: Altica lythri (assembly GCA_964028335.1). NCBI lineage: Eukaryota > Metazoa > Arthropoda > Insecta > Coleoptera > Chrysomelidae > Altica > Altica lythri. Next base: position 16,605,542 of record OZ034802.1, on the reverse strand, counting down.
GGAGGTAAAAAATTGCGGTCGTGAGCGTAAGCGTTTAGTGGAACGTAGGTTCTATCTCTTTCTACTAGCTTAAAAAGAGAGCATATACTTTGCTGTTTTATGATAGAAGAACAAAAAGTTTTGACTGTTTGTTGTAATTTAATTTATGTGGTCTGGTTCCATGATTACAAAAATTAAATATTTGGTAAGACGGCTTAAAAGAGGTCGTAAGACGAACATAGTAGTGGTGGTTCAAATCCATTATATGGTATTGCATGACCGACGACTAAAAGTTCGCGAATAAATTCGCATGGTAGGCATATATTCATTAAAAATTTAGACATGAAAATATGTGTGTAGGATGGGCGACGCGTTTGGACATAACTGAACAAAAAGAGCTTCGTGAGGATGTATCAATCGAGTATTTGGCGATGTTTCGCAGTAATAAGACGACGATTTATAATCTAAGACAATTCCATCGGCTGGCAAGCTTATAAAGTCAGGTTCTTGATATGTATATACGTGGGATAATTTGCATTGCTTATTTTCAAAAATAGGTCGGATGACCAAAATAAATGAATTAAAGTTTAATTGCTGTATTCATCAGATGACTTGATGGTAAAATATTTGTTAACAATGAAGGAATGAAATTTGCTGTCGATGGCTATTTTAAAAAAATCGGTGGTTCTTGCTATAAACATGGGATCGAAGTTGCTGGAAAAAGTATATCGAACTAAGAGGGAATATATTAAAAAAGATTAATGGTATTAAAATTTTTATGTTTTCCTTCTTTATCGGGAAATTTTTTTTTTAGTAAGAATGCCCTCGTAGGTATAGACCAAAATACAAATGTACCGAGAACATCTATTGGGGCAGAAGAGACACTTTATTAATTTGGGATTTAAAGGTCTGCAAGTTAGGATGAGTGGGGAATACGTGGGAAGGTAAGGAGTTCCACAATCTAAAGACCCTGGGGATGAAGGAGCGATCGAATCGATCTGTTCTCGATGGCGGGCATTAAACAGAATAAGGGTACATGGAGTTGGCACGTCGCGTTGCTCTGGCTGGTCTGGCAAGTGGAGGCATTATAGAGCAGAGTTCTTCTGAGCAAAATCCGTTTATGTATCGGTAAAACAAGGAAAGATCAGCCACTGCTCTTCGGTGGGATAATGGAGCTGGGTTTTTGGTGATACTGGTGTCGTTTATTAGTCGAACTGCTCTTCTCTGTATTGCATCAAGAACTCCGAGCCTTGACGGACCCGCCGAACCCCATACATGCGAGCAGTATTCAAGATTAGGCCGTATTTGGGCTTTGTAAAGAGTTGCTAAGTTGGATGGAGAAAAATGTTTCCGTGCTCTAAACAGAAAGCCTAATTTCTTTCCTGCTGCAGTTGCTATGGATGCAATATGTTCGTTCCATGGTAAGTCCTGGGAGATCGTTATACCAACCAGCGTAATGGAGTCGCCCGCTACCAGTGTCTGATCGTTGATTGTAATGGATGATTCGCATTTTTGCCTCTTGTTGGATAGACAACATGTGGTTGTCTTGGAAGCGTTGAAATTAACAAGATTCTTTCTTCCCCACTCGTCTACTCGTCTACAATTCTTAAATCTTGATTGAGAGAAGCCGTTGTGGATCTTCTGTCCTCTTCCAGAATATCTAGAGGTATGGGACGATCGTGCGATTTGCTACAGTGTAGGTTGCTATCATCTGCAAAACCATGTATCGGGTTATTAGTGGCTTCTAGTAGATCATAAATGTGTAAAAGGAATAGAGTAGGAGCTAGAGCCGATCCTTGGGGAACTCCAGCGTTAATCTTGTATAGGTTGGAAGAATGTCCATCTACAGCAACTTGGATGTGTCTGTTGGAGAGAAAGGTGGATATCCATCTGCAAAGGTTTTGCGAGAGTCCGTATAAAGGCAGTTTGTTTAAAACAGCTGCATCCGACACTTGATCAAATGCTTTTGAGATGTCAAGTGATACTATTTGAGTCTCCATAGCGGTGGATGATATCACGCCAGACATGAGTCGCATATGCTAGCAGATCGGCTGTTGACCTTTGTTGGCGAAAACCATATTGCCTGTCACTTAAAAGGTTGTGGGTCTCAAGGTATCTCAGGATCTCGTGATTGACGTATTTCTCCATAGTTTTGCTAATAACAGATAGAAGAGCGAAGAGCTATGGGTCTGTAGTTAGAAGGCTGGGTTTTACAGCCTTTCTTGGGGACTGGTTGTACTCGAGCAGTTTTCCAGTTTTCTGACCCTACTCTTGTAATAGTTTAGAAAACAATAAACATAAACAATGAGTTATTTATATAAACCAAGAAATTCGTTTAACATATTTGATCACTATTATGGTTTTCACAGTTTAGGATCTTAACTAAAAATAATTTCTAATTAGTTTTGTTCTGTGCGTTTTTAATTTTGAAATATTTTAAATTCTCCGCTTAAAAACGGTTCTCTGCACAGTTGTTTCTGTAAACTTTCCATTGAAAAGGTTTAGTTTACTTAATGTATTATAATGAAAATAAAATTGTGATACAATTTTTGTGGTAGATTATAGCTTCTTTAACGTATAATAATAGTAATTACAGACTAGTTTCTTTTTAATTTTTGTTTTTTTTCCATCTTTATCATTTTGTTTTTAAGAAAATTCCACTGTTTGTTTATTTATTTTTAAATATTTTTTTGTACAACTGTCATTAAAAGTGACACTTTTAATGATAGCAAACAATGTTAAAAACGATTGTTTACATAACAGCGTGTTAAAAATACTTTTAACACGTTGCCATGTACCTAAACAAGTTTACTTTTAACACGGTTTAGTTTACTTTTAACACGGTTTGGTTTATTGTTATTGCAAATTCGCTCGTTTCATTATCAAAATAGGGAAGTTGTACAAAAAACATTGTATGGTATTTGTGTTAAAAGTGATTTTATTTTGTTCGTGAAATTGTTCAATTCGCTCCGCTCATTTCACAAACGTTTTCACTCACACAATAAAACCTCACTTTTAACACTTATATCATAAATAACTATTTTGTACAACTGTCATTAAAAGTGACACTTTTAATGATAGTAAACAATGTTAAAAACGATTGTTTACAATAGCAGCGTGTTAAAAATACTTTTAACACGTTGCCATGTAAACAAGTTTACTTTTAACACGGTTTAGTTTACTTTTAACACGGTTTGGTTTATTGTCATTGCAAATTCGCTCGTTTCATTATCAAAATAGGGAAGTTGTACAAAAAACATTGTATGGTATTTGTGTTAAAAGTGATTGTATTTTGTTCGTGAAATTGTTCAATTCGCTCCGCTCATTTCACAAAGGTTTTCACTCACAAAATAAAACCTCACTTTTAACACTCATATCATAAATAACTATTATTACCAAATTGACGTTTGGTTTATTAATTAACAATAACACTAAAAGTCAAATCTATAAATTTTCTGTCTATAAATATTTAATAAAAAGTAACTACTTTGCTTTAAAAAGTAGATATATTAAGTATAATTTTATTACTAAAAAAAGGCAATAAAGAATAATACTTCCTTAAAAGAAGATGATCACAATAAACAAGATTTTTATTTTTATTATGTCGTAAATTCCTTCCTAACTAAACTAGGTAAGTTATTTATCTGATGATGACTCTGTAATATTATTGGTCCCGACTTTAAATTTTTTTTTATTATTCTTTCTTTTTTCCTTCTAAACCATGTGACTCATTAATAAACTTTTTCAGAGAATATATATTTATATGTATTTTTCTTTGGAGGGTACACTATGTTGATGAAGGTTGGGGTGTGAATCCTCCATTAAGGAAATCGGTTACTAAGATTAGGTTTTTGAAAATTATTTATTTTTGTAATAGAAAATTTTTCATGTGAAGGTTTGTTTAAAAGGACATGAGAACTGTCATTAATTAATATAAGATTATTAGATAGAATTGTAAAAGAAAAGAACTATAATTGAAATCAAATATAGTAAGTAGAAAAAGAAGCCAGATTTAAAAAGATAGGTCGAAATCAGTAGGAGTTAATAAAAATAATTTAGTTAGCTAATATCGGAACACAAAGAAGAAACTAGAAGGTATAAGAACTGAAAGAAGGGGATAGCAAGTTTAGAGGATCCACAGGAGGAAATTATTTTTTTGGATTTTTGTAATTTAGGGACTAGAATATTGGAATTTTGTTTGTTTATTTTTTTATAATTATAGTGATCGATATCTTTAAGGTGCAGAATCCGCACCTCATAGATTTTAGAGAGTGGAAAGTACCACAGGAATGAATTCCATCATATATTTATTAGATATTGGATATTGATGTGGGTATTCTTACCCTAGCTTTTCTGGGAGTGTGAGTCGCCCTTAAGGAAATCGGTTATTAGTTTAATGTTGAGTTTTTGCTACATGTTTTTTTTTTATAATGTCATAGAGTATATTGAGTCACTGTCAAAAATGAATTGGAATAAAAATAATAAAGAGTTATACAAAAGAAATAAATAAAACACAAAACAGGGGCAAATAGTAAAAAGAACACAGTTAGAAAAAAGAGGATTAGAATAAAAGGTTAAAGAGCCTTTTGCGTCACCTCTTACATGGGCCCAGTAGGAGGCCAATAAAAGACCAATAAAAGAGACCTTTTCGCTTACCCGAACAGCATGTGGTTGTATGCACTTACGATTTTACAATCTATTGTTTAAATTAAACAAATAAGAAGAAAAGAAAAATTTGTTTGTACATTTTTGCAACAGTGATGGAGTTCCTTAAATGCATATTCCACAACCCTGGAGATTTTATTGATTGGAAGGTGTCCGCGGTAGCCCAAACCGCTGGACGGATGGGGCTGAAATTTGGCATGCAGGTAGATGTTATAACGTAGGCATCCGCTAAGAAATGATTTTGAATAAATCCACATCCAAGGGTATAAAATAGGGGATGAAAATTTGTATAAAACTTTGTTAATTTTAAACCGATCAGGATGAGATTTTGCATGCATATAGCTGCTATGACGTATGCATTCCCTAAGAAAGAATTTTAATTAATTCCGCGCCTAAGGGGATAAAATAGGCGATGAAAGTTTATATAAATGTTAGTCAATTTTAAACCGATCGAGCTGAGATTTTGCATGCATAATAGCTACTATGGCTTAGGTATACCCCAAGAAAGAATTTTGATTATTTCCATCCCTAAGTGGATAAAATAGGGGATGAAAGTTTGTATGAAACTTTGTCAATTTAAACCGATCGGGCTAAGATTTTGCATGCGTATAGCGACTATGACGTAGGCATTTCTAAGAAGGGATTTTAATAAATTCCACCCCTAAGGGGATACAATAGGTGATGAAAGTTTGTATAAAAGTTTGTCAAATTTAAACCGATTGGGCTAAGATTTTGCATGCATATAGCTACTATGGCGTTGGCATCCCTGAATTAGGGATTTTGATTAATTCCACCCCTAACGGGATAAAATATGGGATGAAAGTTTGTCAGTTTCAAACCGATCGGGCTCAGATTTTGCATGCATATAGCTACTATGAGGTAGGCATCCCTTAAAAAAGGATTTTGATAAATTCCAACCCTAAGGGATAAAATAGGGGATAAAAGTTTGTATGAAACTGTGTCAATTTTAAACCGATCGGGCTGAGATTTTTCATGCGTATAGCATGCAAGTTTTTATAGTTTTAATATAATAATTGTCTAATACCACTCGCGCATTAATGTGCGGGGTGTGTGTAGAGGTGAGGCGGTAGCACGCTGCTGCTGACCGACATGACACTGTCTATAGACGCGTAAAGTCTTGAAAATTGGAGAATAAGTTTGTTTTATTACGTAGTGGTGTACTAAGACATGAATTTTTTAAATTACACCACTATGGATTTAAAATAGCGGCTGAAAATTTATATGAAATTCATTGGCAAAAAAATAAGTTCACGCGGATAAAGTCGCGGGCGGCCGCCAGTATACATATAAAATACTAAATGAAATTAACATCATAACGTGATTTTTTTACGTCTTTAATACAATAACTAATAAGTACATTAAACCAGAACAATAACGCAAATAACACTAATAAAATTTTAAATCTGCGCAAAGCCACAACAACTGTTAAGAATGACCTTCCTAAGACGTGACACAGGATTCAACTCTTCGCCTTATTGATAGTCGTATTCGCACAAATATTCCAGGTGTATCTCTTATTGTTTTACAGGGAAGTATTATTTAATTCATTAACTCCTCATGTGTTTAACAGTTTTGACAACAGTATATTCAATTAATGACCCAAATACAAAAATCTAGAGTATTTAAATTTAGCGATCGAGCATTTATAACCATGATCCGTACCTTCCCTACCTATTTAAAAATTTCTATAAATCTACGTGATTATGTACATTTATGCGAAAATGAGTTGGTGCACCGTCATGCAAAACTAGAAGAGTCTTAGCTGTAAAGGAATTTCTGCAAGATCAACAGGTAACTCTTCCTTTAGAAACTTACGGTAAGAATTATTTAATTTGTTAGTCGTTGTGAAAAAAATATATGGATCAACTAGAACTAGATGATGACAAATTACTCGAAGCAATACGTTTACTAAAAAATAATGCCAAAAGCGATCTTCAAAGATTCCATGTGTATTTTCCTTAGCCGATGAGAATATGTTTTGGAAATTTGGTACTGTCCGTTTAAACAATTTAAAACTATGTTTTAAATAGTTTAGGTACTTTTATAGTTCATTAATTCTTCTTGCAATTTTGTAAAAACTATTAGTAATTATTTTAAAAATCATTCTTTGGATTTTTTATGTTTTTGTTTTTCATCGATAATTGTTATTATTTAATTAAAAATAAAAAAATCGTGAAAAAACATTTTTTATATATTTTAAATGTAGATTTAAAAAATATGTTTAATTGTGTTTAAACTCTAGACCTGTTTAGCTGTTTATAATATAGGTAAGTTATTTAAGTTTTTTTTCTTTAAATTTTTTAAAAATATTTTTTGAATTTATAGAAATGTTGAAATCTATGATATCTAAGTCAAATCAATTTTTAATTTTATTTTGTAGTAAAATTTATAGAAATCCAAATATTTAAACTCGGTAAGCAACGAGTTTTTTAAAACACGATTTTTAATATATCTATGTAATTTGAACAGTCCTACATAGTATTATCACGAGTTTGAAGTGCCATTGACACTTGAAATATATAAAAATAAAAATAAAAATAGCAAAGTGCCGACAATAACCCTGCGTACAGAGACGAATGACTGCCAAAACAAAATTGATTCGTCAGGTCGATGAACCTCGGGTTCATTTCGGTACAAGTTTCGCTTTTTATTGGAAATATTTCGCATCTCCACAAATTTAGATAATAAAAAACAAATGTACGCATGTAATATCGCACATAATATCAGTCTCATAAAAATCACCGGTTAACGTCACTTTTCGATATTTTTTATACAATGTGGGTAGATTACAAAATAAAAAACATTATGCTTGAATCAGATGTTACAGATAGTCAACTGTAGTGTTTGTATTTATTTTTTCATTGAATTGTTGTGAATTATAGATTTTTCTTTTATTTTGTTAAATTATTAAATTACTTCAAATATTTAAATGACCTTTTATGCACGATAGAACGATTTTGCTTAGTTACCGCGATTGTTGCCTGATCAGTATGTTGTGTTTACTGAAACAAAAGGGTAAATAATTTACTTACCGTTCTAGAACGCTAAGTAAATAATTGCATATGTGATGTATACAGAGCACTTTTGACATTTTAACGTTATTAAAATTTCAAAAGTGCTCTGTCTAATGTCTAATACGGAAAAATATTTCTATCGTGCAAAAAACGTTATAAGCATCACGAACATTAAGGACTACCGATTTCAGACAAAAATTGGAGTCGTCGCTCCGCTCCTCTTCAAACAATTGTCTTCGATCGGTAAAATGTCCTTACCGTTCTTTATACTTAATATAGGTACTATAATTATTAATTCTGAAAACCCTTTACGTTGGACTTAAATTTTAACTATTTGCTTGCCACAAAATTGTTGAATTGTTTTATAGTTGCAGAGCAAATCGACCGTCTTTCTCAAGCACAAAAAAAGGATGCACGATTCAAATAAAATAAATTTTTTGATATATTATATGGATGGCTTAAAGAGTTTTTACTTTAACTCCAAAGCGATAATGATTTACAAAATAAAAAACCATGAATGGTAAATAGAACCAATTAATAAGCACACGGGGTGTTGAGAAAAATTTTGTATTTGTGTTTTAATAACCAAAACTTAGGCGTTGTTGTGATTGTTAAACTAGAGCATTAAATTTTTACTGTTCTGTATACAGTATCTAATATTTTCCTGTTTTGTCTTATCTGAGACACTCGATGGTCTGTAGGTACTCCCATAGATGCTTTACTTCAATATATACTGCGACACCATCTTCAAAGTTTTGAAGCATTATAAGTTTATACTTCTATATATGGTTGCTTCCATTAAGATAATTTGCTGTATACAGAGTAAAAGTTCAGATAATTATGTATCTGTTTATGTGTTATTTACATATTTACGTTTGTACAAAAATACATTTAACACAATAATAATGTTTAAAAACGGATTGAATTTTTTTAACAATATATGGAATATACCATTGATCTATTTTCATTCTGCTATACTATAACTAAGTAACCCAATTGCAACAAATTTTGCCCCAAACATAAAATGTTAAAAAAATTCTAAAAGTCCGTTCTTAACATAATCACGTTGGCTGACACGGATCAGTTCTCCAACTGGTGCAGCAGATGAAGAGTAACTCTTAATTCCAACAAAACCCAAACCATCATCTTTAGACATCCAAACCTCAGTCGACGCGAAAATTTCTCTTTCGACTATATCAACGTGTCACTATGGGGGGAACAGCTCGTTCCTCAGGATCAGGTGATCTACCTGGGTGTTCGATCTACTCGAACATTCACGTGGGATGCCGATGTTGAGCTTAACCTCAACAAGATGAGAAGGAGAGCGTTCCTCCTAGGTGCACTGGGCGGTAGACTCGGAAGAGGTGACACCAAAACCCTACTCCATACATACAAAACCTTTATCAGACCTCTGGTCGATTATAAGGCCGTGCGATCCTCTGGCCTCCCTCAGAGACCTCTCCATTCTATCATGCCACAGAGAGAGCAAACATAGGTAAAGTGAAAAATCTACACTTCCCCACCTTAACTACAACAAAAAAATACCGCCTTTCCCTTCTTGCTTTCAGAAACTTCAACAGCAGTACGTTGCTCGGACTCTTCAGGGAACGAACACCACAGCCCAGAGGACCCTCCATACTGGAATGAAGGACTCCGAAGAAGATCCAGAGTATCGAAAAACAAGATTTCCCTTCCCAACCTGAGACTCCTCCAAACATTAGACAGGGGCCTACCTGAAGACCTGAAAACCCGCCTAGATGAATCCCCTCTTTGTTACAGGTACTCGTAGATAGTGCTCACAGGACTGACTAAATACTACGAACAAAAAGAACAATGGACACTTGTCAAAGGTTTCTGTGGTTCCCTTCGTCCTTGCCAAATGGAAGGGCTCCACGACGGAAGAGACACGCCACAGCGTCAATCTTCCACATTGCACCACGGGGATTACACCTCCAAATACACTTACACTTATACCAAAAAGAAGACTCTTTAGGTACATTCAAGCGCCATGAATGGCAAGAAGATACAAGAGCTACAGTTAAAGCAATCCAACCTGCTGCAAATGGAGAAGCTTGTGAGAGCGGTGCCTGCGACCGATACTAACACCATGCAACTCTACCCATCCACTCCCTAAAAAGGACATAAGTCCTACAACAGGGTCCTCAAATCCAACAGTCCGATAAACTTTCTTTCATCTACCCATCAACCTCTTGTCTTGTCTTGTCTTGTCTTGTGAGAGAAAAGCTAATGATTAAGTCTATGTATCAGGGATTACGAAGAAGAAATCCATATATGCTGTTAGAGGATGTCGCAGTATTTTGTGAGATTTGCTTAAAGTATCAGCACTTACGGTTTCCCGAATAATTTAAGGTAACAAAAAATTTTAAAAACTGATTCACAGATGACGTACAAAAATACTATTGGACAATATTACAAAAGAACAATCAGAAGAAAAATTCACGGATTTTATTTAAGGAACGAAATGCCCACGTGTGCCATTCACCAAGAAGTTAATGCAGATACAGATGATATTCTAAATAAAATTTCCTTAAGGATATTACAAAGAACGCTACCTGCAACGAATTTTCGATATGTAAAGAGATATCACAAAAGTTTGTTAATCGAGAAAGAAGAAATAGTGATATGGCGGAGATACTATTTACAAATAAATTATTATATGGACGAAACGTGATTAAATGAGGGTCACACTAAATCAAAAGTATGGCAAAACTTAAATATTAAAAGTTCACGACATGCTTTTAAGGAGGGACTTTCAACCGGCTTAAAAGCACCTTCTGGTAAAGGTTTTTTAAAAGGTGGTTAAATGTGTTTACCTCAACGAAAAAATGCGATTATCCTAATGATATGAACTCGGATGTTTTTGAAAGATGATCTTTGTCTACATTGACTTTTGTAGAACCTAGATCGGTAATTATAATGGACAATGCACCTTGCCACAGCGGTCGTATAAAAAAACCGACTTCTGCATTTCGAAAGGCAGACATTGCCGACTGGTTAAGGAACAAAAATATAGATTCTGACCACACCATGCACAAGGTAAAGTTAGTTGATGTAGTACGACAACATAAGAGTTCTTACATGGTGAACATGGTATCATAGTACTAAGAACTCCGCCGTATCACTGCGAATTTAAACTCATCGGGCACAAGTTAAAAACGAGGTAGCCCGTAATAACAAATCATTTAAATTAAAAGATGTTAAAGTGTTACCAGAACAAGCTACATAAAATGTAACTGATAAAATTATTACAATTTGGTACTGTTAATTAATCTTGCCTGCTGGAGGGCATTTATGACTGGGTTTTATTGTTACTAATTAAAAGTTAACTATTTTTTGTAAAACGTATAGGGCAACTATAATAAATAATGAACAAAATTTTCAAATAAGCTTAATTGTACGTAAAATAGAACGAAGGGTTACAAGTTGTTTAATAATATATTAAGTTATAAATAATAGTTACAAGAATTTAACCTTCGTAACTTTTTTACTTATCTGTTTTTAAAATATTAAATTGGTAATACTTGAGAGGTACTTAATGAATAATATCATTAAATTCAAGGATGAAGCAATTGTTAATTACTTTTATTAATTATGATATGTTATTGATACGTTAATCTAGTAATCTGCAAACACAATTAATTTGTTAAATCTTAAATCAAACAATTTTATCACCATAAACATACTGTTACTGACGATAATTATTGTTTTATCTTTTTTTACAGATAAGAAAAATAAAAGTTGTGGGAACCATACAAATCCCGGAAAATTTTGAAGCATGTCAGGATGGCCGAGCGGTCTAAGGCGCCAGACTCAAGGTTCGCCTTGCCTGGTTTATAGCAGGTTTTCGAGCGTTCTGGTCCACTTTGTGGGCGTGGGTTCGAATCCCACTTCTGACAGTTTTTTTTTTAAACTTTATTACAATAAATAAGTAAGAATATAGTATATATAGTCCATTTCACCGATTTTGGCCGATGACAGAAATGACACTCGAAGCTGGAACGAGTAATGGGTTTGTTGAAGATGTTGGAATTTTATTTTCTACTAAATCGAAGACTGTAGACTACCATGATTCAAAGGATAATGAAACTTAAAAAATGGGTGAAAAAAGCTTATACCAATGCTGGAGGAGCCGTCGTTAATTATAATGGATAATGCTTCATACCATAGCTCTCTGGTAGAAAAGTTGCCCCAAGCTTCTTGGACAAAAGCTCAGTTACAGGAATGGTTACAAGCAAAAATATTAATTTTGAAAAAAACTCCTGTAAAACAGAACTTTTGAGTCTTTGACATTTGAACAAGCCACAAAACGTCAAGTACGTTATAGACTAAAATACTCCAAGAACATGGGCATCAGGTATTACGGCTACCTCCATATCTCTGCCAGTATAATCCCATAGAGTTGGTCTGAAGAATTTGCAAACAGTACTATGATTGTCACATTGGAGAAAATGGACGTGGAGATGTAGCAGTTAAAAAAGTATGGAACGATGCTCTAAATAGAGTGACACCTGAAGTTTGGACTAATTACGTAAAGCACACTGAAAAATGGATCCAAGATGATGGGGCAAGGCTTATTGCATACGACGAAGGGACGACACTAGTTATAGATGTAGCAGACACTTCAGATAACGAAGCATGGTCCAGCGAAGACTACAACTGATTTTCATTTTTTAATTGAACATATAATAATTTTGTGTTTAATAATATGTGTTGATTTGTTTTTCTGTTTTAATGTTATTCTTATTATTGGTGTTTATATTCTCGTTGCGATATTCTGATGTAATAATAAATTTTCCTTATGTTTAAATGTTTAAACATTGCCTCACCACCACTTATTTTTCATGGGACAACAAGATTTACGAACAGTTCGAAGAAGTAGCAATGGGAAGCCCTCTCAGCCCGGTAATGGCAAATTTCTTTATGGAAAAGCTCGAACAACTGGCTTTGGACAGTGCCCCATACAAGCCAAAACTTTGGTATAGATATGTAGATGACACATTTGTAATATGGAGCCATGGGCAGACTAAATTGTAAGAATTTCTGACACACATTAACAGCATCCATGAAAATATACAGTTTACGATGGAAATCGAAGACAACAACAAGCTAGCGTTCCTTGATGTGTTATTATCATGAAAAGGAAGATCATTGAGCCACACAGTGAACAGAAAACCAACACATACGGATCGTTATTTACATAGGGATTCCAACCACCACCCATGTCAGAAATATGGAGTCATCAAAACCTTAGCAGAAAGGGCAAGAAGGATTTGCGAACTCGAGGCACTAAACGCAGAGCTAACTCATATTCATGATGCTTTAAGGGCCAATGGTTATTCAGAACGAGAAATCAAAAGATCGATTGGACCAACAAATCGTAGACCCAAAGAAAGTGAGCAAATCCAACCAGTGGCAAAAGCATTTCTGCCTTTTATTCCGGGAGTGACAGACAGAATTGGTCGATTGCTAAGAAAGAAAAATGTGAAAACTGTTTTCAAACCAACAAGAAAAATCTTCTTCTTTGATCGGCAAAAGACAGAAGAGATCCACTGTCGGCTTCGGGAATTTACCGCATTCCGTGCACATGTGGAAGCGTGTACATAGGAACTACCAAACGCTCGATCAACACCAGGATTAAAGAGCACAAGGCCAACTGTCGTCTGGGGCAGACGGACAAATTCGCCGTAGCGGAACATACCCTCACTATGGACCATCGGATTAAGTTTGAGGAGACCCAAGTCCTCGCTACTACATCAGCGTACCATTCCTCTATAGAGAAGCCATAGAGATATAGAAGCACTCGAACAACTTTAATTAAAAAGAGGAAGGAGTCAAGATCAACAAAACATGGGTCCCCATAATTAAGGGTGCGAAAACTCTACCCTTAACGAACAACACCGACCAGAACCGATTGGAATCGAAAGCAACTGAGGCCCCGCCCACTTCCTTCCCGACGTATAAATATGGGCTCCGTCCACGCAGAGCTTAAGAAGACCAACCCCGGGATCAAGGAAGGATTTGTGAGAGCAGGGCCGATGACAGACAGATGCTAACTCCTTCCCAACATTCCATCCATCCCCTGAAAAGGACGCAAGTCCTACAACAGGGTCCTCATACACACCAAACTCCTAAAAATCTTCATATTTCTCCCTATGAACTTACTCTCGAATTCGAACTCGAACGCAGAGCTCAGTAGTTCGCACTGTTCGCAGACTGTCAACCAGGAAGCAACTTCTGAAGATGCCAACCGCTCGTATGGCGAAACGTCAAGTCAGCAAGACAATCGACGCCGGCCTAACAGCCCAAAAACCATTGATACATTAGACAATGGCCGCGAAAGCCTTTCACAGTTTATTAATAAAATTATTGCTTAAAAACAGTCTGGAGCATTGTGGAACTTACTGAATAGCACTGACATTTTTCTAAAAATTGGAAACAGTATTTGACACAAAGGAGAAAACTTTAATTTGAAAAATACTAGCAAAGTGAACGTTGGAATATATAATAGTTTATTACTTTACGAGTGGAGTAAATTGCATATTACTGCGAGTGTGTTTGGCCAATGAGCGAGCTTGCGAGCAAAGGGGCTAAAGAAACGAGCTAAATATGCAATTTGTTCCTCGAGTGAAGTACTATGCTTTACCCACGACTTACCAAATGGTTTTGTATAAAACTAAAAATAACAAACATAAAATCTATAAGTTGTCAAAAATACTCGATTTCAATGAGAAGTTCTGTCTGAGAAATGTCAAATGTTAGTTAATTCAATGTATACTGTATGCGTAATTCAGTGCATAATACAGGTTTCTATTTTCTTACTCCACTAGTGCAGTAAATGAAAATATAACTCAACTGCTCAATAATTTGACACTTACTGACAGAGATATAGGTTAAAAAATACGCAATTTACTTATGATTCGTGGGTAAATTAATTTTAATTTAGAAAATATATTTTTCTCCGCCATTGGTAATTTGAATGACAGTTTAATCTTATTTCAGTGGTTTATAATATCAAATCGGCCAAATCGATGGACTATATATTATTAACTCAACAAGAAAAAAATCCAAACGAAAAATAGTATATATTTTAAACGTACCTACTAGAAAACCACTTTAGAGCGTACCTAATCAAAAACTCCTATTCAGTGTGTTGTCCCCTTGTTTTGTAGAGTTAACTGAAAAATACAAACAAATGTTGAGAAATGTAGATGATTTAGAAGTTCAAGTTTTGGTACCTATTTCTGTGAATAAATTTCTGTGATCAGGCAAAAAGACATTTCTCCTCCTGTTTTCGGGTTCGGAGGTTAAAACAAAACAAGTTACAAATGGTATAGTTAAAAAATAGTTATTATCCTAACAAGTGCGGAAAGTTATACTTTCCCGCACGCGAACTGCAGATGCCCGAACGACGCGAAGCGGAGTTCGGGCAAGCAGTTTAAGTGCGGGAAAGTTAATTTCCGCAAGTGTTAGGATCAATACTTTATACAACTACTGCTCTGGAAGTAGAATTTAAGAGGAATATAACAAATAATTTTTTCTTTTGACACATCTGGCAATAAATTTGTTGTTGCATTTTTAGCTGATTCAACTAGTTCAGGTGGAGTTAAACATCTTGTTAAATCGACCATTATTTTAAATAGTACACTTTTTTTAATTACCTACACTTTCTTTTTGCGTTTAATACAGTTGCGTTGTGACAGTTGTGACATAAATTAAAAAGGGTTAGGACTGATCGAGTAGTCTCTCTAGTCAAATAACAGATAGTTTAGGCGGAATCCGTGTAGTTATGTGGTCATAACCAAACATGTGCGTTTATGAAATACATATAGTCAAGTATGCGACTATTGAGTACTTCGGAGATGACATACTGCGCTCGAAAAGTCAACTTCCAGAGCAGGCGTTGTATAAACATATTTTATATAGGTAGTCTTTTGTCGTATTGTTTACTTGTTTTGTCTATTCGAAAGCGATTGACATTTCGCAAAATCGGATAGGTATGGAAATTCATTCATTATTGGTCTTGTAACAAGTACTTTACCAAAAGTAGAATAAAAAAAAATAATTAAATGAAACTCACAAATAGATATAAATACCCTTATTTTCGAGAAAACAAAAAAAAACAAATTGTACAAATCTCTTTAAATATATAATTAAATTTATAAAATAAACAAAAATATTTTTAAATCAGAGAAAAACAATAGAATTTTCTTAAATATAAAAAAATAGTTACTTCTAAAAAATATATATTAAGAAATTATTTCTTGTTTCAACTTTAGTATCGTGGTAAAAAGATTCTTTTTTAATAACAATTAATCTCAAGGTGGATAACAAGTATAGGTATTAGACCATATCTTATATTTAAATTATTACAAAAATAAGTTTAAAAAAATGTTTTCGTAAAACGCAATACGTATTAATCGTTATATTCAAGACGTAGAACTTTTTGACTTTTAACCAACATGTCTATTGATGTCTATTAACTGAACTTAAAAATCAAATGTCAACTATAAAAATACTTTCTCCAAAAGGACAAAATATTTACTATAAATACAAAAGTTACGGGTTGGTTTAAAAAAACGTATTAGCATTTACAAATCAACAGATTCTCTCAGAATATATTTTAGCTGCCCTTAGTCTTAGCTTTATCATTTAGCAAAGTATTCACCTTTATTACCCTAAAATAGGACTAACGCACATTCAATACTCATTCTAAAAGGTAATTGGGTGAAACAGGGGAAATATTGGATGGAGAATTCTTAGACTTTTTGTTCTTGTTGCTAGAGACGATTATAATTGTTAGAATTATCTTAATTTGAAATAATACATAAGTCTATAATAAGACGAAAGAAAAAGCAAACAAAAGCAACAATCAGCAGTGAAATTTAATGGGGGAGGGAGATATTACAATCTTGTCAACATTGGTAGTAACAAGCAGAGTTAACGAATGTGCTGCAAAAAAAATTACATTCGTTTTTTCGAATTCTCAAAATAGTAACTTAACATTATCATTATTTTTGCTGCAGTACTCCACACAGTAGAATAGGGTACCGGACAGTAATCGAAAAAAAATCTAAGATGTGCTTTAAAATAAAGTTTGTTATACAACAATATTACTCAATAAAGATTTTTAAGAAATAACAATGATTTATATTTTTTAATCAATAAATAAAGTTGCGTAGATTATCTGTGCAGCGTAAGAACCCAAACGCCAATCACAGTGCGTGACGTCATTTGTGATTAGCCATAAGTAAACAACACTGCTTGTATGTTATTTCGCGTTTTTCTACGATTTATTTGCATTTTTATAAAAATATTTAATTGTGATTAGTTACGAATTGAAGGACTATAGTCATAACAGAAGTTGTCGCAAGTGTTTGAAGCCTTCTGTTAAGTTTCTATCATGGAACAAGGTTATACAAAAGCCGACAATAGAAATCTCCCAAAAGTTGATATTTGCATGGTCGGTAGTTTCTTTGCCACTAATTTCGACTTTTGTTCTGCTGAATTTAGAAATGTGAAAACATTTGTGTAAGTATTTCAACCTCTTTTTGTTTATCTTGCGCGATGTAGTTGTTGATGGCAAACTTCTTTTTCTGTCAGTTTGACATTGAAATCTTGACGGAAGAATGCCAGGTTTTAACATAACTTTGTTTACAAAGACCATTACATGGTATCGCATGTAATTTTCCATGTCATTTGGCAGCTAAAACACAAATACAAGATCGTAAAACATTCTAAGTAAGATATAACCTATAACACCTACATTATGTACACACTAAAGTGACTAAATATAATTATTTGTATTGTGGACTGTGTAATAACACTCTAGGTATTATACAGTAGGTACTTACATCAAAGTGATCTTCACAAAAGTAAATTGGTGAAGTAACAGACACTCCATCGCACTTTCGTCTTGCTAGTTCTAACATCCAGGTACAATACACCAACGATATTTTTTTCGGTCCATGATGATTAAGAAACACAAAATACTTAATTTATCCAAGCACTGATCACTTGTAATACGGCTTGTAGTTTGTTTACCCCACAAATGACGTCACGCGATCTGAATTAACATGAAGTGCTGTTTTCGCATTAATTTTAAATAAATTATGATTTTGACGTTTTCAAGTACTATAAAGGATTTGTTTAATTACAGTATTATTTTTTATGGCTATATATACCTATATGAATAAAGATTATTTTTAAACACTATCTGAAAAGTTGTCCGGTTCCCTATTTAAAATTATTGGAGTTATATAGTGATAAATATATGTGAAACTAAAATTCATATTCATCCTATATTAATGATTAGGTACAAGGATAAACAAGTTCTGCGTAACGATTATCTTGATTCGTGCGCGAAATTTTAAGTTATTATAACATAACAGAAATATCCTTTTTCTAAAATCGCTTGGAAATGTCTAGTTTCTCGGATCAAATTCGAGCCGCAAAATAGACTATTCTTGTATTTTAGTCCGTTACTGGGCAACGAACTTTTCCGTACTGTACGGGAATATTTTTTCCGTATCTGTGTCCGGGAATGATCCATAAAACGTTTATAAGCAAATTCGTATTTTGCGCCTTGATTTTATTTGGCAATAAATTTAAAACTACATTTTACCTGGATTTGCATTCACATGGCATTGACGTCATTTGACGTATTGCAAGTTGAACCAATATGCGGTAGGAATGAAGCGTAGTTGCCAGGTTTAACTTAGAAAGACTTACCGCGTATTGGTTCTACTTGCAATACGTCAAATGACGTCAATGCGATGTAAATGCAAATCCAGGTATAATAGCAGTGTTTAGTAACTCTGGAGGCGTTTTGCACCTCTGGACATCATCGTCACTGTCCATTTTAAATATAATTTAAAATATTTTAAGCAATATGCCACTATCTGAATTGATACTTTTGTGAAACTAATAAAAAATGATCTGACAATGAATAACAAACTATGTCAACGAAACGGTTTTATAGAAAATACGATGTTAATCAAAAACAGTTATGGGTATATAAAACTTTCTTAGTTTACGATTATATTTAATGCGATTTCTGAAAAAATAGTATGTGCATCTCGTAGGAAAAGCACATTCCCGGACTCCAATTTTTACATTGTCGTCCGGGAATGTATCGCTTTTCCTACTAGATACACAATATACTATATTTCTATGACATATAACTATTTATTAATAAAAATAATATTAATACAAAATATTAATAATTCTTACTACAGTAATAATAGATAGCAAAAATAACATAAATAACATACATTTCTATTTATTTAAACAAAACTATAATTAAAACTTACTACAAAAGTCTATATATAGAATGAAAGTAATAGTTTTATTAATCAAGATATAAATGACATAACAAACGGTTATTAATCTAATAAACACCAGAACTGTTTAGAGACGGTAAAAAGTAAGTAGGTAACCATAAAATCTATGTGTCACCTGTACGTTTAGTAAATAATACTTAATAAATAAATAAAATAAATAATAGTTTTTGTACAACTGTCATTAAAAGTGACACTTTTAATGATAGCAAACAATGTTAAAACGATTGTTTACATAGCAGCGTGTTAAAAATACTTTTAACACGTTGCCATGTAAACAAGTTTACTTTTAACACGGTTTAGTTTACTTTTAACACGGTTTGGTTTATTGTCATTGCAAATTCGCTCGTTTCATTATCAAAATAGGGAAGTTGTACAAAAAACATTGTATGGTATTTGTGTTAAAAGTGATTTTATTTTGTTCGTGAAATTGTTCAATTCGCTCCGCTCATTTCACAAACGTTTTCACTCACAAAATAAAACCTCACTTTTAACACTCATATCATAAATAACTATTATTGGTTAAGCATTTACCAGTATTTACCATTTTTGTGCATATGCGCTTATACTAAATTCAGTACTTAATTTATTTACTATAACATACACTAATTTTTCTTGTATATAATATTCTATACTATATTTTCTCGCACCAAATTTTTAAATTAATTCAGTGTCAAACAGCTCTTATACCATAAATTTGAGTAAAAATTATAGTCGACTTTACACTTCTCGACTGACCAGTGGTGCAGAATTTGTCACAATAACATGGTATCTTTTTAGAGATCTAATCGTATTTTGTACGTGGAAAATTGTTCTATCAGAAGTATTACTAATTCTAAGTGTTAAATTTTAACCAATGTATGTAATTTTTAATAATGCGAACTGTCAATCGATTCATAGAACTTTAATGAATTGAATTAATTATTCCTACAAAATTTTTTTTTAATACTGATTTTACTGTTCCGTCTAGCTTATACTTACAGTTGAAATATTTTTTTATCATTTCTGTATTAAAAGAGCCAAAATTTCGCCATCAACCGTAATATAACATTTTTCTTTTGCAACATATTTATTCAATACTGGTATTTACGTTCCTGCTCAGGTGGACACCATAGTGAATACAAGGGGTAGCTTATAAAGGGTGAAATTTGCCAATTTTGTTACGGGAAATTGTCGTCATTGATAATATGGATAAAAATTTTCCAGTTAAAAGTGTTGATACGACCATTTGAATTCCTGACGGGCGGGCACCTGAGTGGATACAAAGGAGGTGGCGGAAAAGGGTAAAGACTGTCAACATTTGGATAAAAATATCGTTATCGATAATATGTCCCCATTTCTACCACGTAATGTTAGGTCTTTAATAATCCTAAATCCAAAATGGGGGACAGCTGGGGCGATACAAAAAAGGTGGTGGACAAGGGTAAAAGGATCAAAATTAGGGGCACCATTTTTACCACCTTTTATTAGACCCTTGAGAAGGGCAAAAAGCTGAGTAGATACAAACGAGGTGGCGGACAATGATAAAGAATGTCAAAACTTTCACCCTTTATAGCTACTAATAGGGGGTCTGGCTGAGCGAGAACGTAAATACATACCTGTATTGAATGACATTGTTGCAAAGGAGAAATGTTATATTACGGACTAGCTGTTCCGGTGGACTTTGTCGTGTCTTTTTTTCCATTTTTCATTTTTTCAAATTTTTACCATTTTGCTTTTTTTTG
The DNA here is from genome assembly GCA_964028335.1 of Altica lythri. NCBI lineage: Eukaryota > Metazoa > Arthropoda > Insecta > Coleoptera > Chrysomelidae > Altica > Altica lythri. Next base: position 16,584,782 of record OZ034802.1, on the reverse strand, counting down.
TTTTCAATGATTTTTTTATATTAGATATTTATTTGGATAAAGATTAATATTATTACGTTGATATAACTCTTAACAAATAATGCATTAATTTCGACCAAATTTGATTACAATAAAAACGGTTCTAGTGAGTTAATCTTAAAAGATAGACATATACTGTCCCGGAGATTTTTTTAGATCATTTCAAGAGGAATAATTCTTTTATACATATATTTTTGGTATCTTGAACCGTTTTCGCAGCGCACGCAATGGAAGCCATCAAGGATCAATAATTTTCCCCGTTTTTTTCACATTTTCTATTACTTCTTTGCCCCTAATAGTTGCATGGTGATGTTATATAGCCTAAAGCCTTCCTTGATAAATGGTCTATTCAACACAAAAAGAATTTTTCAATTCGAACCAGTAGTTCCTGAGATTAGCGCGTTCAAACAAACAAACTCTTCAGCTTTATAATATTAGTATAGATGACGGAGAAATTTCGACTCTAACACTTAGTAGGTTTCTGTTACTGTAATACTTTTGCTTAAAATATACCGATTTATTTATAGTGAAAAAATAGTAACGTAGTTTTTTTATTGAATATATCAATATTACCTAAATATGCGCATGGTTTGCATTTTTAAGAACAGTGCCAATATGACATTATTTAATGTACATTTTTTATATGTATTAAAAGTTTTTTTAATAAAAAGGCACAAAACTTAACATATTATGGTTTGAAAACAGGTAAAGAAAAACACTACAAATTTTTCAAAAAATTTACCCATTACTTTTTGTTTCATCAGATTTTCAGATTTTGTAGGTTTGCTGTCTAAAAAAAATTTCACGCTTTAAAACGATATTTTGTATTTTTTTTTTTTATAAATTTTACGGGGATAAAAAATGTTATTTTATTAATTAGTATGTTATTGTAGATTAATTTTATAACAAATAATTATGGTTTTGTAAAGTATAATAATAAAACATATTTGATTTAACTTGTTTACATTAAAGTATTAAAACTTTATATCCATCCTTAAAAAAATATTCCATATTATCGAGAGCAACATCTTATTTTTTAATAAAAATAAAATGTATGAAAATATAAAAAAAATATATCTTGGTAAAATTTTATAAAAAAATATAAGTATTTAAACTTTATATCCATTCTTAAAAAATATCCTATATTATCGAGAGCAATGTCTTATTTTTAATACAAAAAAAATATGAAAATTAAAAATAAATGTATCTTCCTATGAAAAAATATGGTACAAAAGTCCATTTGGTAGGCTATACTTTTTGTAAAGAATGCTTGTAAAGTTTTTTCAATCATTTTTATGATTTTCCCAGAATTACTTTAAAATTAAGTTATGGTATAAACGAACCTAGTGAAATTGTTGTTTAATTTTGCTTTCAAATAATAGAAGAAACTCCTTTTATTTTTAATACAGCCATTTTGACAATTGCAAAATACTGCCGACCAATTATGTTACGCACAAGTTAACCAAATGAGCCGCAGCCAAACGATTACTTAAGGCTACGGTTACTATGGATGCGAAATCTGACGAAATTTTGTTCTGACAAGTTCTGACGAATTCGTCCGAATAAACAAACGCCTGTTTCCCAATGAGCGTGTTTACACTGCCAGCGACCAGCACGTCACAACATGCACGACGTCGTCGGAACCATTTGAGCGTTCAAACAGATTTGATTTTTTCGTACGACCTGCGTCTGTTTTTGCTAGTTACTTAGTTTTTCCATCATGGACAACGATAAATTAATTACTCTTGTGTATGAGAACAGATTATTGTGCCAGGGTGCCAAGTATGCATACTTATGACAAACAAAAGGGGCAAATTAATGGGAATGTACGCAAAAAGGATCATAGGGTCACGAGTAGTAATGGTAACCGCAGACATGCATGTTTCTGGCTCGTTAGCCGTCATCAGTGCGGCATAACCAAGTAAGGTATTACACTTGGCTAGCAAAAATGTGGGAACAGCTGGCCGAAGACACAAATGGCGATAGGACTCCTGTGTGAGTTTCGTTGTTTGTGGTTTTTTGACACATGTTTCCCTACCATCCCAAGTACCCAATATGTCTGCGGTTACCATTTCTACTCGTGACCCTATGATCCTTTTTGTGCACATGCCCATTTATTTGCCCCTTTTATTTTAAACTCTCCTTTGTCGTCTGTAATAGAAAATAAAGGATTGATATGCTCTGTTTTCCTCCATTTAACAGCAGTTACTTCATTAACGGACTTTTAAGAAAATAAAATTCATCAATTCGTCCATATTTACTGGGCGGTAGAAGCGTACTGACTATCAAAATATCAGAAAACGCGGATAGTGTAACCGCCTTGTTCTGACGAGCATCTCGGACGTACTCGTCAGAACAAAATTTCGTCAAAATTCGCATCCATAGTAACCTAAGGCTAAAGCGGCGGTTACATTAGATAAGAATTCGTACGAAAATTTAGTCGTACGAATGCGTACGAATTCGTAAGAAATCGTCAGAAGTAAACAAATGCGCATACTGACATGGTTGTGGTTATATTGTAATATTATATTATAATATTCTTTCATAGTTGTTCGTACGACTAGTTTGCAGTTTTGTGGTGTTTTCAGAGTGACAACATGGACTCCGAATTATTGATAACGTTAGTGCACGAAAGAAGATCCCTGTGGGATCAAAAAAGCAAACAGTATCACAACAGAGAGTTAAACAAAAAATTATGGAAAGAAGTAGCCACTGAAATGAAACTAGTAGGTATGTATTTCCGTTATCTACTTATATTTATTCAAGAAAAATGTTTATGTTTTAACACTAAATAACTGTCTTACTTTCCAAATTATTTTCAATGAGTGTTGAAATATTGCATAAATTTGTTCCTAATGTCATAGGCAGTAGTAGTACCTAGCTCTGTTAAAACGTCGTGTTCCAACGTTTCGATCACGTGTTTCTTGAGGGTCATTATTTTGAATGACCTCTGGGCTTACCTCCAAATCAATAATTATATTATGCAATAAGCAAATACATTTCACAATTAAATCGACTTTGTCGGGAGCAATTTTAATTTCCGTTTTTAGAATTCTCCATTTTGAGGTAATTATAACAAAGGCACATTCGACAAGGCGCCTTGCTCGGGAAAAGCAGTAATTGAAATTTTCTTGCTCCTGTGACAGATTTTGTCCAGAAAAAGGTCTCATTAGATACGTCTTTAATGGATAGGCCGTATCTCCGACGAAAACGTGTGGAACAATAATATTTGTACCCGGCAACGTCTTCGGTCCAGGTACACAGAATGTATTTTGTTCAAGATGATAGTAGAGCGAAGAAGTTGTGAAAATACCACTATCACTCTGCTTTCCATAACTTCCAACTTCAATACTTATAAACTTGTGTCGCGCATCAACCAAACCTTGAAACACAATCAAAAAATATTTTTTATAATTGAAATAGAATGACCCAGATTTTGCAGGACATTTAATTCTAACATGCTTGCCGTCAATTGCTCCTACACAATTGGGAAATTTTCATTTTGTATAGAACTGTTCAGCAATGGACGAAAACATGGATTCTGTTGGAAAAGGCATATGCTTTTGGTTTAAAGTATTCCATATAGCTTCACAGATTTCATAAACCACTTTTCGAACAGTTGTATGTGACATTCGGAATGAAAATGCCAATGATCGAAAAGTAGCGCCAGTTCCAAGATACCTAAAACAAAATAATGTAAATGTTGAAAAATTCAAACAAGTAATTATTTCAATTTTTTCAGATGACGTTGTCCGTCAAAAATGGCAAGGATTGCGTGATACCTTTAGAAAGGAAATTTTTAAATTGGACCAAAAAAGAAGTGGCGATGGTGCTGATGAGGAACCACAAACAAAGTGGCAATATTTCAGAAATATGCTTTTTATAAAAGATCAGTTGGCACCCAGTAAAACAACAGGTAATATTAAACATGCTACACAGTATTCAACTGGTGCTAAGACGGAAGAAGATGCAACATTAGGTCCAATGAACAATAACGATCAGTCCCAACTAGAAATTCCAACTGACGATCAGTCCCAACTGGAACTAGAAACTGGCGATCAGTCCCAACTAGAAATTGAATCTGAAATAAATCAACAATCCTTCTCCACTAACAAGAAGAGGTCAGCAACGGATCAATCAGAATCAAACAAAACCAATCCTCCACCACCACCAAAAAAAAAAAATTGTTAAACATGACGCAATACAAGAACTTATGCATATTGAAAAAGAAAAATTACAACAATTTAAGAGCATTTGCATCATGAAAAGGATGATGATACATACTTTCTACTAAGTCTCCTCCCATATATTAAGTCACTGTCCGTGTATCGAAAACTGTTTCTTAGATCCAAAATCTTACAGTTGGTTATGCAGGAACATGAAACCGTTTCTTCCCCTGAAACTCAGCATCCATCGACTTCTCGTCAGTTTATTCCGATTCCAAGTCCGTCACCAATATATAGTACGACCTCAACAGAGTTCTCACAGCCACCGACTCCTGTACAGCAAACAAACGAATCTTCATCTGGTTTTATAAATAATTATACGGATGGTACTGCAGCAGGATATTTAACCAACTTTCAGCCAAATAGTTTTCATAATTTATAAATGATAATATACGTTAATGAAAATAAGATTGTTTTTTACTTACCTTAAAGTTAGAATCAGTTTATGCTTTGGCGAAATGCACTCCCGAAAATTTGAGTGCTTAGAAATGTAACTCTCAATGTTCTCTAATATACAGTCGAATGTGGATTGTGTCATTCTCGTGTATTCGAAAAATTTTTCATTATATCTTCTTAATTCATCATATGACCTTCCAAACTCTCCTTTTTTATTTCTGGATAAAAATAGTTATCAACCCATTTTCCTCTTTTTTAATTCAGCAATAAATATTTCAGTAATGGTGATGATTAACTTTGATACAGAATCCATAATCACTACTGTTTTTCTATGAAATGAACTCGAAATACTCGAATCTTTTGTGATGAACTTATTAACTTATCCAATGTAACCACACACGGCTATTAAATTCGTAACAAAAACTAATAACGTCGTTTTCTTTTCTTCTTCATATCTAGCGCCAGTAAAAGTGCAATAGCAATCAATTCATCGTCGTCGTCCATTTATGCTTTCACAGCAACGTCGCTATTTGAACTGACAGTATAAATTCCTAATACAAAAAAACGGATGTATGAGCTAGGCACACGGAATTCCGAATCTGAATTCCTGATCCGGAAACCGAATCAGGAAACCGAGCGTCTGCGCCCAGCCTAATGCGTTTTTTTGGACTGCTATTTTTTGACTATTATATTTAAGATGTGTTACAAGTGTTCCAAGGTTAATCTAATAGTACTGCGTACGGAATTTGAACAAAAAGCTTTCTACGTTCAAAATCAATGAATTATTTTAATTATTCACAAGTGCTTACAAAAATTCTTTACAGTCAGAAAATTATTAATGTAATCGTATTTTAGATTAACAAAAATTTCACATATTATTTTTTATTCTGTCATTAAACCAAGAGATGTTATTGATAATTTTTCCAAAGATTTTATTCGACGTACAATTTACAATTTTTTTAATGATAATAAAGTCTTTACATTAGAAATAAATTTTTATACATTACCTGTCTATGATGAATATAATTATAAATCTTTAGAAATATTAAAATCTATTTTATAAAAATGCGGTTATAAAATAAAAAACAGAATAATTATTATAAAATCTTTATGTTTAGTTATTTTATTTAAAGGAAATTAAGAAATTAAGAAATTGCGCGAACCTAAAACCTAATAGAAATATTATACACCTTTATTACTATATCCGAAAAACATAAAAGACAGTTTTGCTAATTATCATCAAGAAATCAACACGGACTTGTTTGAAAAATCACTTATTGGACAACAATTTTTAATTGGTGTTCAGGTAGGGACTCTAGTGTCCCGTTTCCGGTCACTTGCTTTGGCCGATTTTTAGTTTCTATTTTGCTACTTGCTGTCTGAGCATCGTAGACGCTATTAGCAACCAGCAACAAAATTTAGAACCATTTAAAGTAAACAAGCACCCTGTGTCCAAACAGCAGGGATTCTAGTGTCCCGTTTCCGGTCACTATGTTCAGCCGATTTTTTTTCTACTTTGGTGCTGGCTCTCTGGGCATCACTGCAGCTATTTACAGCCAGCAACAAAATTCACAACCATTTAAAGTAAACAAGAACACAGTGTCAAGACAGTAGGGACTCTAGGGTCCCGGTTCTGGTCACTATATAGGTTCAGCCGATTGTAATCTTTTTCATATCTTTCTGTCGCTGTTTTTTAGCTACATATTCCAACTAATTAGTCGTTTTATGCTAGTTTTACTACTACTTTATTGTGAAGAAAACAGTTACTCGATTTTTGGGCAATCAGTTGGAGCTACAAAATAGGCCAATTAGCAACTATTTAACAAGGAATTCATATAAAAAGATTAGTCATTTTTGCTGCCTGTTTCTGCCAGCTTAAGAGCTCACATTTCCTTAAACTAACTTTTAATACAAATTTAGATTAAAAAGCTATTTAAATTATCCGCAGAAATGGTAATAAGATTGAGGCGCATAATGTACATGGTAAATTACTTTTCACTTCAAGAGACATATTGTTTGTATATATCTGTAGAGTCAGTTAATATATGGAAATAACAAGTTATTATTGTACAGTTGGTAGTTTAATTTTACACAGATGTATTATTTATTTACTTAACAGAGTTAGTTGGATTAATGTTTTTTCAAAAATATTAAAAAATGATCTAATTTTATTATTATTTATTTTAACAAGTTGCTTATTACAGTTTTTATAAAAAAATATTTTATTTAATTATTTTATCTTACTATATACTTAACTATTGTATATATACAGTTATTATTAAAAAGTATAATAAATGTAAAATAATAGTTTGAATTACCTCGTAAGGAACTTCGCGAGTTATTGTTGTCCAGATATATAATAAAGCAAAAAATTTTTTCTACGGTTATTATACAAATGTATCATTTTTTGACAGTAATCTCTAAAGAAATAGGGGACGTTGTTATATCTAATAACACAAAATGTTCATTTCTTTATTGTTTTAACTTAATCAATTATACTGACAATTATGTATTCATATATTTGACTAACACTACAGATTGACAGTAATAAAGTAGTGACAGGTACAACAGATACTTTTTAACACATTATTTAAATTAATTGTTATTTAAGTAAAAATGTTAAGTAGTGATAAAAATGAATTAGAATTAACTTCTCCTGAAATAAGAGAAGCGGCAAACGAAGCTTGTCAGAATTTGATTGCCGAAATTTCAAAACATAAGTACCTACCAGAATGCATATGATAGTTTCAGGACCTGGCAAAAGAAAAAGGCAACAAATTCCGTTTCAGAAACTGTGCTTTTAGCTTATTTTTCTGAATTAACAAATAAATTTAAGGTATGATAACTGTAAATATTGTAAATAATAGTTAATTTTACTTAAATAATATAACTTATATCGTTATTTTTTGTTTTGTATTGGATTTATTTTTGAATTATTGTATTATTATGTGGTATAACCGTAGAAAAAGTATAGTGTTGGACTCGCAAGAAATAACTCATTTCCCACTCGTACGATTTGCAGCATTCGCCTGCGGCTCTTGCTGCAAACATCGTACTCGTGGGAAATGAGTATCATTCCTTGCTCGTAAAACAATATAGGTACCATAAATTGGTCAGCAAAATGGTTTTATTAGGAACGAAAAACAAACTCAAACAATATGCATATTTTTAATACCTATTATACAATAGGAAATATTCATAAAATTTTAAATTGTCTCAAATATTTTTTCTCGAATGCTTATTATCGTCATTTTATAATAAAAAAGTTTTTTTTTATTTTAATAATTATTGAAACCCATAAAATATCATGTAAAAAGTGCAAATTATGGGAACAAATTTGAAACGCGCCACCATTGGTCGAAACGAAATGTGACGTCACTTGACACGACACTGACTTCAGGAACTGGTTTCGTCAAAGCACAATCGGACCATCTACCGAAAATAGATGCAAGTGAATAACTGCAAATAATATTTGGTACAGTAAGAAAGGGTGCCATCCATACATATAAAATTCAGTGTTATATATTATTTGTTTCACAACCAAATAAAATATCTTATATTTAAATATTCTCTGTAGCTTCTTTGTGGCATACCTAATAACATCTATTTACTTATTTATTTGGGGATCTTATGCCACTAAAAACAAACTAATAAAAAATATATATCAATATAATAAGCAAGGGTCACTTTCAAAATGATATCAATTATATTTCGATATTACAATTAAGGACTGAACAAATGAAATGTGTTTGGAGCACACCGGTCTAAGAAAGGCAATTTCTTTAAATAAAACTTTCAAAGACTTAGCCGACGCATTGTGCATAAAATATTTAACCAAATAAATATGTTGGCAAGAGTTTATTATGAACCACCAACAAAGTAGAATAAACATATGTACTATAATTTAACTTATGTTTGACTTATCTTAGAGTTTATAGTTAAAATTATATGTGATGAAATCTAAATTTAAAACTACTTTGTAGATAACAGCAATAAAACTAAAAATTAATTTTAAGGGTTACGATTTTATTATCAGTTTGAGTTAGCTTTTTATTACTTTTGTGTGCATAAAACCCGAAATTACACGTTGGGCGATAAAACTCATAGCTCATTGTCATAAAAACCAACCATAAGAAAAAATCATATATCCAACTATACGTATTGAAAAGTTCGTTGAGAAAGGTTCGTAAACGAAGATGAAGCGAAAACCGAAAGAAAAAGGACATTGACCTTTTCGCTATTCTAGCAGCCCTTCTGCCTCTTCTCATCTCTCACAGAAACTGACCTTTACCAATAACTCAGTTCTTCCAATTCTCGATTCTCGATATTATTTGTTTTAGTTGTTATCGGTTAAATTTGATAATTTCATAAAGTAATAATGATCTTATAAGGTGAATCAGAAAATACGTAGACTTATAAACGTTTCATTACAAGCATTACAGATGTTTAGTAACACCAATAAAATACCTTTAATGACAATTTACTGTTAACTTATTGTCAACAATGACGAGATTGACAAGATATTAACGATTGACAATTAGACCGTGAGCCACCGCACTTGGATATTGCGTCATCAATTCATGCCTGCAAATTTGAGGTCTAAAAAAAAGCTTAGTTGAGAAACATAAGCATGATTTTAATGTATGACCCCTGTTTAAAAGTTTTGCAAATCAATTTCATTTGACATAAAAAATATCTTTTACTCATCTTAAAGTGTCTTGAAGTTAATACTTGCCGATTTTCAAACGCCAGACGGTTTTATCTAGATGAAAGAGTAGTTTTCAGCAGTAGAACCTTGCAAAAAGGAAAAATATATTCAACTGTTTAATTTTTGTCTGACAATAAAAACGATGAATATTTGTGTCGTGAAAATGACAGAAAAATATTGACAGACGATTTTCAATGTTCCAAATCGAGTTTTTTAGTGTACAATTATGTAAAACCTTAAAATATAAGTAATCTTAATTTATCTACCTTAAAAAACACAAGAAACCGTGAGACATTTTTTATATTATTTTCACAATAAAAAATGAGTGTGGCAGTCAGTGGGACTGCCGGCAGAAGTTATACTTCTATGCACACGCCCGGATTCATAAATTTGTATTCGAATAATTTAGCAAAATCATTATATGATATTCGTGGTTAGCAACCTCAAAAACATCCACAAAAACCAAGTGCACACTCTTTTTGTATCTAATTTGCATAATATTCCTGGAGACGAGGTCTATCTTAAGCACCAGGTGTTTCGAAGAACATCGTCATTATTATAATCGTATTTAGCGTACAGAATTTACATTAAACCCTAGGAGAAGAGGTAAATACCCTAGGCACCAAGTGCCGCGGAGACTTTTGGAATCGTGATATTCGTGTTATCGTGTACAGTGACTCCAAAAACCCCGAGTTTATAAATTGAACCCATTTTCAGCAATACTTACCGAATTGTAGGTTTTCTCTATTGTCTGTTCGGAATGCACTTTTTGAATGCAGAAATGCAATTTCCCATTTTTACATTATAAAATATAGCGACAAATTTCCTGATACTTTAACGAATCCAATGCAAAAAACGCATTCCGATCCATCTTACGTTACAAAATTCAGAGGTTTTAGTTTATTTCCCCGACTATTCGTAAAAACTCTGTTTATGTAGCCAATAACCTTAAAAGCATAGAGCAGAATATACTGCAACCATGTGACGGTACTTTAGACTAGAATACAATACTCATTACTGAATATTATATTATTAATATAAAATACTAAATTTAATATGTTAACTTACGTGACAGAATTATGAAATAATTTGTCAAATAATCATGTGGTCCGTCACTATGATATTCATACATTAGTTCAGACTGTTTTTTGTATATTTATCCCTTTTCAATGTACTGAATGTTGAAACGGTATTCAAAGGACTTGTAGTTATAATAACATGTGGTAAATATTTCATCTTTGTTTTTACCGACCAATATACCTTATAAGTGTTTCTGTCTCTCTCTTACTCACACCATTACATATGTAATGATTTTTCCAATTTAACTCTACACAATCTTTTTCTACAGAGTGTACAAATAGAAGTATAACTTCAAAAATGTTTATCGTTCTGATTGCCAGACAAAAAATTAACAATAAATATATATTTTTCTTTTTGCAAGCTCCCTACCCTCTATAAAACATCCTTTCAAATAGTTGAAACATTTTGGCATTTTAAAATCGTGAAGTATTTGTTTTTGTAAATTTACTAGCTTTTAACCGCGATGTTTTTTACGTAAATATTTAAATGACAATATTGCCATAATTAATTTTACTCAACAACATTTTTACAAAATTTAAAGCTAATTCATCAAAGAAATAAAAAGTTTCATTCATATTCATTCCCTATTTTACCATCCTATCTGAGTGCCGTTATATGGCGAACCCACTTGCACAATTTTAGGATTCTAGTTCAGTAGTTTGGGCTGTGCGTTGATCTCTGCAAGTTACCTTAGTCAGTCATATGTATAAAACTGGGTAGTTCTTTGCTGGAACCAGTTAGGACAAAACTAATTACAGCAAAAGGTGTGAGTAATATTCTGGTTAGTTCAGCACGCTTTCCGAAATTTTATTCACTGTTTTACATTATCAGGCTTTCTATAATGAATTTGATGTCTTAGAAAAGTTATTACAAAATTTAATTTAATCCTTTACTTACAAACTAATTGAGGTTGAAACCTTGTACGTTGTTTCATAATATTATAGATGTGATGAATGATTAAAATTTTTGTACAAGATTTAAACTCTACTATTATAAGAACACGCAGTTGGTGTAAAAAATTGACCGTTAGAATCAAACTAATTAAGTTACCACATGGCCAAAATATAGGTTAAACTTCCTGGCATCGATCAAAAGTGAATGATGTCAATCCATACCCACCGATACCAATTGAAGAAATCAATAATATTTGACCCTTTGCTGTTCTTTTGTGAAACCCAAAATTGCAATTACCAATCACAACATAGACAACACACAGATGGAATTATATATTATTCTCGTACAACAAACAATTTTGTAAAGCCAAAACTTCCACTCTGGCCAAAAATAAAAACCATCCAGCCTTTAAAAAAACAATGGAGTTATTTATTAATTTAAAGAGTGATATAATGAACCTATTAGTTTATCGTTTAGGATAATATAGTTGTAATTTTTATTCATACTTATTAACTAAGAGTAAATGGTGCTAAGGTTTTTTATGTGAGATCTCTTATTAATGCAGTTGTTCTCTTCTGAGATACAAGCCATTTCCAGAAAGATTGTTCTGTATATCTAATATCACTGTATTATCGTAATCCATTTCATGTTTAAGACTATAAACGTGTTCATCTAAGGAGCATCTTTCTGGGTAATATTTGGAATCCGATGAGAAATTATGCGACTATGTAATGTTCTTGAGGTTTTACCTATATGTAGACTTGGTTACAAGTTATGCACGGGATTCTGTAAACAATACGACTTAATGATACTTTAGATATACTTTGATTTTGCTGAATTCAAGTCAATTTTTAACGTTGTTTTATTAGCAATTTTAAAATTTATTACTTACTTGTTTTATTATTCTTGCTACTCTGGGTGTAAGATCCCTGTAATATTGTAAAATAGTATATAAAACTTCTATTATGGGATATTGTAACTTCAGATAATTTATTTCGAACAGTATGAGCAGAGAAAGAATCTTTAAAGTATATTAAAAGGCCATCATACTTATTAAATTACGAATGGTTATACCCTGGTATGTATACTAAAAAGATTAAAATCTAGCAAGTTTCAAGTCTCAGACAATATAAGACAATCAATATTTTCTTTATCCAACAGATTTAACAACAAAAGTAATTCGTTAAAATTGAAAATTAGGCTTCTAATATTTACATGAAAAATACCTACAGTTCTGTTTCCTGTATTCGCTTTATCCTTAATAAGATCAATGTTATCCGTTATTACGGCTTCTACGTCATCGATATTCTGATCAAGTAAATCCATTCAGGAATTCAATATTTCTGTTTTTTCCAACCGCTGTGCCAAAAACATCTAGATATTTAAAAAAAAAAGAAAATAATATCAGCAAATGTTAACTGAACTACAACCTATAAGGTGCAGTTGATGCTCAAATAGTGTATGATGAAATGCAATGTTGTATAACTCTTTGTGGAAAGGTTAAGAATAAAAATAAGCTAAAAATAACATAATAAAGTTAATAGTTGCAATGTAGGGTGGTATAATAATCACACACTTGTGGACAATCATTTGTTTCCCCTTTTGTGAATTTTCACGATCCAATAAATGAGATCATTAATCTTTTTCTTGAAGATGTATAGCACTTCCCAGTTCTGGTGTAGTTTGGGAAAATGCCTCGACGCCTTCGTAGGTATAGAGCCAAACTAAATCTCCAAGTTGGTAACTCTTTTCCATTGACCGCGTGTCACGTGTCATAGTATCCCTTCATCCGATCACTAGATAATTGAAGTTTTCCACCAGTTTGTGTATATTCTTCATTTGATTCTGAAGATTTTTCGACATATTCTTCACGGACCACTTCTTCACCAGGTTTACAACCAAACACCAAGTCACATGGTAGTCTCATTTCTTTACCGAACAGGACCTTCACAGGCGTTTGACCTCTTGATTCGTTAATAACCGATCGAATTGCCGTTAGGAATAGTGGAATATGTTGATCCAAATCACTCTGACACCACTTTTGACAGATAGTTGGTTATAGTCCGATTCATTCGTTCATCAGGCTGAGGGTGCATCGCAGTGGTTTCAGTTTTGGAGATGCTCAATCTTTGGCAAATTGCTTGAAACAGCTTGCTATCAAAATTTCTTCCTTGGTCTAAATGTAATTCGGCTTACGAATTCTTCAATAGTATAATTCCTTAACAATATAAAAAAATTATTACTTTTTTTTATTATGTTTGTAAATATTGTACCTTAATCAGTCATACCTAACACCAATTAAAAAAAAACTATAATTTGTGACACCCCACCATAAAACAACAAATAAAAATAAAAATGCAAAAATATACTTAATATATACGAAATATTTGGTATAACAAAAAAGAGACTAATAAATATAACTGCTAAAGTGGTGGCTTCCTGATTGGGAACTGCGTAGGGTTTAACCTATTTAGTGAAGTAGTCCATTACAACAAAGATGTACTTATTTCCTACATCGCTCTGTGAAACTGGCCCCAATACATCTACTGCGATTCTTTCGGAAGGACTTTCGACCAGGTATTGATGCATTTCCACCTTCGGTTTTCGATGCAGACCTTTATTGGCAGCACATGTAGTGCGTTTACGACACCAATCTTTAACATCGTTAGATTAGCTAGTAAAATCTGTCTCAGACCTTTTGTTTTCGTGATACCCAGATGTCCTCCAGAACTATCATGTGGTATCTGTTTTAAAATTTTTGCTACGACATTTTTTGGGACCACTATTTGTTTCCTTGTTTCTGTGCCCTCGGAATTTTCTACAAGTCTTTTAAGGAGTCCACCGTCCAAAATTAAGGAGTTCTTTTAAAGAAGTAGAGGATGAGGATATCTCTCTCTCTCTCTACAACGGATGACGGTCAATTCTTTTCCATTCCCTATCCTTTTTCAGAACGGAATCGTTTTCTTGTTGCTCCTACATCATAAAGGTTCCGCCTTTTGGCGCAACTCTAAGTAAGGCGAGTTTTTCCTCGTTCTGCTCCACGCAGGTACAATGGGGGCAAGTATTTCTTATATGACCTAGTTTTCCGCAGTTCTAGCACCTTACTAGGTGCCTTTTTTTTGGAGAAAACTTCATTAACCTCTTCACTACCGCTTCTACGTCCCTGGAAGTATTTACCAGTGTCATCCAACTCCAATGGTCCACAAGAGATTCCGACCGCGCCAACCGTACACCCCGTTGCAACTCGGCGTCTCGAAGACCATCGGTTAAGGTTTGTAGATGAGTTTAGCCATAACGCATCTCCAGACGTTAAATTGTTTTAAGTAATTTGACCAGGAAGTCTCCCAGTCGTAAGTCGGGGGTTTTATCTTCGTTCGTACCTAGGTCGTTCGACGTTTACGTGGCAGGTTTCCATCCTTTCTGCATCTCCAACGCCGTGGTGGATGGTTTGGTTTCGGCGACAAGCCTCCAGCTCTCGTTTGAGCTTATTTCGGACCGCATTTGCTGGTTGACGTCTCGCAAGTTGACTACTTGCTGATTCAAGTTGGCCACTTGCTAATTTTGCTCTTTAGGCAAGTTGACCACTTGCTGATTTTGCTCGTCTCGTAAGCTGACCACTTGCTGATTTTGTTCGTCTCGTAAGCTGGCTACATGCTGATTTTGTTCGTCACGAAGAGTGTACATTTCGAAGCGCAGATGCGATGTTTGTTGGGAGAAGGAACTGGATAACTATTCTGGTAGGGTAGACATCCGTTGTGGTACGTAAGACATACATACACATAGAGTGGACAACTGGAACAGTTGTTGCGTCTGTTCCTCTTACTGGCTCAGCATTCGTTGCCATAGCTTCTCCTGCAGCCGGGAAAGTTGTTGCGTCTGTTCTTTTTGCTGGCTCATTATTCGTTGTGATAGCTCCTGTTGTTGACTGGTCATTCCTTGCGATAGTCCAGAAATTGCTTTTTGAACTGGGTCTTCGAACTCCACTACGTCAGGGTCCAAATTATTACTGAGGTATTATTCCTGGATCCTATTCATCAATACTGATTTGCACCCAGTAGTTTCCAACTGTAATTTCTCGAGCTCTCTTCTGAGCTTAGCCATCAATAGTTCATTTATCTAATTTTAAATCCATTGCGACTGTGATTTCCTTAACGAGAACTTCTCTAAAACTTTTGAAATTCTCGTCCATCTTCGCAATATGTGTCTTTGTAATAACCATTTTGTTACTTCAGGATGGCAAGAAAACTCTTGTTTTCTTCTATAATTATACTTCGCAGAGATTAGGCTGTTGGCTGAACATGAGCACTAGGTACACTTTTTGATGCATGACAGCAAGTAAATTAACCTTTATTTTAGCCGTGTGGTAACTTGATTTGTTTTTAACACCCCAATGAAGAGACCACAAAATTATTGTAACAAGTGGCCAAATCAAAAGAGGTAAATACTTTTTACTGTTAAGGACATAACCCAATTAGTTTGGTTATAGTATAGTTTTATAAATTATTAATCTTTATTTAGAGTGAAATGAAAAGCATAATCCTCTCCTATATTTCAATCTGCTGAATAAAAATTGTTAAGTAATCACACTACATATTTCCATGTTTTGCCATAGAAACTAAGATATGATGTGACCTGAAAAATCTTCAAAACAAAAAATACAAGATATCTTTAAGCAGTGACATACGCTAATGCAGATCAAAATATAGGCCAAATTCTAGTAGAAATCCCGTTGGACGTATGGAACCGAGTCTAGACTAGTTAATTTAAGCACAGGATCTTTTAAAAGGCGACAATTCGTAGTACTAAGTTCACTGAACGCAATGTTATTGTTTGGAGAATTTCAAATGTTTAGTTTTCTAGTCGCTTAGTTTTATGTTTTACTCTTAGCCAATATAAACTATAAGCCAGTATTTACATGACTAACACAATTATAAGTTCCTACATGTATAGGTTCACTGGTATAAGCAATGAATAAAAAATAAAAATAAATCAGCAATCATTAATTTATGGTATTATATTTTGACGCATTTATTTGATATTTAGTAAGTAGTTACTTTACTTAGATAATGCTCTGTTCTGATTTGGAAAGTAAACAGAAAGAGCTGTTGTTTACCAGGAGTTAGGCCACATTTATCCAATATGCAGTGATTGAAAACTCTTCATTTTAGGTCTTCATCAAGGCTATCTATTTAATGTATGTGTTATTTCTTAGGATGAATTTTCTAAAATCCGGTGGAGTTAACCAGTATTCACTAAATATAAAGTACAGTTATAAAATATGTGTTTCGTCTTCTTGTTTACAAATTAAAGAGACTTTATAGTAATTGGTAGTGATCAGTTATGATTCCTACAATTATACGTCTGGTCAGTGCTTTAGTTTTTATTGTTTTGTGTTTACTAGGATAAGGTATGTAGCAAATCTGCGATCAGTTAAAGTATTTTAGTACTTGATAAAATTTCGCTAAAAATGTTTTTTATTAGGTCCGTTACCGAGGTCACGTTTAATATTATACAAAAAACAGTTTATTTGAGGTATGCAACAAATTGTCTGCAATACCTACCTTTAGGGCTACCAACGACTTTAATCCCACTAGGGGTAGCTGTGCTCCACTTAACGACGTCGGTAGGCGTTTGGAGGTAGTACTAAGATAGCAAGTGGTCTATTCAAAATTAGTAGTTCTGTCGCTAATCTGCGTAAATACGTTAATTTTTAACTGTTTATAGCTGGCTTCAGTTATAAATTTGGTTTGTATCTCTTCTTATAGATGCTTAATGCATTAACTATATTAAGATTTGCCGTTAGAAGTAAATTTGATTTATATAACCCTTTCTTTGTATTATTATCATATATAACCATAAATATAGCAACTGATATACGAGACAAAATTTGCAATATTATTAAAAAACAATAAGCTTTTAATCAATCGAAACTACCTTGTTGCACGATCTTTTGTGCTTTTTCGTATCTTAAATCTTTGGTCAAATAATGAAGTTGTTGATTTAAAAGTTGAGATGCTTCTAATTTTATCGATAAGTAACTTGATATGTAATAAACGGTAACAGCACAGGTATACAAACAGCCATATGTGTACAAGAAAAATAATAGTCATAATCATGTTTAAATGCGATTATTTCCTTCGATTCAAATAAACCAATAGAATGTCGTAATTTTTTAAAATTGGACAAATCAGAATCAAATATCAGCGACTATTGCACTAGAACAATATCAGCGACTATTTCTCTAGAGAAATAGTCACGTCAAATATAAATGTCAAATATTTGCAGTTTAACAACGGCTCAGGAAATAATCTTCCTAAATATAACACGACCTTGATTAATAGTCTGCTATTTTTGTTGTTGCTAAATTTCTCGAAAATTTTCCAATTTGTTTCGACATAATTTGACACTAATAATCAAAGATTAAAGCCCTTGAGCTAAAGCTCTCGGGCTTTAATCAGATTATTAATGTCAAATTATGTCTCAACAAATTGATACTAAAATATTCTCGAAATCTAGATACCACAAAAATAGCCGACTATATTCAAGGTCTTGTTATATTACCCTTGAATATATATATTATCTGCAGTCCAAAAGCGGCCCACGGATACATTATCTCTATAGAGGTGCGGAAAGGTCGTCTCACAACCCCTTTTGACCAAAAAAGATATAGTTAACGTATCTATAAGGAGTTATTGTTACCGCCGAATAAGAATTTGTTGTCGAAAAAACTCAATATGGTAAAAAAAGAATAATAACACCTTATAATATAGTTTCTGTGTATAACTGTGGCATTAATCTAAACCATACTTATACTTTGTAAACTCTAGGTATTTACCTTTTTATAGATTTGTACAAAAGGCATATTTTCGTTTTCGTTTAAGGTTATTTCATTGTTTATTACATATTTTTCTACCTTTATACATATGTTGGTAGATCCCGTAATTATAAATTCTGTTAATATTTTAATCTTCTGCAATTGATAGAATGATATGCAAAATAAAAAAATATTGTCTATAATTAAATTCCAAACTTGGCAATAAACTGGTAATTTTCTGGTGGTAAATGATTTAAATTTGATATTAACCAATCAGCTACCTTTACCGGAATAGCTAATTAAATCAGTAGTAGCCGTATACTGGCGCTTAGTAATAAAATGTTTATTCTTGTTGCCTATTTTGTTTTTTATTTTTTGTTTTGTTTGTTGTAGAACGTTTTCACCTAGGGATTTTGTATATTACATAATCAGTTAAGTGTTTGTATTTTAGAATTTGAATTTGATGGCTTTCATTTGGATTTGTTTGGTTATTCTAGTGACAAACAGACAACTAAACATAATTTATAAATCTATTTAATAAAGCTGTTGGAAAAATATTGGTCATTATGACAAAATAAAGAAACTGTGATTGATTTTTATTATTTATCATCATTTTAATATTCTAATTTAAAACATCAGGCAATGACATATCGAACATTTGGTTCAAAATATTCATTAGTTAATTAATCTTATATGAATATCAATCTATACTTCTATACTAATATTATAAAGAGGAAAAGTTTGATTTTTTGTTTGTTTGAAATGAATACGCTCCGACACTACTGGACCAATTCTTTTACCGTTGGCAAGCTACACTTTTCCCGAGTGGCATAGGCTATGTTTCATTAAAAAAAAATAGGGATCCTTACTAAAATGCCATTAATGTAACCAAAAATGACCTTAAAATCCTTACATTGCGTGCGCTGAGAATACTATTGATTATAGAATAATGTACTACGATTTTGAAGAATATATAAATATCTACAAAAAATGCCGCGACAGCATATGTCTAACTGTTATAGTTACGTCACAATAACTAATTTTTAATTTTTTTAAAGTTTTTATCTTGGTATTAATCCTTATCAAAATAACTTATTTCATAATCACGACAGATATCACAAATTTAGCATGTGCAATGGGACGAGGCTACTTATAAAGGAAGTAAAGGACAATTAAGTTGTAGCAACCAATATAACTGAACCACCAGCTGGTCAACTAGCTCATACACTGAGGATACCGATGATCCCAACTGATCTACCAAATCCATTTAAACCGCTTCAATTTCCTATCAAAACATCTTTCGCTTTTACTAATAATAAGTCTCAAGGTCAAACCTTCCAAATAGTAGAGGGATCGGTTTTCCTCATGGCCAACCGCCTAAGGCTGGTCGGAGCACCTGAAAATCAATTTATTTTGCTGCCAGAAAATAAAACAACATGTAATATTGTTTACAGGGAAGCGTTGACCCAATAAATTTAATGGCGTTTGTTATAAGTAGCGATATAGCTAATTTTGTGATATTTTCATAAATTGTTGGTCAAAAAAAACTAAGTTGAAAATAATTACTGATCACAGAATAAGTAACATTAAGTAAGTTATAATTCATTATGTAAACTTTTTTTTTTAAGTTCGTGGAGGCATTATATAAATTTATCGCCTTAAGTTTTAATTGTAGCTCGTACTTTTAACAAAACTTTAAAAAGAAATAATGTTAATAAAACTTACTCTAGATATTATTTTAATAATATAAATGCAAATACATTAAACGATATTTAAAGACTTTATTGTCAAAGTATTCTAAATTGTACGTTTGATTTTTTAAAATAGAGTATTTAGTACCAGGGAAATAATGGTTTTCTGAAGATACTTGTTGATGTAGATATTTAATGGCTTTTTAGGGTTCCGTAGCCAAATGACAAAAAACGCAACCGTTATAGATTCATCATGTGTGTTTGTCTGTCCGTCCGTATGTCACAGAGCCTTTTTACGAAATTTTAAAAACTATACTATTAAAACTTGGTAAGTAGATGTATTGTGTGAACACCATTTTACACAAAAAAATTGGGGATTCTCCAAACTTATAACTGAAACTCAATTTTTTTTCATCAAACCCATACGTGTGGAGTTTCTATAGATCGGACTTCAAAAATGATATTTAGGTTTCTTATTTCATTTTTTTTTTCTAAACTGAATAGTTTGCGCGGGAGAAACTTTCAAAGTAGTAAACTGTGTGTCCTACTCTGTAACTTTTGGAATAAGAGAATTACTACCATGGAAACTTGTACCGAAAATTGGTTTGAACGAGATCTAGTAAGCAGTTTTTTACCTACCTTTAGTTTAGCAATTTACCTACTTTTCATTCAATCAAGTAAAGAAAAAAATCATTTGTTAGTACAAGATATTTTATTGCAGTCCCGTCGTTTGTCATTATAACCAATTCATTTTTTTTATACATCGATCAAAGTTACAAAAGCTACAATAACTTTTATAATATGTTTCTTGCACTTGGCCGCTTTGTTTATTTGATTCTATGATAAAAACAAATAAAAAGCAATTTATTTATTGTAATTTTTAACGTATAAACCATTAAAGTTTAATTTCAGATTAAGTTCTAGGGGCTTAAAAATAGATAATCTTTTTTAACGTTAAATTAAGCTTTGCTACAGAAGTGAAATACTTAGGTGTTATCTTTAATTGCAAGCTGGCGTGGAATTTACACAGAAAAAGCAGAGTTAAAAAAGCATATACCTATATCTTATAAACAATGCCGTCGAACCATAGTACAGACCTAGGGTATGGACACAACGGGGACCATCGACCCTAGACCATAGCATAATACCCACGACCTTCGCTCTAACCCTCGCTCCGACCCACGCTCACCCGTGGTCACATCGAGGCTTGGAGCATCGTACTTTTGCGCCAGTTAAAGCGTGAACGATCGTCTATAAACATGGATTTTTCAACATCCTCTTCTTCAGACAAGGAAGATATTGTTTTAAATTCAAGTGCTAAAAAGTGGTACCTATATAAAGAATCTCAAAAGATGAAAGTGCACCCTTTAAACAAAAAACGTATGTTGTATGGAGAATTTCATCATCTATATAAAGATTTAAGAAAAGATCCGGATCGTTTTTTTGACTACATGAGAATCAAAAAAGAAACTTTTGACTATATTTTAAACGAGTTTGGGGATAAACTAAACAAAAATTAACGACAATTTTAAGTATAATTGTTTTAACCTACCTGTTACATCACACGCCTTTGCAATTTCTTTCCATAATTTATTTAATATAATACAGTTGTGATGATTTTTGTCCCTTTAATTCCAAATAGGTTCACGAGTAAACACAAGTCCGATTAACTTTTCTTTATCCATGATAGCGGCGATTTAATGCGATCGACTGAGTACTATGGTCGAGGGTCAAAAAATACTAAGCTCAGTTTTTACCCTGGCACTAAGCATCAGACCTTCGCTCCACCCTATGCGCGGAGCGATGGTCGGTGCTCCGACGTGACCACATAGATCTAATATTGTGTGTTTATTTTTTTTGGTGAGCGGAGCTATGGTGCGATGCTATGGTCGGAGCGATGGTCGGCGCTCCGTTGTGGCCGCACACCTAGGGATTATCTCCTAAGGTCACCATGTGGATCTAACCGGCATAAGATAATCAGAAGACTTATGCTAGCATATGGTGCTGTCGTGTGTTGGCCTATAATGCAAGAAATGACAGCTACCAGAAAATTAAACCAAATCCAAAGATCAGCCTTCTGGTAACAGGAGCCATGCGAACCATACTGACCAGGGCAATGAAAGTAACCCCATTGACATTTGTTAAGGTGGTAGCATTGATGACCATGGTACGCTTTCGCACGGTTGGTATCGAACCCACTGTAGGAACCGGTACCCATAGGGAAAGTCTTTTGATTGAATTACTAAAGTCGATACTAGTTTTACATGTGGGCACGGATGCCATCGTAACAAAATTTATCTTTGACAAACCATACAAAATATTAACCGATAAGACAGCAGATCCCAACGTAGTGAATGCTCTGGATTAATCAAAAACGCAGCAAGGTGTGGAATATACTCTAGATCCATGAATCTGAATAAAACTCACAGGCATAACCATAGCTGCAAAATAATTAATCAATGGGAACATCACTGGCAGGAATGTAAATATTTACACGGACTGCCGGCAAGCACTACTGAACTTGAATATACCACGTATTTAAGTTTATAATTAGGATGTAACCAAACTCTAACAGAGGCCATTCAGCAAACGTGGTCACTCGAAGCTAGATCAAAGGACATGGAAACTCTAAAGGCGACCACATTGCGGACAATTTAGCAAGGAGGGCTGCTAAATGTTAGCCCTCGCCCACCTAACAAACTAACAATGTCCACTGTCGTGGACCTTATCTCACCAAAATTTTATACAGTTCTGGGATGAAACAACGAACTGTAGACTGATCAGAGAGTTATAACCTCATCCTAGCGAGGAAACAGCAAGAAAATTTAAGGCATTAACCAGAAAAAATCTCCAAACAGCTGTGGGAATCTTAACAGATCACTGTCAATTACGACAACATCTCTTTAGGGTGGAATTTGCAGAATCGCTCCTATGCAGACATTGCGAATAAGAAGAGGAAACAGTAGAGCATGTATTATATGACTGTTATGCTTTTTCTGCAATCAGAAGATCCATCTTGTGTGAATACTAGCTTACACCAGCCGATGTCACGGAAATCCTCCTCGGGAATCTCATCAGTGATTTAAAATAGGTGATGAGGTCTCACCTATTTTAAATTTTTAGGCCTTCATATACTTCACACGTTTCCATATATACCTAGTGAGTTAAATTTGAGGGTTAAATTTTAATTTTTTATTAGTTAAAAATGACAATAAATCTTATGCTTATCTGTTTTTATTTTAGGTACCTGTATCACCGAGTGTCCCGAAATGGGTGTTTATATTACCATTTCCTCTGGTCTTATTGGTACGCAAAATTAAAACAATCAATTGACGAAATTTTTTAATTTTCGTGACTTCTGCTAGTAGTTATCAAATTTTGTTTTATTTGTTTTCTACTTTATATAATTGTATGTCTATTCTACTAGTTTCTAAAGTATTCGCAGATCTAGAAAAATGTATTTAAAAATCCTTATTATGAGGTTGCTAGAATGAATCTCGGTGTGAACGTACCTATACAATACGCATTTAATTTAAACCTAGATGGCTATTTACTGCTTCTATAACTAATTGAAAATAGACATATATTTGCGTAGTAATTGCAATTTGTACGTGGCACATATGAGTTACTTTTTTATCTTAATATATATAAATTACGTGTCACGTTGTTTGTCCGATGTGAACTCCTAAACTACTAAACCGATTTTAATCAAATTTGCACACCGTGTGCAGTTTGATCCAACTTAAAAGATAGGATAACTTACATTTTAATTTATAGTCGCAATATTATTTTATTGCAAATTATTTGTTTATTGAGTTGTTGTTATATTAAATATGTTATTATCATTTTGAAAGTCTTCATGTAAGGTCTTAGTAGCTAATTTGGATCAGCGGCTGATTATCACATTTCGGTTGGGTTATCGTAATGGGATCGATTACGCCAGAGGGAAGATTTTTTTGTTTTTACATGTGAAAACAGTAATTATTATTTTAATTTTAACTGTTAATAAAATAAACTATTTTAGAAAGTTTTTAGATACAACTACCCTTGATTTTGTTAACAAGGAAACAATCCTCTCTATGATTAATCACAGCGTTGTATGACTTAATATTTTTGCAATATCAAGGATGCTGTGCATTGTTGAGATGACACTTAAATTCAGTTTTAATCAAAGATTATGTTTTAATTATTGAAAAGTTTTAACATAATAAGTTGTGGTATGTGTTTTGAAACTATACAGTTTTAGTCGAGGCAATGAAGCACTAAAAAGGTCAAATATAGGAAATCTTTTAGGATAGGACGGATCGGAATGCGGTTTGTTGGATTTGCTTTCAAAAATTATTTATACCATTCCTACCTACTTTCTACTTAGTACAAACCGGAAGTTGCATTGCTGCAGCTTAAAATTCTTTCAAAAAATGCATTTTTTGAGAGATTTTTTGGCAAATTTAATAACTTTGTAAATAAGAGTCAGAATTGGCCCAAGTTAGGTAAACATGGCGTTTTGAGGTCGTTGGTCACGATTATAATGTGTAAAATGACCTCCCGAACACCTGGAGCTCAGGAACGTCGACGAACATCATATCCGGGGGACTATCCCGAACTACATGCGAGGAAGGAGATAAAATCGAGACCACGGGGTTTTTTGGGTCGCTGAATTCAAATATGGCTCCGGCGAACACCCCACGGACACCTGGTGCGCCCTAACCTGGATGTGGACGTCATCTTTAAGAATTTTCCTGGAAATAGCGACAAAAACGAACCGAAAATCATTATGGGGGCATTTTGTGTGCGCTGTATCCGAATTTCATGTGGAAAACGACCCCCCGAACACCTGGTGCGCCCTAACCTGGCTCTGAAAGTCATCCCCGAGGTTTTCCCAGACACAACTGAAAAATGTTTAAATGTGCTATTATAGCAGGTTTTTCAGTTTTTTTTTCTAATGCTTTCTTTTTTTCTTTGCTCAACAACGCGAGGAGCAAATTATTGCTTATTTATTCGTTAATATATTTGTTTTTTGTTTCCTGTTGTTTATCTCATCTTTCCCTTGGTTAGTTTTCTGCTTTCAGCAGGATACCTAGCCGGGGAGTGCCTTTAGTAACCTACCCCTCATCCTATAACACTAAGGCACATTCTCCCAAATCCCTCCAGGCGTGACAGTAATATACTCATTTGTTAGAAACTTGAATAAAAATAATAATAAATTTTAAAATTCTTATGTATTGATTTTTGCTTAATATCAATCCAGTGAATTTTTATACCAGCTCTAACATTTCCGTCTTCATTCGCAAATAATAATTTCATTGTATTAAAGGGTTGCAGTAGTAAAAAATCTGTCATGGAGGACGCTATATTTTTTACAAATGGCATCTATGTAAACAAGCATGGTGGCCCCATGACTGATGTTCTCCTACTGTTCCTCTTAAATAGATTACTACAATGTAATATAACAAAAACCTTAGCCACAGCAACGCGTGGCCGGGTCAGCTAGTATACATATAATTTCTCAAGGACAACTAAACATTTGACATAGTTGAAATGTATCACAGAAAAGCCCCTTAAAAATCAAATTTTCGATAATGTCTTATTAATTTTAATGTAAAGTTACTAAAATCACGTCCTCAGTCCAATAAAAAAGTTATCAATCTTTATTTTTAAGGCGGATTTAACCTTCTCGACAAACTTGCACATCAATAAAGAAGCAACTATAATTCTAATCTAGGCACGGTTTGTAATTTTATCGGAGAGACCTTAGCCTTTGCGCTTGTTACAATGGACGAAACTGCTCTTTTGTTTGTCTATGAACATAAGATATATGTATGTACCGTAGCCTTTCATTGATGCGTCAGAAAAGGCATGAATTTCTATGTGAATGGGATCACGACATTTTATTTGTCTATACTATTCTAAGTTTATTTAGATTTATCAGTTCGGCATAATACTGTAACCAACAACAAGTGTGTAAACCTAAGGGTAGTGAGTCATCGCAACCAATGATTTCAGCCATATACCTCTTAGGATTATTTTTGCTAATATGATGACTAGACTCAACAGCCCTAGTGGATCAAAACCTTCGAAGTTCAGAAACGATCACTCTCGTGGTTATGGATTTGATACAAGTGGAACCTATAGTGTATCAAAAACAATCGATGTTTGCATTCCATATCATACCTAAAGTGTGGGTATTTTCGTTTATTCCTTAATCTAAATTCAAATCGTTTCTAGTTTCAATGTTACAGAGGAATTCAGGACAATTCGCTATAAATTTACATATATGTTAAAGCATCCGCCTTGCAAGACCTTTGAAACCTCATTTACAATATAAATTGCTTCTTTTACAGTTGCGGCTCCGCTGATAATGTCATCTACGTAAAATTGTCTTTTGATAACATCAGCAACGATAGGATCTTCACATTCCTCATTGATACAAACAACAAATCCGTAAGAATGCTGCTGCTGAAGTTTCGTTTGTAACCGTTGTAAATTCGTAGGTGTCAAACTAGTCATTAGGATTGATTCTTCAAAATATTCGCTGCAGAAACCGCTGGTTGGGAGTTAGCACACACATTCGGTACATTTTCTCAATGTCACTAGTAATTACATAGTTGTATCTTCTGTTATGTCAGATGGACAAGAAGAATTAAAAACCAAAAAACACCGTGGTAAGGCATATACTACGAGTATATAGCAGCGTTTGGGTTATTTATCTTTATCATATGTCCCAATCCTCTATATTCATCCATGAATTTTCAAAAATTCTTTGTGAATTTGGGATAAGAGACTCAAAAATCGTCTTGTAGCTGTTTCGCTGGTGTCTCCCAGTACTTTCAATCTGAATTTTAGAGGTATAATTACAATAAACCTTCCATGCTCATCACGTCTTGTGTTTTCCTGAAAATGATTTTCCACCAAATTTTATTCCATTGACCAAGGTTTGTCGTCAAGAAATTCTTCAAGTTAACAGAACCTTGCTACGATTTTTTCTAAGCTGCTACTTTGGCAGTTAGAGATGTTGCAATACACTATTTGGGGTAAGGCTACCTATATAGGGCCTCCAATTACCCAATCAAATCGAGTTTTTTGTGGTAAAGGTTTGTGATCAAAGAGTTTTATTTGCCCAGTACATAAAATATTGTAGAAGCAATCAGCACCGATCAAGAGTTCTGTCTTTTGAGGATCGTCAAATTAGGGTTCCGCTAATTGAATATTATTGGATATTTTTAAATTTTGTCTATCAATATGGAAATTTGGGAAAACACCAGTGATTTTTTGGTACGACTAAGCAATTCAGGTCTATAGAGAATGAAATGGGTAAAGAATTAACGGTGATGACGCATTTATGTTTTGCTTTGGAATGAACTCCATTGAGTCTGGAACTAAATTGATATCTAGTAATTCTGTGATAATATAAAACTAGTTTGAGAACCTACATGTAGGAGAACTAAATGACACTTGTTAGAGTTGTCTAAGATACGAACCATGACAGTGGAAAGTAAAACGAATCCAAAGTTTAATATATCTTGTGAAGCTAGGCCAATTGCATCAGAGTTGTCTGTGTTAGATTCAATTCGAGTTTCTTGCACCATACTTGGTTCATTTCTACTTATGTGATGCAGCGTATGGTGAGGACCCTTCCAAGTTCGGCAAGATATTGAGCGAAAATCTTTGATCAAATGTCCCCAGTTAAGGCTCAATCCACGTTGTTTAACTCACTCAAGACGTTGGTTAACGTTTATTTGAGAGAATTCTGGATATTCCATGGTGTTGTGTTGGTTCTGATAAATTTTACATGCAAACATGGGAGGATTGCTAGAGCTAACAAAAGTTTTGTATCTAGGTTTTGTTTCAATTTTTGGTTTCGTTTCAAATGTTCTTGAAAGTTTCCACTATTTTTCTTTGCTTGTAAGTTAAGAGCCCGAATTTTTAAAAACTTTAATAAATTTTCCAGAGTAGGATTTTAAATTAAGATTTTAAATTCGTCCCATTTATCTAATATGCGTTCGTTTAATTTCACTAAAACCAAAAATTTAATTATGCTTCCCCAATGTTATGTTGGTTCTCCAAGATTTTTTAGTGCCTTTAAACGATTAGATACTACGACTATTACCTTTCTTAGCAAAGTAGAAGATTGATGCGTCATTTTTTCTAAGCTGTGGCTTTTATGTGTGTATCTACTAGGATATTTACATCATTGAATCTTTCACATAAAGAATTACATGCATCGAGATAATTAGCGCAAGAAAATTTCACATTTTCTAATAGTCCCCTTAATTTGGGACCAACTGAAAATTTTAAATAATGGAATTTTTGACTGTCGTTTATATCATCTCTAGTATGAATAATAGGCATGTTCACTCATGTTACAAATCCATCTAATTTTTTTTTCTCTTATTAAATACAGTATTTAAAAACCCAAAATAAAATTAAAAAAACCTAATTTTTAGTCTGAAATTATATAAAAACAATTTAAAATGCGTTATTTATTATCTATTATCACGTGACTGCTAACACCAAGCAGAGCGCTATGACGTCACAGTCCGGTAAAAAATCTAATTTATCTGTCATATTCAAGAGCCACCAGCGAACTGTTTATATCTTTAATTTATTATAAAGACTACAATAGCTTACTTTTTTTACACAATGGAGAGGAATTTCATCAAAGGAAATAGCAGTAACTTACCAAAAATAGATTCTTTGATGGTGGCAAATTTCTTTGCTACAAACAAGGACTTTTGTGGAGCAGAACTCAGAAACGTGAAAATATCTTTTTAAGTACCTATAATTTTTTTGATGTAGATTATTTCCAATTTTAAGTCAGAATTACATATTACGTTATCACATTTGGAACTAATTATTATATAAATATTTATTTATTTTTTTTGTCTAGTCGATGGTTTGAGTGGACGATATATTTGTGGTGTTCGGTGTGGGTTCGTAGTACATTAAATACATAAATGTTTAAAAAAGAGGTCAAATATATTGATTATTTTTAAGTAGGTAATGTCAAAAACTAACAGCATTATTTTTAAAATGTCTATATGATGTATATAGCTTAAACACTAACAAATAATTTTTGTGAACGTTGTGATAAGTTGAAATAGATTTGTTTTTGAATAATTTTTCTTGGATTGATTCTTGTTAAGAATCTTCTAAATGGAACGTACCTATTTAAATGACGTTTAAATATAGAATATAAATGACGTTTTTTTAAAACCGCCCAGAAATTAATACCTACTTTCCGGATTATTTTTAGGTCAGAAAATCTCATTTTGTCGGACAAGGCCAGAAAATAAAAATGATTCCGGTAAAAGCTTTTACCGGACTCATTTTTATATACTTTCCGGCCTATCTTTAATAAAAAAAAAATATAAAATAGTTAGTCCAAGATAGCGGTCAATTGATTTCTATGGTAACCGAGTTTTGTATATATTTAAAACTATAAAATAACTTGACATATTTTGACGTTTAGTTGAAAACGTGAAATTTATCATAAAATGGATATTTAAAATGATGCATTTGATTGTGAATTAATGGAAGATGAAATTATACCAGATGAAATTGTTAAGGCGGTTACCCAAGCAAGGATTGTTAAAAAAAATGTTAAAATTAGTTAATAAAGAGTTCTTGTTATAAAAATGTAAACTGAATAATATGAAGTTTATGGTACAACAATGTCCGTTTTAAAAAAAATTTTGTACGTAATACGTCCCAAAATTGCTTTTACTGGACCCGCAGGATTGCAGGGCTCGCCTGCGGCTCGCCCTTCAATTGGCCCACATGTCCAGTAAAAGACCACTTTCGGGACTTGTACGTAAACTACTATTGTGTTATTGTCCACTATTTAATCATTGCTGTATTAAAACGTTTAAAAACTTATATATTATAGAATATTGTTTTACGAGCACGGAATGATACTCAATTCCCACGATTACGATGTTTGCTGCAAATCGTGCGAGGGCAAAAAATTAAGCTTTTTTGTTAAATAATTATAAAGGTTTTTATGTTAACTTTCGGTTTCAAAAATTTTATTTATTAACAATAGCATAACTAATGGAAAAATACGTAAAAAATTCTCTTTCGCGCGGATTATTGTTTATCAATTTATTCCAAAGGTACGTGAACTTTTTCATTTTTTAATATTGATATTTAATATATTTAAATAACTTTTTGGTTTACCGTGACTGAAATACGCGGTGCGCGATAACGCTAAACACCCCGTTTTAGCAATGAATTTAGGGCTCTGTTAAAATAAATATTGGAGATACAGTTTCGGGAGTCAGGACTTATTTTTGTGACATTTTCTGTTCTTTTCAGATCTTTTTTTCAATTTTAAAAATACTTAATTGTTTTCGAGATTTTTTAAAAAAA
Source organism: Altica lythri (assembly GCA_964028335.1). Taxonomy (NCBI): domain Eukaryota; kingdom Metazoa; phylum Arthropoda; class Insecta; order Coleoptera; family Chrysomelidae; genus Altica; species Altica lythri. Next base: position 16,554,587 of record OZ034802.1, on the reverse strand, counting down.
CAAAACAATGTCTTTTGTTTATAACTATTGCAATTTTTTCGAGGCCTCTGTGAGAATTTCGTAAAAAAGGTACTTGTTGATTAGACTAATATTGTGGTAACTTGATTAGTTTATTTCTAACATTTAATCTTTTACATCAATTATGTGTTCTTATAAAAATTAAAATTTTTAAATCTTCTGCAATTTTTACATCAGATATCGCATTATTAATATCATAATACAACAGATAAGGTTCAATCTCTATTAGTTGTGAGTACATGCAATTTATTATAGATCGCCTAATGATGGAAAACTGTAATTAAATTTCCCAAAGTTTGCTAAGTAACCAGAGTTTTACTCACACCTTTTGCTGTAAACCTCAATAATCACGAAAATGGTTTTTTATAATTCACGTTCACAAAGTTTCTATTTCGACACTAAAAACAGTATCGAAATAGATTCATTGTAACACTGTTTTTGGTAACTTTTTGTTGTACACAATTGGTTGCACTGCACTGATTGTCAACGAAAGAGTTCAGGTAGTAAATCAAAAAGTATGTTGTACTAAATTATTAACTACATTATTAGCGATATTTGCTAAATTCGGAATATTTTATACAAATTTGACAAACATTCAAATTTAAAATCATTAAAACTGACAAGTGTCAAAAGTGTCAAGATTGCCAACATAAATAAATATTTCGAAAAACTCTCATTTTATATATTTTTGATACTTTTAAAAGTTCGTTATAAAAAATAGTATGTAACACTCGATTTACAATGACGGTTTGTAGTACTCGTTCTTTGCGAAACTCACCGCTTCGCGGTTCGTTTCACAAACTGAACTCGTACTACGAAACCTCTGTCATTGTAACACTTGTATTACAATATACTATTGTTATATTTATATTCATATAGAAATCCCCCTTTGTGGGAGACACCTTCTTATCAATATAATTTCTGGGTGAGTGGATAGCAGTTATAAACTTGCTTAGTTGCTATAATTTTTTTTCCAATTTTCTTTCTCTTCTCTATTAACTGCATCTCACTCTTTATTGTCTATTTGTTGTTTTTGCTAATTACCTCTATATTAGTCTGGGTTTAATTTCTGATCTTTTTCAATATTTTTTTTATTGTAATTAATATACTTTTTATTAGATTCATTTTTATACCATTTATCTGTTATAGTTCATTTTTCTTATTATTAAAAATTCATACTCCTTCATGACAATCTCAAATTCAATGAAACATCAGTAAAATTTAAAATTGTTTTAAGGAAAGTCATAAATTGTATTCTGAGGTTAAAACTTCTTCTAGGGCGCCCATTGCAGACAGAAAATCATAGCTTATGTACGGATAAAATTTAATTTGAAATATTGATATTTAAGAAATAATTTTAATTGAAATGTGAGAAATAAGGCCAGCTTAATTTTGATTATTTTATACATTTTTGCACGATAGAACGATTTTGCTTAGTTACCGCGTTTATTGCCTGATCAGTATGTTGTATTTACTGAAACAGAACGGTAAGTAATTTACTTACCGTTCTAGAACGGTAAGTAAATAATTGCATATGTGATTTATACAGAGAACTTTTGACATTTTAACGTTATTAAAATGTCAAAAGTGCTCCTTCTAATTTCTAATACGGAAAAATATTTCTATCGTGCAAAAAATGTTATAAGCATCACGAACGTTAAGGACTACCGATTTCAGACAAAAATTAGAGTCGTCGCTCCGCTACGCTCCAAACAATTTTGTCTTCGATCGGTAAAATGTCCTTACCGTTCTTGATACTTAATATACTATTAATGTTACTAAATATAATTAAATGTTTATTTATACTATAATTAATACAAATTCAGTATTCTGTGTCCTATATAGTAAAAGGGCGTTCACACATAGAGGTGTACTTCAGACATTTCAGTTGTTGTGTATAGAAAATTCTTAAAAGTTTAAGGTGATCATGGAATGTAAGAAAATATTTCATAGAGTTTGTGTGTAAAGTAAATTGAAAATAAAACACAAGTTTTAACTTCTCTCAACACTCTTTGAGTTCTATTATTTTTTCGTCATTATGTTATATATCTGGTCCATGAACAAAAGATTTCTACCCGGCCGGCTCGGCGCTGCCGACGTCGAAATCTGAATCGAAAGTTTATTTGCGAAGAACAAATTTTGATAATTTTACACTGTTAATTATTAAAGGTATTACATTTCCTATACATAATTCTATATTCTATCTTTCAAATAAAAACTAATTTTCTACCTTTGTAATTTGATATGCATCTACATTTTAAAAGTGTAAAGTTAACAAAATTTTAATTAGGTAATTAACTTATTAACATCCATATTGTAACGATGAACAACAATATAATACTTTAACTTATTTTTTAACTCATTAAATTTTATCAAGATATAACAATAGGTACACTAGAATTCGCAGAGACTGTTAATTAAACAATTATAATCTACAACAATAACAGTTAGTAAAAGCTATTACTATAACTATTACCAGTAATTTCACTTTTTTCCATCGAAAAGTTCAATCACACCGCTTCGTTTAGACATAAATGTAATAAAATATAGTTATAGTTTTCATACACAATACAAGAAAATAAAAATTACGGTTGACTCTTAACTTAAAAAGGGACAAAAATAAATAAAATAGTAATTTGTAATTGTAGATTATGAAATTAATTGGAGACTCAATTTTTTTTATTTTTTTTTTGACTTTATTTAATAAATGTTTTAAATAAATTAAATCACCAATTTCTATTCTTTCTGCTATACTTAGTATGGTTCATTTAAATTTTGATACAAGCATGCTGGTAACTTCTTAATATTTGTTACTTTTTCTATATTAAAAAGTTTCTAAAATACCGTAAATATGAATATAAATAGAAACATTTCTACGTAAATACACATTTATTGTAATTAATCAGCATCCACTAAAGTTTAGGTACATTTAATAGAAAATAATTAAAATTTTACCCAGTTTCGACGAGTAAATTAATAAATTTTTGTAAATTTTTATTTTTTCAAACATCAAGACAACATGGAACGATTTTGAAAAATTTTTATACAAACGTAGGTACTGGCTATTTTAAAACATATACTTATTGGTAACTTTTAAGTTACTGGTGGGCCTAAAACACTAAAAGGAGTAGTATAGGGGTTGCGGATCCTAATGTTAGGCTTTCATTAACTCTGGAAAACATTCCTAAAATCTATTATAACCAATAGCTGTGCTCAAGAGTGCTGTGGGTGCCAAAAAAAAATTGACGGAAACGAGATTGCTGATAGTTTCGCAAAAGAAAAAGCTAGTATTTAAATATTGTCTATCACTTCTTTGTGGCATCTACTATACATATTTACCTTTTTTATTGGCGAACTTTTGCCTCTAAAATTAAAATAATAAAATAATAGTTACATCAATATGTTGAAAAAAACCTTGCTTATTTATTTTGATGGATATGTCAAACTTGTCAAGTGTCGTTTTTTTAAAACTAAAAATGCGTAACAAAATTAAAATAATTAAAAAAATATTTAAAGTTTTTTCTACCTTTCTGAGCTTTTGATAACCAGATTGGTTGTCGTTTTCAAAAACAAAAAAAAAACTTTAATATATTTCTTCTTTATGCAATAGTAGAAAAAACAAGATAAATAAACAAGGGTGAATTTTATAAGACTCACTTATTATTTTAATTTTAGTGCAAAAGTTTTCCAAGAAAAGTAGTAAATAGAAGAAGCCAGTATTTCTTTTATTGAACCTACAACTTTCTATGGCATCCAACAATGCCGCAGTTTGTTGAAATTTGTTATTAAGACAAGAAACTCAGTGCAGTCTACTGGAAAACACAATGAGCCAAAGACAAGCAAAAAGGTTAATACGCTCTTGACAGTCTTGACTGTGCTACTCTAGTTTACTCTTAGCCCTCCAGAAAACTTAATTCAGATTAATCGCGGGAATACTCACAGGACACTGAGTATGCAGATGAAAATTTTGAACATATTATCTGAAACTGCAGAGTAATTGTCTTTTTAGAGCCTGAACAGGTCATAAACGAAGATACTAAACAGATAATCTACTTTCTTAAAAGTATGAACCCAAAAAAGAATTCAAATTTTAATTAGTTCAGACTTTAAAGGATAAATTGATAATTTAAAAAATAGATGTTTTCATTTTATGGACCAACCTGTATCAATAAAAAAATACAATGGCAAAAAATAAATCTGATTGTATCTAATTTTTTTGTTAGATCTTCTTAATCCTTTTATATCAATGGTTCCATTTCTTTTTAAACTTACGATTTACTCTTCTGCTTCAAGTGTCTAGTTTTTTGAGCTGTTATGTTGTGTCCTCTTCTATCGCATGGGACGGTTGGTAGGGACCTCTCAGGCGCACAAATTTTTTTAAAAATTAATTAAAAATATCCTGGACTGAAATTCGATAGGCAACCCATATACAATATATGTTTTGATATATTAAATTGCATAAAAAATATGTTTAGTCCATTAACCCGCTCGGTGAAGGTCGTTCTCTATCGGGATCCTATACTATTAGTTAATGAACAAATAAATAAACATTGTTATATTTTAACTAGATATTTTTATTTGTCTCTAGTGTCTGTTATTCCTTTTAACTTTTTATTTATTTATTGGAACGAAGTTCCCTTTCGGGCGTTACGAACAGTTACGACTGACGCTAGGAGCTAGCCAAAAAAAATTCATACTAAAAGTTGTCACGACACGACACGACACCCGCATGTTTCTCTCTCTCACAGACCAAAAAACAAATAACTCTCTCTCCCTCTCTCTCATAGATAGAAATATTACAATGGACTACAAAAGTGTGACGTCAGCTATGCGAGGAGCTTAAAAATCTTTCCGAACAAAACATATTTGCATTGAAAAAGCAACAAAATATTTTTCTATTACTTGTAGTGGTTTCTATTCAAAAATCTTAGCGTTTTCCGGACACTTTTCATACGACCTATTGTATCCAATTTGTGATAGTGAATAAACATTGAAAGTTAGTGTAAGTGTTCAAATTTTATATGCATTTTAGTGGAATTGAGGTTATGTTTTGTTTACAAGTTTATAAATTTTATTATGGTAATCTTGTAATTAATTATATATTCTTTAACTATTAAATAGTATTCTGTTGCAGTAAAAATGGTGATGTGTTTCGTCCCCAAATGCAAACATTATAGCGAGCAGAAAAACTGCAATTTTTTACTTTTCCCAGAAATGATGTGGAAAGGAAGGAGTGGATTAGTCTTATCAAGTATATACATATTTCGATGTTATAAATAAAATAATATATATTTAAAGATGTTATAAACAAACAGGACAATATATTACTGTATGTTTTGGCTTTTTTGTTTGTGGGTTTCCTTTAGTATGTTATTTTTTTAATTTTAAGTTTATACAGGTTTTTGTAGATAATAAAATAATAGAAAATAATAACAATAAAATATCCTGACATTTGTGGCTCCCCACAAATTTTGGATATTGCTGATGGAGTTAGGTAAGTGGAGATTTTATACAGACAATAATAACTAACTAAGTTTTAATATATTTAAAATTTTCTTGTCAAACAAGTTTTGTTTCAAATCTTAAGAATTATAAAGTGTAAATATTATCTTTATTTTTTTTTTATTTTTTTATTTTTCGTTCTCTAGGTAAAAATGTGTAATTTCTAATTTCGTAATAATAATTTACCAGGTTACCTTATCTAAATTATTTATTACTTTTATATCTTTTTTCTGGATTTCTTATCTTTCCATCTATAGAATATAAAAATAAATGGCACCCATTTTTTTCCTTTTATTATTTTTTTCTTTTCTATTCTATAATTACACAAATTAAATGACGCCCTCATTTTTCTTATTTCTTTCATTTTTTTTAAACTTCTTGTTTATATTTTTTTATTTAGCTCGTACGAATTCACGCTAGCTCTCCACCAATCAACTGATTTCCGCTCGGAAGTGTGAACCTTACGAGCATTTAACATTAATAGGTTACAATATCAACAATGGCCAAAATTATTACTAACTGCTATCCTACATATATTTTTGTGACTTCTGATTCACGCAAATGCTTTCTCATGAGTTATATCGCTCAAAATATTTGTTCTACTTTCTGATATATCATTATACTGGATACCACATATTGTATTTTAAATGATTTACATACATTTAGTTTACAATTAGTTTTTTAATCCTGCCTTTTTGAATCCACAAATATGAATACACATTCTTATACTGTAAATTGTAATCGAATTTTTTAAATTCTGGTTCAAGTTTTTATTTATCTTTAGACATACCTACTACTTTGTTTCAGATAGCTTACTTGTGCTTTTATGGTTTAATGCATACCTACTATTCGAGAAGAAGGGAGAGTTGGAGTTGTTTCCTTACCTCTGGATTACCTTTTTTAAACTCTGGTCGATCTTATCATTTATCTTTAATCATCAATGGTTCCATTCATTAATACATACCTTGTTAATACTCTGTAGATATTTCTGACCTAAATTTTTTTCGATTAGATTGCTGGTATTTTTATGGTTTACTGCCTATCCGAAAATATTGATATTTTTATGATCTCATATTCTCTCATTTCTTATACATATACAGGTTTTAGATATTTGTACATTTCAGCGCACGCACTCGAACTGCGATAGCGGATATTAAAATATCAAAATGAAAGGCATGAACTACGCTCAGAAACATATTACAGAAAGTTTCTAAGAATCTAAAAAACTTCAATAAAAACCCATCAGGTCTAAAATAAAATAGGTGGGTAAAACTAGGAAAAGAATTATTTTTATGGGCTTCCAATTATTGCTTTGAGTTTTGCAAATTAAAACAAATATCATGGCCGTAAGGTGTGTAGCTACTGAAAAGAATTGTTACTTAGATATCGTTAAATTTTCTTTCCGTATTCAATGGATTATAGTCCAGGGAAGTTAGTTTTTCTCGTGACTTCGAATAATCCAGGTAACTGACAAGTTTTTTTGTTATTATAGACCTATAGGAAGAAAACCTACTGGTTTCCTGCACAGATTTCGGAGCGGTATTTTAATTATTAACAATTTAGTGCAAAAAACGCGATTTTTTTTGATTTTTGCATCCCTAGTAAAAAGCTAAATAGTTGACATATAATTACAAAATGTTATCTTTTAGAACATTGAAAAAGCTTCAAAATGGTGTTTTTTAAAAATTAAAAAATCAATTTGTTGCTCCGCAAACTGCAAAATAAAGCAAAACCGTTATTTGTTAATAACTATTATTAAAATTAATCTGGACCTTTAATATTTCACGCTAGGTTGGGCATTGGGGTACTTAATAAACCCTTAAAATTTCAGACCGATCCATTAATCAGTTTAAAAGTTATTCTATTTGTTTATCCCAGAGACCATTTTTTTGCAATAACATTAGACAGAAAATAATAAAGATAGGGCAATTCTGTGAATGCCAAATGAAAGTAAAAGACTTATAATATTAACATATATTAAAAAAAAATAAAAAAAATTATTAATTATAGTCCAAAATTATAATGCAAAATTATTAACATTTTTAGTTTATAAACATTTACAATAACTTTAAAAATATTATCCGTAGAAAAAATCTTTTTACATATTTAAAAAGCTGGCATTGTTTCACAAATTTTCAAAAAAAAAATTGGTCTAGGTCATTTTGGGCCAAAGTTAGCCATTTTTTTTTTTAAATTCACAACTAATTTGTTTATAATAATTAAGGAACGCAATTGGTGCCATTTTAATGAATGGGGTTAGTGTTTTTTATGGAAAAATTTGCACAAACAATGCACCTTTACAGGACTCTCTACGAATTTATAAAAATGTTGTATAAATTGTGACTAGTCGTGGTAAGTGGAAAGAGAATCGACAGATCCACGATTCCAAAAACTGAAAAAGCAACGTTAAACTACTACAATTTTCTATATCTCCGGATCTACTCAATGGATTTTGATCTTTCTTTTTTTAATTTGTATCTACTTTTTTCGTATATTACAAATATGCAATTTGTTTATAAATTTATTAACTAATAAACAGTCTAATTTGTTTAAACAATTTTTGAAAAAACAATTTTCTCCTAAAAATCTATTTTTTTAATCATATTATCGTTAATAATCATATAAAAATTTAAAGTACACTTTAATAAATACATTATCTTTAATAAATAATTAATTATTATTATATTTTACCTAAAAAATGAGCTATATTGTATGTTTTATATAAATATATAAAGATTTAAATGTATATACAAATAAATGCTGTTCCTAAAATAATAATATTTGCAATATTCAACTCAATTATGTTTATTTAAAAATGTTTTCAATTGCGTTGGTGGGGATATTCATTTTCATACACAGTTAAAATATTTAAATACCTACCGATGAAATGTAAAAGAGAAATATACAGGGGCCACATTGTGTTTGAATATTTCTATTTGTTACACGCTTTTTTTTCGTTTCTACAAGACATTATTTGTTGTGTTTGTAAAATATTATTTTCACATATTAAAAAGGTATTATTTATAAATATTTAGTTAATTATTAGTGATTTTTTTTTCTATAATATTTCAATTCAATTATAGAGTAGTAATAATTATTAACCTTATTAGAAAATGATACATCTTTCTTTTTCCTTTGATTTTATTTTATTAATATTCTATTATTCATATATTCGATTTAATTTATATTGCATTTGATTAAATGTATAGTAAATAATCACTATAAATGACGTCCATAGATTAATCAATATATTTTAACAATAACTTTTTATAAAATTAAAGATTAAAGCTTATAATTTTAATCTTTATAATCAAATATTTTTTAAGTATTAATCTTTGATGTTATAAAAATAGTTAAAATATATTGACTAATCTATTGATTTTATTCATAGTGATTATTAAATACATGTATAATTAAATGTAATTTTAAATAAAAAGAATATATGAATAATAGAATATTAATAAAATAAAATCAAAGGAAAAAGAAAGATGTATCATTTTCTAATAAGGTTAATAATTATTACTACTCTATAATTGAATTGAAATATTATAGAAAAAAAAATCACAAATAATTAACTAAATATTTATAAATAATGGTATCATAACTTACCTTTTTAATATGTAAAAATAATATTTTACAAACACAACAAATAATGTCTTGTAGAAACGAAAAAAAAGCGTGTAACAAATAGAAATATTCAAACACAATGTGGCCCCTGTATTTCTCTTTTACATTTCATCGGTAGGTATTTAAATATTTTAACTGTGTATGAAAATGAATATCCCCACCAACGCAATTGAAAACATTTTTAAATAAACATAATTGAGTTGAATATTGCAAATATTATTACTTTAGGAACAGCATTTATTTGTATATACATTTAAATCTTTATATATTTATATAAAACATACAATATAGCTCATTTTTTAGGTAAAATTTAATAATAATTAATTATTTATTAATGATAATGTATTTATTAAAGTGTACTTTAAGTTTTTATATGATTATTAATGATAATATGATTAAAAAAATAGATTTTTAGGAGAAAATTGTTTTTTCAAAAATTGTTTAAACAAATTAGACTGTTTATTAGTTAATAAATTTATAAACAGATTGCATATTTGTAATGTACGAAAAAAGTAGATACAAATTAAAAAAAGAAAGATCAAAATCCATTGAGTAGATCCGGAGATATAGAAAATTGTAGTAGTTTAACGTTGCTTTTTCAGTTTTTGGAATCGTGGATCTGTCGATTCTCTTTCCACTTACCACGACTAGTCACAATTTATACAACATTTTTATAAATTCGTAGAGAGTCCTGTAAAGGTGCATTGTTTGTGCAAATTTTTCCATAAAAAATACTAACCCCATTGATTAAAATGCGTTCCTTAATTATTATAAACAAATTAGTTGTGAATTTAAAAAAAAATGGCTAACTTTGGCCCAAAATGACCTAGACCAATTTTTTTTTTGAAAATTCGTGAAAAAATGCCAGCTTTTTGAATATGTAAAAAGATTTTTTCTACGGATAATATTTTTAAAGTTATTGTAAATGTTTATAAACTAAAAATGTTAATAATTTTGCATTATAATTTTGGACTATAATTAATAATTTTTTTCTACAACCGTGCGTAAAGTATTATCTTTACGCACGGTTTAAGGTTCGTAAAGTTTAACTTTTTTTCACTAGTGAAAAAAAAAGTTTTTTTTTAACTAGTAAAAAAAAGTAAAATAAGCACCGTCTTTTATAAGATTATGCAAAGATTTTTAAGTGTGTTATTGGCCGAGAACGTAAGGTGTCTGGCTTCTACCCAGCTGACTCGGGTTCAATTCCGGGTAAGGAAACTTTTTTTTTATTATTTAATTGTGTAAATTTGTGTAAATATATTTAATTGTTAAATTATTGCAGTTTAATACATACAAAACTAGATATTATATTCAGTAATTTTTAATTTGATTTTTAATATGACAGAAATATCAGTTCATGAATAAGGGTACCTAAGTATTTTTATTTAAATATACGTAGGGTCTGACTGATTGACATTTCAATTAATATATAATTCAAGCATTTCGCGTTTCTATGTACCGGTATTATAGGTAAGATTAATTTAGAAAATAAATATTTTGTTATCTAAAATATGTTTTAAATATAATATTTTTTTTGCAGTAGTGCGTAAAAAAAATCAGTCCTATACTTGTATTTCTTGTAAAGAAATTCGGTTGTAGAAAAAATATTGTATGCAACTCGTGCGTAAATGTTCCTTTTTTGACTCATGTGATTGTCGCATTCGCCTGCGGCTCATGCGACAACATTCACATTCGTCAAAAAAGGTCACTTTACGCACTAGTTGCATAAATAACTATTTTTATTTTTTTTTAATATATGTTAATATTATAAGTCTTTTACTTTCATTTGGCATTCGCAGAATTGCCCTATCTTTATTATTTTCTGTCTAATGTTATTGCAAAAAAATGGTCTCTAGGATAAACAAATAGAATAACTTTTAAACTGATTAATGGATCGGTCTGAAATTTTAAGGGTTTATTAAGTACCCCAATGCCCAACCTAGCGTGAAATATTAAAGGTCCAGATTAATTTTAATAATAGTTAGTAACAAATAACGGTTTTGCTTTATTTTGCAGTTTGCGGAGCAACAAATTGATTTTTTAATTTTTAAAAAACACCATTTTGAAGCTTTTTCAATGTTCTAAAAGATAACATTTTGTAATTATATGTCAACTATTTAGCTTTTTACTAGGGATGCAAAAATCGAAAAAATCGCGTTTTTTGCACTAAATTGTTAATAAGTAAAATAGCGCTCCGAAATCTGTGCAGGAAACCAGTAGGTTTTCTTCCTATAGGTCTATAATAACAAAAAAAAAATGTCAGTTACCTGGATTATTCGAAGTCACGAACAGGCTTTGTTTTTGCTTATTACCCTGGACTATTAGTCCGGTTTTAAATTAATAAAAAGTGGACGTGTAATCAACCTGTTAATTTTTAAGGATTTCGAAAATATCGCAAATTTGCGAAAACCTGAATAAGAGTATCGAATTGTACGAATTGCAGCTGTGTAGGTATACTTTTAATTTGGTGTTTACATAAATATACCGGGCACACAATCATGAAATAAAGAAGGGTTCGATCAGAAGATAAGACAAATATCACATCCACTAAAAAAAAAAAACATTTCTGACGTACAAAAAACACATTCCAACTTTCAAATATTGCACAAATTGTTTCCGACATTTTTTTACTCTACAGCTAAGAATAATTACATACCATCATATCTTTTTTTATTAAAAACAAAAAGGAAATGACGTGTACTAAATTATTTAGCATTCTAAGAGGCAAAAGAAAAAAAACGTTTTTAAGCTAAAAAGCATCTTTATTGGTACGGTATGCGCCAAAACAAAGGACACTGAAATCAGAAAGCCAGTGAAATATAATCGCGTCATATGAAACAAGTGACAATAGTTGTCATGGTATTTTTAAACATTGTTTATTGTAACAAACTGTTAAATAGATTCGAAATGGTGCTTACAATGCAAGAAAAAATATTTATTATTGAGTATTATTTCCGCTCATACGGGAATGGACGATCAAATGGGCCTAGTTTGTTAATGGTTGCCAATCAATTTCGGGAAGAGTTTCAGAAGCCTGCACCGCTTGTTAAGAGTCGTTGCAAAATTCCGACGAACAGGAAGCGTTCTAACGCAAAAGCTGTACTGGTCGTCTAGTTACCGTGACAACAAATGCGAATCAAGGAAGGCTATTTCAACAGGTGTTAGAATCACCAAAAAGAAGTCTCCGCAGAACATTTTTAAAAATGAATTTGAGTGACACGTCTACCCGAAGAATGTTTAAGAAGGTTGGTGGTTTTTCCTATAAAATACAGATTAGGTAACACTTGACAAGACAAAACAAGAAATCAAGAGCTGTTTATTGTGCTTCAGTCTTGGCAATAGCTTATGAACAACCCCTATTTTTTTCTAATGTGTGCTTTACAGACGAATGTCACATCCATCCGAATGGATTTATCAATCGACAGACAAATCGTTTTCTTGGTTTTGAACGACCAGCCATTATCGTAGAAAAACCTGTTCATAGTGACCGTGTAACGATTTGGTACGCAGTGTCAGGTAATTTTTATTGATCTCAGACAATTCAGTCGTGCCAGACACATACAGTTGAATACCCAATGGCTTTAACAGGATGGGGCTACTTGTCATACCACGACAGCATCCTTAGATCTGATTCGAGAAAATTTTGAAGACCGCGTAATTTCCCGTAACACGAATTTTCCTTACCCTTCTCATTCACCTAATCTAACAACTCCTGATGCTTACGTATGGGGTATGCTGAAACAAGCCATTTTTACAGAAAACCCACCGGCAACTATTGATGAACTCCGTGAAAAAATTTTGACCTTTTTCAGAAGAATGCAACAGCCTATTTTAATAACATGCTAAGCAATCTTGTTAAGCGTTATGAGTACTGCTTGGAACGCAATGGCGAGCACTTTGAACACATTTTGTATAAAAGCAAAAGTTAAAATTCGCATTATTTGAAATGTTGTTATTTAATTTTTCATCTTTAATAAAGCTTTAGTTTTTCAGTGTCGTTTGTTTTGGCGCATACTGTATTTATTCCGGAATAGAAGACATCTGTAAGGATGTTAAGTCGATTTTACCTGGCTCAATCTAGGTCAGTAAACAAGTCAAACTGTTAAAACTATTTTGTAACCTACTTTTTTCTAAACTAGTTAAACTGATTATCCACCAAACTAATTTTAATAATTTTAGGGAGCCAAAAATACAACAGCTCGGGTTAACTTGCAGTTTATATTTTAATAATAACAATTATTTAAACAAATAAATTTTGAGCGCAATCCATGCTTTGAATTTCGGATTCTAATTAACTTCTATTAATTGCTATTTGTGTAATCTCAAAAAAATAGGTATATACCCAGTTATGAAGTAGTAAAAAAAGATGCTGTATTTTCTATTTAAAAATGAGAAGAGCAATTACTTAAAGAATATGAACTTTCTATCATTATATTTTTTTGTTTTTTTGCTTTTTTATAAACTTTTACTAAAAAACCATCTATGTTTTATTTAAGCTGTAATTCCGAGGTCAATTTCTAATGAATTATTGCGGTAAATGTTTGTTATCTGATAATAAAAAATGCATCTCGTTCGTTAGGTGTAGGTGTTGATTTATTGAAGATAAAATCAGGAGAAAGTTCATTTAATATGATGATTTTATAAAAGCACTTGATTATTCCGAGCCTACGGATCTAAACACAGTATAAGTTAGCTATTAAATCGTGCAAAATGTTTCTGAGCGCATTTATAGTTGCATTTTGAACAGATGGTTTCAGAGCGAGAATGATGTAGATATAGGGTGAAATCGAAATATTTTAATTAAGAAAAATATAAATTATCTTGTTTATTTTCTGAATCATTAAAATAAATTACGAATACATCAATTTCAAAAATACAATACACATGTTAAACCTAATCAGCCGATGTAATTTTATTAAAAGGTATACCAAAGTCATGGGTTTTTTGTATTAGCACATAATTAAAACTAGTAACTTACATTAAAGAAATTTTTAACATATTATTGTCCTTAACTTTTACAGTTAATAGCCAAGAATATCATAGAATATCGCGCATATTCATGACTTAACAATTTCACCAAGGATATTGTTGAGTATTTTTCTACAATTATCTAATAAATTTCATTAAAGGTAAAGTTTTAATTGAATATTATAATAAATAAGTTAAATGCTTTGGAAACATTAGGTGACACCTTGATGACAATGAAATTAACAAAAAAACTGATTTATCTGCTACTTCCTGATTATAAGTCTGATTTATTATTATTAATATTTTTTTCGATCTATAAATAAATAAATATTGTAAACTGTATTTACGGGTCATCATAATGTTTATTTTAATTGTTAAAATATTTTAGTAATAATTTAAATTAAACTAGTCAATAAAGGTCATGTTTAATATTTTAAAGTAGATACTGTATAGAAAACATTAGGTTATGATTCTTCTTCTTCTAGTACCGTCTCCGTTAGCGAAGGTTGGTAACAATATTGGCATACATCTGTCGGTCTTGAGTAGCTCGGAGCAATGCAGTTGTGCTCATAAGGGTCCAATCGCGAATGTTTTTCAGCCATGAGTGTTGTCGTCGGCCTGGACCTCTCTTTCCATCTATTTTACCCTCTATTATTAATTTTAGAATATCGTACTTAGGATTACGATATACATGTCCCAGATAGGCTGTTTTTCTTCGTTTTATTGTTAATAGTAGTTCCCTGTCTCTTCGCATTTTCCTAAGAACCTCTTCATTTGTTATGTGTTGGGTCCATGGAATTTTAAGCATTCTTCTAAACGTCCACATTTCGAATGCCTCAAGTCTGTTCATGGTACCGAGTTTTAAGGTCCACGTTTCAGCTCCGTACAGTAGAATTGAATGTACATATGCTTGAACAAATCTGTATCTTATATTTATGTCAAGTGATGAATTACATAGTAAGCTCTGCATTTTTCTGAATATTGCTCTGGACTGTTCAATTCGTGTTCTAACTTCAACATCGGGATCAACGTTTTTCGTAATCCAACAGCCGAGGTATTTAAATTTTTCAACGCACTCTAGTACCGATCCATATATAGTTATATGGGGTCGAACCTGTGGTGTTTTTGTTATGATCATAATTTTTGTTTTTGCAACGTTAATTTTCATGCCAAATTCATCACCTGTTTCTACAATTTTATCAAGTAGGCACTGAAGACCTTCTGGACTGTCTGCTATAACAACCGTATCATCCGCATAACGTATGTTATTTAATATGGTACCGTTGATTTTTATCCCATCTTGGACGTCGGATAATGCAGTGTTGAATATGTGTTCCGAGTATATGTTAAACAGTGTTGGTGATAAAATACAGCCTTGTCGTACACCTTTTTCAATGGATAC
Source organism: Altica lythri (assembly GCA_964028335.1). NCBI lineage: Eukaryota > Metazoa > Arthropoda > Insecta > Coleoptera > Chrysomelidae > Altica > Altica lythri. The sequence goes on along the minus strand of OZ034802.1, from coordinate 16,539,070 downwards.
TAGTTTTGATGTTGTCTGCCCTATTCTTATTGAAGCTTCTTGGTTCCAGTACAATTTTTTTATAAACTCTATATCTTGTCTATCTAATCCAATTTTTTGTAATAGTGACAGCAATGTGACGTGATCAACTCGGTCGAATGCTTTCTCATAGTCTATAAAGCAGGTATATAAGTCTCTATTCATGTCTCTACATTTCTGAAATAGAATTGATACGCTAGATAACGCTTCTCTTGTTCCTAATCCTGCTCTAAATCCGAATTGCGTGTTACTTAAACCTTCTTCGCATTTGTTGTGAATTCTGGCCTGTATTATTTTGAGCAGGATTTTTAGGACTTGGCTCATTAAGCTTATCAGTCTGAATTCGCAACATCGTTTTGCACTGGATTTTTTAGGAAGCAGAATAAATGTAGACGTAAGCCAATCCTTTGGAATACTACCCGTTTGATATATTTGGTGAATCAAATTTAGCAAAGGATCTAGGTTTTCTTCCTCTAATAGTTTTAATGTTTCAATATGTATCTCATCTGGCCCGGCTGATTTTCCATTTTTACTATTTTTAATTGCCTTTTGTAATTCTGACTTTAAAATGTCTGGTGCGTTTTCTAGTTGTCCGTCTATATCATATGTTCTTGGTTCATCGCTAGTAAAGAGAGATCTTATATACGTCTGCCATTCTTCCAAAATTTCGTTTTCTCCTGTTATTAAAACATTATTTTCATCAAGTATTCCCAAAATGGGCTGACTTTTGTAGGAATGGGTAACTTCTTTTATTTTCTTATGGACCCCGTGACTGTCGTGTTTTCTTTGAAGTATTTCCATTTCTTCACATTTTTCTTTCATCCATTCTTCTTTAGCTTCTCTGATTTTTTTCCTGATTTCTCTATCAATTTCCTTGTATTTTTCAGTGTTCTTGTGTTTGTATAATCTTCGATGGTCCATCATTACAAGTATTTCTTGAGTCATCCATTCTTTTTTTGCTACTTGTTTCCCATATCCTATTATGATAACAAATAAAAATTATTTTAATAATAGAAATCTACATAATTAGAACAGAAAATTTACTGTTCTCTAAATGAGTAAATGAATAGGGGACGGAGGGGCATGTTGTTACAGGGGTAAATAGTTACACACATTTTAACTGAGAATTTAAACTCTCTAGCTCACAATATTGGACTCAATCGGTTACGTCTAACATCGTGCATTACGTAAAAGCGACCACTGACTCGCCGAGCAGCGTGCTGAATGGTTGTGCCCACGTCCTCCGAATTTAACCAAGAAAGTAAAAATTTTCGTTATCAAATTTTATGTTTACTACTTTTTACGGTTAGGAATTTGTTAATATATCTAATTTTGATTTTCAATATTTATTTTTACTGCTAGTGATATACATTAATAGTAAACACAATTTGTTTAAAAAATTGTGCTATGGGGTAAATAGTTACAAATTTTTGGGGTAAGTTGTTACACATTTTAACTTGCCCCGTATATAAATGCAACTGGAAATTCCATCCCCCGATGTTTGTTTTTCCTAGAATGAGATACACGGATCTCTTTCTTCGTACGGGGCTATCAGATGCGAATGGAGCAAGCAATTCATCAGGTTGGATGACCGAAAAGGAATTTTTAAAATTCATTGATCATTTAATTAAACACGTTAAGCCTTCCACCGAAGAGCATGTACTCCTTCTGCTGGATAATTACAGTTCACACGTAAATATTCACGTCGTCGATAAAGCCAAAGAAAACAACGTAATCATGTTGTCATTTCCACCACACTGCTCCCACAATTTGCAGCCGTTATATGTGAGAGTCTATACGGTCCGTTCAAACACTACCTTAATCGAGACAACCTGGATGTATAATCATCCAGGTAAAACAATGTCGATTCATGATATCCCATGCCTAATCAAAGAGTCACTTCAACTATAATGGCTTGGTTTAAATCGACAGGAATATGGCCCTTCAATCGTGACATTTTTCAAGACCATTATTTTTTACCTTTATATGACACTGACCGCCCATTGCGAATCTAATCCTCCTCTTTCTTTTTTTCTGAACGTCTCCAATTTGACACTGGATCTAGAATATCCAGAATTGTTAGATACTGCATCTAAATTAAACATAAGCACCACTGAAATTATAGAGGCGATCCAAACTGCAAAAAATCAAATACCTCATTCTTCTGACCCTAAAAATATAGCTGCTTCGGCATCTTTAAATCCCACTGGTTTACAAAGTTTAACTGTATTATCGACTTCAGTTTCATCAAGTTTAATTTAAAATAAAATGGTGTTATCGATGCCAGATCCATCTGGTATACAAAGCAAATTGAAGAACTTCTCGCCTTTAAAAATAAGACCTTTTCCCCAGGCAGAACCTCAAAATCAATCCATCTGATTAAGACTGACTTAATTCTTCTAAGTGTGATATTGTTCCCTACTTCTATAAAAATGATTATTTATATCTTTCTCTGTTATAGTTTGTTTTTTATAATGTAAATTGAAGTGAGTGCCTTATACTATTAGGATCCAAAGATTTTTAGTTATTTAGATGAAAATAACTTATAGTTATTTGGTTACCCATGACTCCATCGTAAATATGATGTTCGTGCTGTTACAATAGTTCAAAAATTACAATTTAAATAGTATAATTACAGATTGTTTAAAATGTTTTTTATCTTTTCAAATTTTAAAAATATTAATTAAATCGTTAATTCTCAATTTTGTGTTATTTAATTATCTACCGTAACAACGTTCCCCAAAGGTGTAACAATTAGCCCCAAAGCAGGGGCAAGTTGTTACAATTGACCTTTATCGTTAAATGGTCCATTGTGTGAAAGTTATGTAAATTTAAAAGTTTTTTCTATAATATTTTACTAGTTAAATAGTTATATTATCGATAAAAATCATCAAATGTATAAATTTTGTGATAGGCTTTATCATATTAATAAATATCTAAAAACTGTAACAACTTGCCCCTCCGTCCCCTACCTATGCTTTAACTAAATCAGTCAAGTCATAAATCCGGAACTAAAATAGTTATTTTTATTTTAAGATCATTATGACTAACAACCAAGGAAGTCATACAAGAAAGAAAAATACAAAAGAGAAGCGGATCCATGATTCACAATTAACAACTAAGAGAAAACAATTAATTTCATTAAAACAGAAAAAATAAAATAAGTCTGTGAGACCTAATAAATTCTGTTTCAAAAGTTTTGCACCCGTTTCAAAGTAGGTACATCAACAGGTAAGAAAATTTTAATTTTATGAAATACATACATTTGTACATTAATTATGGTTTGCAGCATTTTAGACTATGTTGGCACTTTGCTAATTAATGATTATTAGCGCAAAATGGAAAAATACCAAAAAAATTGTAATGACTAGTAATGTATATCAATTGAAAAAAACACGTTGCTAATCTATCACCTTTAACCTTGTATTTCTAAATTGATTTAGCCAATACTTGGTGTAGATCCATAGTATTTATAAGAAGCTCTCACTATAGTGATAGTTTCATTTTAATAAATATTATAACTTGTATTGCCACCCATACTTTGTAGTAACCTAGTAACACGTTTGTGTGTGCCTCAAAATAGGGAACTTAGGTATTCTTTAGAAATATTATTAAGTACATTATATCACAATCAGCTACCATCAGCACCTTAGTGTTCAAACGATAATGAGTATTTTGAGACAAATAGTCCAAGACATGCTCGACTAGATTCATGTCTTCACTCCAATCAGCCAATCAGCCAATTTCACTCTCTTAAAGAAACTGTTCGGGTTTAAAATGGGCAAGAGTTATCGCCTAGAAAGATGGAGTTGGGATCGTACCTATATAATATGTCGTAGTCACTTGGCGATTCAGGCACATAGCTATGTGACTGGGCTATTTTAGGCACATAGCTATGTGCCCGTCACTTAGAAACGCGCCGAGTATAGATCCATCACATCTCTATGTGACTGATTTTAGCCCGTAGTCACATAGCGATTCCGGCACATAGCTATGTGCGGAGAACAAGTCAGTCACTTAGAGATTTATCAAATTCAAGACCATCGCATCTCTATGTGACTGATTTTAGTCCGTAGTCACATAGCGATTTCAGCACATAGCTATGCGCGGAGAGAAAGTCAGTCACTTAGGATCTACCAAGTTGAGGGCTATGTGATTGAATAGCACGGGGAAACTTGGAGAGATTCGGAAAAGTTCATTTATAAATTAAAATTTCTAAATATATTATATAATTTAAGGTTTTTTATTTATTAATTCTTATTCTTTGAAAACGGCAACCGATCTGGAATGATGACATGCGAAAAACAGATATAAAAAGTACCTATTACAAACTGTGATAATATAGAATTAAAAGATAGTAAACGTTATTTTTAGTTCTGGAGTTTTTCCTGAAATCCTTAAGTTCTGCACTGTATAAACAAGGAGATCAAAAATCTATGAACAACTACAGACCTCTTTCTTTTACAAGTTCCTTAAGTAAAGTAATTTAAAAATGTTTCAGTGCAAAATTGTTGGTTTACCTAGGAAAAAACAAGCTCCTGCATCCAGATCAGCTTGGATTTAGAGAAAGCTCCATAACGGAAAATGCCCTTTGTAAGGTAACAGAAAAGTATTAAAAAAACTTGATGGGGGCGAAAGGCATTTTCATCGGTCTTCAAAAAGCATTTGACACTGTGGCCCACCCATTTTTTCTAAGACGTTTGGATTGCATTGGTGCCGGAAATATTCCAAATAAATTAATTAAATCTTATTTAACTAAAAGAAAACAAAGTGTAAAAATATCCGATACAGACACTGATAAGCTTGAAGTGGAGGTGGGTGTGCCACAGGGTATGGTCCTTTTCACATTATTGTTTAATATTTACATAGATTGGCTTGTGTCTTTACTGGGCGATGAAACTGTTAACATATTTTGTTTTGCAGATGATTCTGGTGCAATAGTTAGTGTAGATAACTGGGATACAGCTAAAAAAGTGCTGAGTTAGCACTACAAAGAATTAAAAAATAGCTTGATAACAGTTTGCTCTCTCTGAATGTTGCCAAAACTAAATTTATGACTTTTTCTAGTCGAACTTTACCTGATTTTCAAAATAATGTCTAAAATATTTGGGAGTTTACATCGATCGGAGTTTCAATTGGAAACAGCATATTACTGATAAAATAAAAAAATTATTTTATAAATTTTATGATCTAAGGAATATTAATAATAATAATAATTGTCTTTATTATTTTCAAAATATAAATATAAATGTTACAGTGAACTAAATTAACAGATTAATAATTGAAAATTGAAAATAAAAGGTGAAGTTCAGCTTTTATGGGGCATTAAGCACCATAAAAGTTGCTCTACCACTTAACCTTAAGATTGTACATGCTTATAAAGAAACAAAATTAAAAAAAAATAACAATTCAAAATTTAAAAGTTGGTATCCAGACATAGTTTAGGAATTATGGCTTATAACATTTTGTTTTTAAAATAAAATAATTAAAAGAGTGTTTAGGTTTGACTAGTAAAAAGATATTCAGCAACAGATACTTTAAATTTACTAATTTTATAACTTTTAAGATCTGTATAGACATGGCAAATTTGATAGCTGAAAGACGATCTAAAAAGTTCTAACCTAAAGAATGGAACTGTAATTAAACCTCTATTTCTAATGTTAAGATTGTGAATATCTGTCCTATAAGTTATTTTTCGATGTAAGTAAGACGGCTTTCTTGTAAGTACTATTTTATGATAGAGACACGCCGAATGTAATATCCTTCTATTGTTCATGTTTAGCCACCCAATTTCTTTAAGTTTATTTGAGACGCTACGGCGTCTTCTAATACCAAATATTAATCTAAGACAACAATTCTGAATTTTCTTTTTATATTCAACAGTTAAACATGGACCATATAGAGCGTCAGCATAATTAAACACCGATAAAATCAAAGTCTCACATAGGGTTTTTTTTACGCCAAATGGCAAAAAATGTCTGATGCCAAAAACTGTTTTTAAAGACATGTATGCTTTTTGAAGTACCGCGTTAATACCTCAAACCTCAAATTAGTGTCCAGGATCACACCTAAATTTTTAGCTTCCGAGACAGTAGCTAGTTTTTCATTATTTATCTTAACATCAATCTCATTGGAAATCTTTTGACGATTTAATTTGGAGCCAAATAGGAGAGTTTTTGATTTAGTAGGATTGATTAAAAGGCAATGATTTTTAGCGGCTTCTACAAATGCATTAAGGTCGGCATTAATCGTATTACAAGCAAGTTCAATTTCCTGCGGAAAGAAGCTATAGTAGAGTTGGGTGTCATCTGCGTATAAATGTGTACTACAATTAGATATGTGTTGCAATAGTTGAGACGTATAAATTGAGAAAAATAACGGACCCAATATTGAGTCCTGTGGTACACCCGACGAAAGTCAAAGTAGTCCTGAGCTTTTGTCATTTAGAGAGACACGTTGCTGTCTATTTCTTAAATAATTACTTACTAACAAGCGAGCATTTTCTAAAAAACCTATATACTGTAATATATCAATTAATAAGTCATGATTTATAGTGTCGAATGCTCTGCTAAAATCAAGCAGTATAAGTAGTGTACACTTTCCACCATCAGTAGCCTTAATAATATCATCTACTATATGAAGAAGAGCAGTTGCACAACTATATCCCTTACGAAAACCCGACTGAATTGATGTTAATATTGAAAAAGAAACTAAGTGCTCTTTTATTTGAGTCTCCATGGCTCTCTCTACAATTTTTGACAATATGGGTAGTATGCTGATTGGGCGAAGATCTTTGAACTCTTTGGGATTGTTTACTTTTGGTAATACTCGCACAACGGCACTCTTCCATACAGAAGGATACACACTAATGTGGTACCAAATGAGGACAACACAATTTTAACATAGTGATATTTAACTCATCACAGCCAGTGGCATTTGTTTTAATTCCACAAATTATTTGATATACAAAAAAATCATTAACTTCCTTAAAAACAAAATCTGACTGAACTAATCTATTGTTTTTATAAAACTGAGAGACATTTAGTTACTGACAAACTTAAAACAAGTCTATTATGCTTTAGAAGAGTCAGTTATCGGTTATGGCATAGTAGTACGGGGGAATGCTAACAAATCAGGTTTGAAAATTGGAGGATGTACAAAAATGAATAATTAAAGTCATGCTTTTTAAAAACAAAAGATATCTAACGGAACTACTATAGAAGAAGAGCAATTTATTAACGCCTAATCAGTTATACATTTATGATGAAAAATAATTATTATAAAAATAACATTACACATGGCATTAATACTAGAAATGCAGTTCAAAACAATATTGTATTGAGCAACTCAAAATATACTATCTGCCAGAATCATCTATATTATGTTGGGCCAAAAGTTTTTAATTCTCTTCCACAAAACATTAAAACCATACCGTAGAGTAAAAAAAATATATAGGAAAGTGGTTGATAATAATTTTAGGAAAGCTATGGAGTATAGAAATCTATTTTTGAAGTGATAACTTCTTATGGGAGGGTAAACTGATTTTAGCGTAACGCGTTGAAAGAAGCGTTTATCATAACGCGTTGTTTATCGTTGTTACACGCAGGCGCAGTGAAACATACTAATATCATTTCTCTTCCTCTCTCTCTCTATGCTTTTCCCAATGTAAGTTTTAAGTATATTTGAATTTATTGTGTTATACGGTATCTGGATCTGGATCTGGAAATTTGGGAGGGGCGAGCTAGTGCTCAGCCAGCACTGAGGCCACATATGACCCATTGTGCATCCTCCCGTGTGTAGGGATATCCTCACCTCAGGATGTCACCAGGCCTATTGATTTAAAATAGGTGATGAGGCTCCCGAGGGGGATCTCCCTGACATCGGCTGGTGTAAGCCAATACTCGCCCAACACGAATCTTCTGATTTCAGAAAAAGCAGAGCGGTATTAATCTGTCACTAAATACAATTCATTACTTTTTATTAATTATTAAATATTTATATCCATTTAATATCATAAAAATTAGGTTATTTTCTATATATTCGTATATAAAACTAATTTAATCCCTTTTAATTATAATTTAAATTCATAATTTAAACGGTTCGGTCATCCTCGGCATCTACCGTGGCAGTTGTAGGAGAAGAAATGGTAATTAAATCAAATAGAAATAGGTAAATATTAATACAAATATCTTTGTTTATTTATTTATTTCCTCATTTATTCAAATAATTCGATCATCTATGATTAAATGTCGCTTTTCATTATAGTTTAAATTCATTCTTAAAATGGTCGGCATCCTCGGGAATTCTCGAAACAGGTTGTCTAAGAAGAAATGACAGTCTGATTAGCCTAATTTTAGCATAAAAAAGACGTGTTTTGGTGGTTTTATTTGTGATAAATCTTATAAAAATTTATTATAAAGTTTGTTACTAATGTTATTATTGATAATAAGGAGAAGAATTTAAGTTTTAAGTGTGTTTTAAATAGCAATCAGGTGGTTCCACGTAAAGGGTGGTTGTATTGCGAATTACTACGCGACTGATTAGAAATTTTTGTATCGTAATAAGTGAAAATTATAGTGATAAAAAAAACCGGTTAAAGGAGTTTATTTGTGATAAACATTAAATAAAGTTGTGTTGTAGTGTCTAATTAACGGAAATTACGGTAAGAATTGTGTTATTCAGTAAAAAATTGATCAAAAACTTAGATTACAAAATGATAATTGTGATAAGCCCGCCAAAATTTCTAGTGCTTAAAATCAACGTCAATACATGTTGAACAAAAAAATGGAAGAAAAGGTGAAATCCGATTCTGCTTAAATAATCAGGCCGTTCCACGTAAAGGGTGGCTGTATTGCGAATTACTGCGCGACTGATTAGAAATTTTGAACTGTCAGTAAAAAATTTTTGTATCGTAATTAGTAAAAGTTATAGTGATAAAAAAAATTTCAGAATTTTCAAAATTTTCAAAATATTTAAATTTTTAAATTTATACACATTATCATATTAATGCACATAAAATTTAAGTAATAGGCAAAGTTTTTCTCAAGTCAAAAAATTTCAATATTAAATAGTTCAACTTGGAGTAGTTGAAGTTATCACTTCTGTCGCGCGTCCTGAGACGCACACGTTTTTTTTAATCCTTTGGAATTTTTTATCTTTCATTGTATATTTTGGTAACTTATTATTGTTATTATTTTATATTAACAGGACTTACTTATTTACTAGAATTTATATTATCTTTATTTTTATTACTAAAATATTAGAAAAACTTAAAATATAATGACGCGCACACACAGTATTCTAAATACCATTGTGCGCCGCTAAAACTAGAAGTACAGAATTTGTATTTATATAAGATAGTAATAATTACGGTAAAATGTTTGACTTATTGTAGGTACTATTGCTAATAAATAAATTATTATTTGTCTAGCTTGATTACGTATCTTAAAAATACTTTTAGGATCTTGTGTCCATCCTATATTTTCTTAATATTTCTTAATGGTAAGTGTAATGTTGTTTGTAATTCACAGTATAAAAATGTTAAATTTAGGCAAATCACAAGTTTATTCTAACTGAGAAAAATTCGTTATACAATCGGTATTAGTACAATTTACTCAAATAATTCTTATATTACAATGGACCTAGAAAACAAAAGTTATTAGATACTAGCCCACAGTTTCATTCAAGCATTAAACAAGATTTTATTGAGACGCAAGTAAAATTGTCACGGAATAGTATTTAATTTAATAATTATTTTTGTTTCGTTTCAGTTATTTAGGAGTCGCAAATAAATTTCGCGGTTCGTGACAATACAGTGCGAACTAGGTTACAAAAACTATCAAATGTATTTTTGGATTTGCAATAAAAAAAACTTTCATGTTCTCACTTTTCGTGTAAATTCGCTAGTTGTTGACTGTATAGTAAGCTACTGCTGCTAATTTACGAAAATTTAATTAAACTTTCTAGTTGATCTTTGTTAAACACAGATAATGTACAAATTATTCATTAATATTTAATTGTTGAATAGTTTTTAAAAACTTTTACAAATAATACAAAATATTTTGGTTATATGTGTCTAAAGAAAAAAAAACTAAAATTAATAAATTTAAGTAATATAGGTCAAGAAAGAAAAGCGACGTAAGTGACAACATATCTAAAATATTTTGATAGAATCTTATCTGTATTATAAACTATCACGAATAATATACGAAAACTAATTTTAATAACTTGGTTACTCGATAATAGATGACCTTGACTACGCAGTTACGTACAAGCCAGAATAGAAAATGTCAGATCCGCCTTTCAAAAAATGAAGTCACTTCTGACAAATCCTACTGTATCATTGGATGTTTGATATCAATTCGTAAAAACTTTAATTTACTTTATATGTAGGTACACCTGTACGTAGTTGAAAAGGTTGAAAATCTTTAAAATGAGGGTGTTACAAAGACTGTTAAAAATTTCATGGACAAAATATATGACAAATGAAACAAATATAGACAACTTATGGAATCATTAAAGTACGCAAAACTGCCATTCTGGGACACATTTATCAGGGGAAAAATAGAATTTAATTTACGTCTAAAAAATTGAGGAAAACTTTTTATGATAAAGTCGGCTTAAAAAAAAGTGCTCATGAATAAAAACTTTCGGGACTCGGCAGGCATGGACATACAGTCTCATCTTTAGACAATAACGCACGACAGGGCACAACTTTTCAAAGTTATAAGCCTTTAATTGAAAGAAGGATAAAAAATACGCTGTGACTAGCCTCCCGGCTCCGGTATTAATACGAATCCCGGCTATGAGGTTATTCATGGCCGGGATTTAACATGCATCCCGGCGCGGCTAGGGAACACCGTGTTCGACAATACTCGGATATGAATACCGTATGGGAGAGGGAAGTTTTGAGAACGGCCTATGGACCTTCGCAAATTTAGCACTCCAGCAATGGAATTTTGGGTCGAAAATGACCTTAATCGATAGGTCTCCGTTAGGTCCTTCAAGGTCCCACAATATAACTTTATTAGGTCCCTTTTAGTTTTTTTATTAAATAATTTTTTAAATTTTGGGCACAAAAAAACTACACCTTAGCACCTCATCCATTGCAAAATTGTCGAATATAATCAAAATTGTATTCTTTATCGTTAGGTCCGTATTGGTCCATAATTTTAATTGTTAAATTATGTATTTTATTTGTTTTATTCTCAATCATAAAATAATTAAAACCTGCGCATGCGCACATCATACATAAACAGCGCGAAATTTAAATTGGTCGATCAGAAACTGGACATTTTTAATACTTTTGTCTCAGTGGCTACTGAACTTTGAATACTGTTTTCTCGACTTCTAATGATCGAATCTAAAATTTGTTTTCAAAATACGTGGTTTTTGAAGACAAACATTTTTAAAATATTAATAAATCCATGAATCATACTTTCCAACGTCAAATATAAGAAAAACGAAGAGAATTTTTTTTCCGTTAAACTCGTAAAAATGAATTTAAAAAAATTTCTTGTTATGGTTCTTAAAACTACAACTTATTATCTATCGATTGCAACAAACCGCGTATCGATAGCGACGATAGCGTTAATGTTCATGAAATGAGACAAGATTGAAAAAATATATATATTGAAATTTTGTAGGGCTCCCACATAGACAAATGCCGCCATTTAGAATTTTTGAAATCTGAAAACACCAGCGTTTTCATGTGCCGGACTACTATATTTTCATATATTATGAAGTCGTTATTGTTATTGTAATTATGTTTGTCGCTTAAAAAAACATTTTGCAATTTTTTTTTTCAATTTTTCAAAAATTAAGGATTGAAAAAATATTTTTTAATGTTCTCTATCTCTATGGCTTCTCTATAGAGTCTGGAATGCCACCCGGACAACTTTAATAAAAAAGAGGAAGCGGTCAAGATTAACAAAACATGGTCCCGATAATAAAGGGTGCGAAAACCCTACCCTTAACGAACAACACCGACCAGAACCGATTGAAATCGAAAGCAACTGAGGCCCCACCCACTTCGTTCCCGACGTATAAATACGGGCTCCGATCACGCAGAGCTTATTAGTTCGCAGACTGTCAACCAGGTAGCAACTTCTGAAGATGCCAACCGCTCGTGTTGGCGAAACGTCAAGTCAAAATGACAATCGACGCCGGCCTAACAGCCCAAAAACCATTGATACATTAGACAATGGCCGCGAAAGCCTTTCACAGTTTAAAAATAGAGTCATAAAATTATTTAGAAAAACACTTGTTAAATGTGTTCGAATCAATTTTTTTTGTATAAACTTGAAATTTTAGACTGATAATAATTATGTAAATGTAAATTATTTAGCAGTATTTAAATAAAAAAAAACTAGTGTGGCAGTCAGTGGGACGGCCGGCGGAAGTTATACTTCTATATGATATTCGTGGTGAGCGACTCCAAAAACCTCCTAGTACCGTGTGCACACTCTTTTTGTATCGAATTTGCATAAAATTCCCGGAGACGAGATCCGTCTTAAGCACCAGGTGTTTCGAACACCATCGCTATTATTATAATCGTATTTATCGACTCAAAAAAAGCACCGAGTACCAAGTGTGCACTGATTTCGTACAGAATTTACATAAAACCCCAGGAGAAGCGGTAAATACCCTAGACACCAGGTGCCGCGGAGCCTTTTGGAATCGTGATATTAGTGTTCAGCGACTCCAAAAACCCCGAATATATAAATTGAACCCATTTTCAGCAATACTTACCGAGTTGTAAGTTTTCTCTCTATTGTCTGAATGTACTTTTCGAGTGCAGGAATGCAATTTCGATTTTTACATAATAGAATATAGCGACAAATTTCCTGATACTTTAACGAATCCAATGCAAAAAACGCATTCCGATCCATCTTACGTAACAAAATTCGGAGGTTTTGGTGCTTTATTTCCTCCACTATTTGTAAAAACTCTGTTTATGTATCCAACAACCTTAAAAGCATGGAGCAAAATATACTACAACCATGTGACGATATTTTAGACTACAATACAATACTCATTACTGAATATTATTGTTAATATAAAATGCTAAACTTTATATGTATACTTACGTGACAGAATTATAAAATAATCTGTCAAATAATCATGTGGTCCGTCACTATGATATTCATACATTAGTTCAGACTGTTTTTTGTATATCTATCCCTTTTCAATGTACTGAATGTTTAAACGGTATTCAAAGGACTTATCGTTATGACTTATAACATGTGGTATATATTTTATCTTTGTTTTTACCGACCAATATACCTTATAAGTGTTTCTGTCTCTTTCTTACTCACACCATTACATATGTAATGATTTTTCTCATTTAACTCTACACAATCTTTTTTTACAGGGTGTACGAATAGAAGTATAACTACAAAAATCAGGGATCACGTCTTTAAGATCAAAAACTAAAAAAAAAATATTATAATCAATTACAGTATAACTACAAAATGTAAAATAAATAATATTTCTTGGATACAAAAATATTATAAAATTACATTGCGTAGTGAATAAGTTAGCAAATAATAAAATATCCTTTTTACTTTTAAAACAATAACTTCAAAGGTTAAAAATAGGTAACCATGATTATAAAGTAATTTAAAAAAGCCTTTTTTCTATTAAAAACAGGTTGAAGTTTTCTTTTTAATACTTTTCTTATAAAAACTAATAGAATTTTCTCTTCATAGACACTTTTATCATAAATAACATAATATTAATTTTTGACTTCCAATTTTTTTATGCTTTCCTGTATGTTTCAATTTTTTTATGCAAACAGAACTGATTTACAATTAATTAATCCTTGCTAACGCCAATGGTTTAAAATCGAAACTCGATAACTTGTATTTGCAAGGCCAACAAAATGTTTTCATCTCTCTCGAACGGTATTATCTTTGCTCGACTCACTAGCCGAAATTTCGGCAAATTCGGCATCGACATTGACCCGCAATGGCGGTTGTAGCAACCCGCTCAGTCGGTAAGTGGGTCACCTAGATTCCAAGTGTTTCATTGTCAAGAACCGAGAGAGATCGTTTGACTTGATCAACCTACGTTGGCCATGGCCATAGCTTACTTTGTTCACTTTTGTGTTATAGGTTTAGAACTTTGACAATATACACGTTTTTTTCTTGTCATGTAATGATATAATTAAAATTATTAAATAATTTAGTGTAAATTCAAATGTTTCATATCACCCACTCGACACGGTTTTATTTATTAGAGGTCTATAACTACCCATTTTTGTTTCAATATTACAATATATAGCTGAAGCAATGAACAAAAAATCAAATAGATGTGATGGTTACAGATATTTCCGTACAACAATTAGTTCGGCATTAGGGTTTGCAATCTCGCAGTATTTATTTACAGCTGGAAATTTGCGGAAAATTTGCCTTTCCTGTGGAATTCCGCTGTAATTCTCGTTAAAGAATTAAAGATTTTTATATATGAATATAATTGGGCGATTTTTTTTTATTTTACTTACGCTAATTATAAACAGTTCATATCACCCACTCGACACGGTTTTATTCATTATAGGTCTATAACCACCAATTTTTCTTTAATAATACAATATGTAGCTCTCAAGCAATAAACAAAAAAATCAAAAGGATCTGATCGTTACAGATATTTCCGTACACCAATTAGTTCGGCATTAGGGTTTGCAATCTCGCAGTATTTATTTCCAGCTGGAAATTTGCGGAAAATTTGCCTTTCCTGTGGAATTCCGCTGTAATTTTTGTTAAAGATTTAGGTAAAGATTTTTATATATCTATGAATATAATTAGGCGATTTTTTTTATTTTACTTACGCTAATTATAAACAGTTCATATCACCCACTTAACACGGTTTTATTCATTATAGGGCTATAACCACCAATTTTTCTTTAATAATACAATATGTAGCTCTCAAGCAATGAACAAAAAAATTAAATGGATGTGATCGTTACAGATATTTCCGTACCACAATTAGTTCGGCATTAGGATTTGCAATCTCGCAGTATTTATTTCCAGCTGGAAATTTCCGGAAAATTTTCCTTTCCAGCGGAATTCCGCTGTATTTCTTGTAAAAGCTTTAAAGATTTTTATATATAATTATAATAAGGTGATTTTATTTTTACTTACGCTCATTATAACAGTAATATCATATCACCCACTCGACACGGTTTTATTAATTATAGGTCTATAACCACCAAATTTTGTTTAATAATACAATATGTAGCTAAACAAAAAAATCCAACGAATGTGATCGTTACAGAAATTTTCGAACACCAATTAGGGCACACAGGAGTCCTATCGCCATTTTGTGTGAGCGTTCGTTGTTTTTGTATTTCTTGACACATGTTTCCCCAACATCCTTTGCTCCCAAGTACCTAACACTTTTGCTAGCCAAGTGCAATACTCTTCTTGGTTATGCCGCACTGATGACGGCTAATGAGCCAGAAACATGCATGTCTGCGGTTACCATTCTTACTCGTAATCCTATGATCCTTTTGCGTACATGCCCGTTAATTTACCCCTTTTGTTTATCATAAATATGCATACTTGGCACCCTTTATATATATATATATATATATATATATTATAACATATATGAATAATAATAATATGTTTTGATAATATCAATCACTATGTTATAAAATATTCCTTACCTTTAATTAATTTTAAATTTTAAATATAAATAGTGAATAGGTAAGAATTAACTCAGTGTAATTATTTTCCAATATGATTAATTAAATATGCTACCGGCTATTCCCTTATGTCAAGGTCAGAGTTCAAATATTCAACCAAACTAGATTCAAAATCAGTTAATACACAAATTTGCAATAAAATGACTGTAAAACCGCACTATCCTAGACCAACAATATTTTCTAGGCTTGAATTGCATATAAATTTCTAACCTTTCTAATTCAAAATGTGTCAAACTTCAAAAATACCGTTAATAAACCAAAACATGCATCAAATATATCAAATGAAGTATTCTGACTTGAGTTACTAAACAATTTGGATTAAACTTATCAAAAAAAAATGAATAATAATAATAATAATTTAGTTAAATACATAAAACAGTGAAATAAAAATGTTCATCAAAATTTCAAAAATCAAACACATATAAAACTCTTTATTATAACGAGTGCAAAGTTGTTACCATTTGTGTAAAGCTTCACCCTCTTCTGGAATCAGGATTCTGTTCTTAGGAAAATCTACTTTCTTCCTCCAATACAGCAAAGATTTCAGGAAACTTTATGAAGATCAAATAATCACTTCCTCTTCAAAACCAAGCGATGGATGACTACTATCTTCTCTGGTAAGTGTAATTATGACTTTCTTTCTTGTTAAATATTAATTTAATCTTCTTTAACTCAATTAAAATACAGTTATACCATAAAATGCTCAGCCCCATAAATTGAAATATCTATTTCTTCATAAAATCATATAAATTTCTCTTACCAATTGCTCTCTCTGGTTACCTTGGGATAATCTTGATACTTTAAACTGTTTTAATACTTTCTATTCTCAATACTTTCAAAAAAAAACTCAAAATTTCTACGGAGCAAATTTTTAATACAACTTCTCTTTCAACAACCAGAAAACAAGAGAGTCTATCTTCTACAAACTTCTTAACTAATTATTTATAATATAAATCTTACTAATCTCCTTTTAACTTTCTTTTAACATCATAATTTTTACAAAAAATCTTCATCTAAACTTTTTACATCCTTCCTCTTCAGAAGGGCGAAAACAAGAGAGCTTCTCCCAAATCAACAAAAAAAACAATTGAAAAATTCAACAAACTTAAATCTATACATCTTTTCCATCTAATCGCCTACTAATTTCTTATTTAAATAAAATTATTAACAAAATCTAATTCTAATTCTAAAATCTAATAATTTTCTCTTTTTCAGAATATTTCATTTGGCATTTGAACTATTAATAAATTAGAATATGGTTGGTAAATACGTATTATTTAAAAGTAAGTAGAAGTTTTAACATGTATTTTAACTATTTGTGATGTCTTTTTTTTTTATAATTTAATTTTCTCATTTACTTACACCCCTAATTCATTTAAAATTAATGTTTGATTACTAACGTATTGGCAATTTTATAAACTTTTAATTATCTACTTTACCCATTTATCAATTTCATAATTATCAAAACTTTATATAATGTAGATTAATCATTTTTTTATCTTTAAATAAAAATCTTTGAAATGTATTTGTATTTTTTTTCTTATTATTATATTTTCTTTTTTCTTTTTTAGGAATTATGAAGAAGATGATGATAATCAATCCCAATGTTACTAAATTTGCGCTCTGACTCGAAATAAGAAAATCTCCTTTCTCTACTTTCCATTAGATTTTCCTTCTACATTCTTATTTAATATAACATAGTAACTAATATCATCTCAATATATATATATATATATATATATATATATATATATATAACGAGCCAGAAACATGCATGTCTGCGGTTACCATTCCTACTCGTGACCCTATGATCCTTTTTGCGTACATGCTCATTAATTTGCCTCTTTTATATATACTAGATAATAGATACTAACTACGCCATCTTTCGTCGGCGTCATAGTACTTAATTAAGTAAAAATTGCTCGTTTAAATATATAAGATATTAACTGCGCCGAGATGTCAAAGGTTTATAGAGTTATATGAATAAACATAAACTTCACCGTGGAAATAGACAAATAAGTAAAAATGTATTTTTAAAGGAACTTAAAATTAAAAGTAATATGAATTTTTTTATTCATGACAAAAAAATCTAATTAAAAAAATAAAAGTTTATAACTAACAAATAAAAATAGGGATTGAACGTAGCGGGGTGAAAAATTCAGAGTAATATGATTTTTTTACTCTAAGTCGTCTAAGTCATGACAAAATAAAAAAAAAAATTCTTGTTAAAAAAATTGAAGTTTTTAATTGACAAATAAAAAATAGGGGTTGATCGTAAAGGGGTGTAAACTTAGGGTTGTATGTATTTTTGAATGCTGTCTATAAAAAAATAAAAATAAAAAATTTTGTAGAAAAAATAAAAAATAAAATTTAGGGGTGTACCACCCTTAACATTTAGGGAGATGAAAAAATAGATGTTGTCCGATTCGCCACCCATTTGCACGCTGATTCAAGAAAATCGGTCGAGCCGTTTTGGAGGAGTTCAACATTCTGAACGGCTTCACCCCTGTGTGATAGAACCTACCATTTTAAAATTTCTGTTTTTTGCACTTGGTTAAACACATTTTCTTATTAAAATGTTTAAAACAAGTCTACGTACATTTGCATACAAAATTCATCATAGTAAATAAAAATGTTTTTATTTTATGGAAATAGCTACAGTACTAACTAAAAATAAGTTTTATTATTTTTTTAGTAATTCTTTGTAAAAAACATCAAATAGAAACTCGTGATTTGTTCCAGAATTATTAACATATGTTATTGATAGAATGTGCAAATAAGTAGGTATGCAGCAAAACATATTTTATCTACTCTACCTCATATTATGTATCAATTTTTAGTTCGAGAAAACTGTCATTATAGACAGCAGTGCGTGAAGGATTGAAAGTGTGCGTGAAGTAACAATGTATTTTAAATGGGATTTACTTTTTCGCACTGTTTTTGACACACCTTCATATAATCAAATATCCTTAGCATTCGCGTTGTCATGGTGTTGCTATAAGAGCATTACATTTCAACCAAAGTCATTCTGACAGTTTTGTAGTTTAAATTTTCAAATGTAAATTTCTAATTATTTTTTATTTGTTTATCGTAGATAAAATATTGTATGAAACTGTGCGTGAAGTGCTTTTTGCGCACTTACGCGATATATAGCACTTGCTTCGCTCGTGCTCTAAACATCGCGTGCGTGCGCAAAAAGCATACTTCACGAACTGTTTCATAAATAACTATTGATTACTTATTGTCTTATACTACTTTGCTTTTATCTTTTGAGAAGTCTATTCTTTATTGATTAATTTAAATCAAATTGTCAATCAAACCCATTCAAAACTCATAGAATTTTTATGAGTAGCCGGACCCAATCACTAATAAAATTTTAATCTGGTCTACACGCGAATTCGTTAAAAATTGCACAATAGCCATTCACTACGTAATTGCAAATCAATCAGTTTGAAGGTGGTTTAAGTTATTATAAAAAGTGACTAAGTAGGCGTGTCAAATATTTAAATACGTCAGGGTCCTAAAAAAGTAACAACTTAACTTTAGTATTGAAATAAAATTAACACCTTAGGTATACAAAAAAACGGTGTAAGATAAACGTATTAAAGAGGATAATACTAAATTTAAAGTTTCAATCTTGCTAACATTTATATAGCCCAAGATTTTTATGCTTAATATTTTTAACAGATTGGTATAACCATAATATATAATAGGTGCGTCGAGGAATCCTTACAGAGGAGAATATTGACAGGAGAATACGTATTAGTCCACCGCGCACAACACTTTTTTTAAAATGAATTATACATATTGTTATGATTTACAATCACCAAATATATATATTGTTGTTGGACTCCTCAGGGTGGGTTCATCGATTAGCATTAACTAAAATTTCATTTTTCATTTTATACAACATTTAATATAACATTTTAACATTCAATACAATTGTATAATACAATACAATAAAATTTGTTTAATCAAAAACTTATAACTACTCTTAATTTCTAATAATTTTGCCCCTTTTTCTAAAATCCCTCTAATAATTATTTCTATTATAAAATAATACTATCAGCTGATACCACCTTCATAACAGAAATACTTATCTTAATGTAAATTCTTCTTATAATCTCCAAATGATAATTTCAATCTATGTATTTATGTTTAATTCCAATTGCCACATTCTACTCCATATTCTCGTTCTATTTAACTATATTAACGATACTTTCTCCATTATTCCATGATATTCAATTTTATATTTTTTTAATTACAATTCATGTGACATCCGTAAAATTTCTTTGACTCAAATAATTCAATCATCAAACAATCATCAATAATCAATAATCCCCATTAACAACGTAGCAACCCCTTTTATACCTTTTTTTTTTAAATTATTTTCTATCATTACTTGATAACTTCCATAGATTGACATTATCAAATTTTATATCTCGTTAGTCTTAAACATCCAATTCAATTTTTATTTATCTATATCTAACATTCATTATTCCTATATTTTTTATTTAATTTTATAACTTTTATTTATTTTATTTTATTAATTTCGTCCCCCTTTTTCTGATATTTTCCCATTATTTATTTTCCTATTTATTTTTAATTTTAATCTTAATTTTATATCAATCCTATTTTCTTTTAATTAACTTATTTTTTTTTCTTTTTTTATAATTATACATTATATCCTTCCAAATCTTCTTTAATCTTGTTTTAATCTTATTACATATTTCAAAATAATTTATATCATCATCTTCGTATGTTTTATTCTTAAACTTATTTATTCTTATTGTCATACTTAGATTCAGTTTTATATTTAATTTTATTAATATAATAATATAATTTATTTTTATATTTATTATCACCAACTTCATATATTTTAGTTTCATATTTTATTACTTCACTTTTATAATATTTATCTTTTTCATTCTTCTTATCCTCTTCATATTTATTATTTAATTTTAATTTCATAATTTCATATTCTTGTTTCATTTTGTTTTTATATGTCTTATATTCTTTATAATATTTATTTTTACTTTTTCCTTCCTGTATGATGTATTGAAAAATATTTTTTTTTTATATCGACACATAGGTTTATTTTTATTTATATTTCTGTCATACATTTCTTTTAATAGATGTGTGTCTTCATTTTCAGGTTTAAACTGTTTATAATCCCCTATAACATTTATCTCAGGAGATTGGGTTTCCTGGTCATTATAAATTATTGATTTGTCATTCATTGTTTTTATATCTTCTGTTTTCATTTCTTCTTCAAATTCATCTTTATTTTGGGTCATCACTTCTTTGAAAATATTTTTTATTTCTTTTTTAATTTCACTTTTAATATTCTTAATATCTAATTTTATGCCTTCTATATTTTCTTTTAAAATCTTTAACACTTCCTTATCTTCTTTTCTATAATTTTCTTGTTTTCTACTATTTTCAACAAATTTTTCATCCATTTTTCTAATATTTTCATCCATTTTATTTTCCATTTTTCTACTAATTTCATCCATTTTATTTTCCATTTTTTCCAAAAATTTAAACATTCTCTCCATCTCTGTTTCTTGATGTGGTTTTGAACTAGTAGCATCTCCTATCACATCTACATTTACAAACTGAATAGTTGTGTTTTCTTCTCCTTCCGAAGATCCATCATTTTCCCTTATACCAATATTTTCTATTGTTTCATCTACATCTTGTCCTATACCATCATTACTTTTTGTTTCATGCCTATTTTCACTGTATTCTTGTATTCCATTTTCTCTCCTTCTATTTCTTCTATTTTGTCTTGTATCCATTTTATTTAAGTATTTTTAAGTATTTTATTTTTAATTTAAAATATCAATTTGTTATATTTATTTACTTTATATGTAGATTTTAAAAAAAAATTCTTTAACTTTATGGTCTTTATGTATATACAAATATTATTAAGATTCTCACCTTATCCCCTTATTTCTATTATAATTTGTATTATGTTGTATTTCAATGCTTCACTGCTCTAGTCTGCTAATCACACTTCTGTCTATTTCACCCTCTCAATATACTGCTTTCTGCAAACTGGACTACTCTATTTAACTGCTTTACTTGGGCCCACGTTGGCTCGTCAAATTTTGTTATGGACTATGTTTTCTTCGTTTCTTGCCCCCCGTTGGATCGACAATTTTGTTATTTATTGTTGTTGGACTCTTCAGGGTGGGTTCATCGATTAGCATGAACTAAAATTTCATTTTTCATTTTATACAACATTTAATATAACATTTTAACATTCAATACAATTGTATAATACAATACAATAAAATTTGTTCAATCAAAAACTTACAACTACTCTTAATTTCTAATAATTTTGCCCCTTTTTCTAAAATCCCTCTAATAATTATTTCTATTATAAAATAATACTATCAGCTGATACCACCTTCATAACAGAAATACTTATCTTAATGTAAATTCTTCTTATAATCTCCAAATGATACTTTCAATCTATGTACTTTATTTTTAATTCCAATTTCCACATTCTACTCCATATTCTCTTTCTATTTAACTATATTAACGATACTTTCTCCATTATACCATTATATTAAATTCTATATTTTTTTTAATTACAATTCATGTGACATCCGTAAAATTTCTTTGTCTCAAATAAATCAATCATCAAACAATCATCAATAATTAATAATCCCCTTAACAACGTACCAACCCTTTTTATACCCTTTTTTTTTTCAATTATTTTCTATCATTACTTGATAACTTCCATAGATTGACATTATCAAATTTTATATCTCGTTAGTCTTAAACATATTTACACTATACATAAAAACCAACTAGTTAATACCATAACAATATGTACTTGAACCTTTGTGTATAGCTTCCTATTGACGAGTCCAACAAAGTTTAAAATTATCTAAATTTAAAACTGCTGCTTTTTCGAACTAGAAACAAACGTAATAATTAAGCTGTCGGACAGCAAAAACGCAGCAATAAATTTGTCGAACAATGTGAGCATTTGATTATAAACAAAATGTGTACAAATGAATTATATATATAATATATGTATATAATTCATTTTTACTTAATTTGTTCATAATTAAGTATTAAATCAAATGCTCACATTGTCCGACAAATTTATTGCTGCGTTTTTGATGTCCGACAGCTTAAATATTACGTTTGTTTCTAGTTCGAAAAAGCAGCAGTTTTAAATTTAGATAATTTCAAACTTTGTTGGACTCGTCAATAGGAAGCTATACACAAAGTTTCAAGTATGTATTAATCATTTTAAAAAAAGTGTTCTGTGCGGTGGACTATATAGGACATTTACTCCACTCGAAAATAGATTAGGTTGGAATAATAAAAAATACCCTCATTTACATAGCAAAAACTTAAAAACGACATTATATTTATTACTAATAATTCTCTTAAATTGTCAAATTAGATATCACTTTCTCCGTTGGTGTTGGTTCAAGAAACAAAAAGAAATTTGAAGGAAATGATTCGGAACGAAATGGGCATTCCATGTTAAAAATACAAGTCGCATAATATCGTATAATTATATAGGAAATGATTTCATTTTTTTAAACGGTTAATTTTGAAGTAGGTTGTAATGTAAGTAGAAGAAAGTGCATGTTTACTATAAATTAATACTTTTGTAATTTGTTGTTACACGCACGTAAATATTTCCCGTCTTGGTGATCTTAACATAATGAATGCCTAGGTGAAATTCTGAGATTACTAAAACAAAATTAATTAGACTATATTTCAGAAATTATTATTATTAACTATTAACTGTCATATAACTGTTACCTATCCATATAGATATCTATAGTTTATCATCATAACAGGTACCTACCTGGATGACCGGCTTTCTCTAATCATAAATCATAAGACATTTCCGAAATTATTATACCCTAACAAACATCTTATGTGGGAAAAAGATGTGTGTTACCTATGTGAAATATTGAAATTTTTTTTAGTTCTGGCCTGGATTTTAGATACACCAACAAAAGCAAAACAATCTGTTGAGAGTTGTAATATCAAAGTTTTATTGGTTATTATAGTCTTTGTATTTTGATTAGAGCAATTTATAGTTGTATATACTGGTTCGGCAATAAGCACTAGCCAAATATTTTCGCCAAGTTTTTGGATGTTGTATCCCTGTCCATAAATCAAAGTGCTTTCACAATTTGTAGGTACGGTTTTGAGATTTCTAAAAAGCTGTAGTTGTAAAGTTCATGACACAATTTTTGGTAAGGTGTTATTTGCTTACACGCACGTGGGTTTTTGACAGCAACATATGTTAAAGAATCATCATCTCTTGCAATAAATGTTTCAGTTATTTTTAAAATATGGTGACACCTGTTCTATTGTCATATATTGGTATAGGGTACAAATAAAATAGGGTGAAACTTTGGGGTTCTTAGAGGGATTTTTAGGAAAAATAATAAATCAGTATTAGTTTCGTATGCTTAAAATTCAATTATATGAAGATATTGAGAGATTTTTGACAATTTTATAGGTAACTAGCTGACCCGGCGGACTTCGTACCGCTTAAAACTGATGTCTTTTTTGTTTTTTTTTCAAATTTTTACGAACTTATTTTGTTTTCAATTTTTTTTTGATTTTTTTTGATTTTATCGTTTTCATCATATTTTCTCGTAAGTTATTAGGTGTATACTATTTTTTATTATATTTTGTAATTTATCGAATAAATATATTAGTTAGCAACTGCGACCCCTTAACGTCATATTATTTAATTTAGCAAGAATTTATTGAAATATGTGAGATATAAACTGCGCCACCTTCTGGTGGCGTCATAAAACTTAAGTAAGAATTACTCGTTTAAATATATGTGATATTAACTGCTCCACCTTACGGTGGCGCCATAGTACTTTATTAAGTCGTAATTGCTAGTTTAAATATATAAGATATTAACTGCGCCACCTTACGGTGGCCTACTTAGGGTTGGAAGTTTATTACTGAACCGCTAGATGGCGTTGAAAAAGCTAGTTTTTGAGATTTTCTGAATAACAATTTTTTTTAGTTTTCGTAAAAAATAAAAAAATATTTTTTTTAATAAAAAGTATCCTATGTTACTTCTAATGGCTCCAAGAATATGTGTACAAAGTTTCATGATGATCGGTTGAGTAGTTTTCGCGTGAAAGCGTAACAAACAAACTTACATTCACATTTATAATATTAGTAGGGACAGGGATAGGGATGTATAGGTCATATTACTATTCTATAAATATTTCATTATCAAAATCGCGTTCATAAACATCGATTACAATTAAATTAAAGAATAAGTTAATTAATGAATTCAGTGAAATTTGAATGAAATATAAGTTAATTCTATTAAATGGTAACTAACACTTACCGTTTACTTGATAACACACTAATCACTTTTTATTAAACTGTATAGTTTCAAAGCACATACCACAACTTTTTATGTTAAAACCACAGTTAAAACTTTTCAATAATTAAAACTGAATTTAAATGTCATCTCAACAATGCACATCATCCTTGATATTGCAAAAATATTAAGTCACACAACGCTGTGATTGATCATAGAGAGGATTGTTTCCTTGTTAACAAAATCAAGGGTAGTTGTATCTAAAAACTTTCTAAAATAGTTTATTTTATTAACAGTTAAAATTAAAATATTAATTACTGTTTTCACATGTAAAAACAAAAAAAAAAACAAAAAAAAACTTCTGGCGTAATCGATCCCATGACGATAACCCAACCGAAATGTCATAATTAGCCGCTGATCCAAATTAGCTACTAAACTAAGACCTTACATAAAGACTTTCAAAATGATAATATCATATTTAATATAATAACAATTCAATAAACAAATAATTTGCAATAAAACAATATTGCGACTACAAATTAAAATGTAAGCTATCCTATCTTTCAAGTTGGATCAAACTGCACACGGTGTGTAAATTTGATTAAAATCGGTTTAGTAGTTTAGGAGTCCATTGCGGACAAACAACGTGACACGTAATTTATATATATTAAGATGGTAGATTTCTCCTTTCTAAATTCTGAGAAATTACTTTTAATGATGAAATTAGCTCTACAGGCTCAATGATGGAGCTATGAAGTATCTTTAGACGAGCACATATAATAGAATTTAAAATGTCATTTACAGAATTTTCTGAGATTAAGATTAAGAATTTTGATTAATTTTTCGCAGATTTTAAGCGACTTTATTTTTGTATCAATATAAATTATTTCACTGTTTGTTTGTAAAAGCGTTTCCTCAATTTTTCCTATATCATCATTAAATGTTTTTTCGATAATTTTTAGTTGTTGAACAGTTGTATTAAAATCATTAAGAACTGAAGCGGTTACTGAAATTTGTTTTTTCATTAGATTCTCAATTTGATGCTGGTTGTTTTTTAATTGTTCGATACATTTGTTATAATATTTGCCATCGGATGCATCGAGATTTCCAGTTATTGCTTTGAATATGCTTCCCGCGCCGTTAATAAGTCCGCGTTTTTGTCTCTTACTGTTAAATGTAATTTCGTTAAATTTAGTTTTTATTGATTTCGAAAGTTGAATAAGTATAGAAGCTCCCTTTGAGGGAGGTGATATTTTTATGCACGGTAATGTCCATGCAATGTTTGCTATAACTATTTTGGATTCATCGTAATAATACACTCCAACTGTATTTTCCATTGGTTCTAATATGTATTGACAAGGCTGTTCCGATCAGCAAGAGAAACCTGAAAATAAATTAATTTTCAAAATAGGGTGTCATCAAAATTATATTTTGATTTTAGTTTCGTTTCCAGATTTAGAACAGTAGCTGAATTTTTATGAATTTCTAAAATTTCAAAAGGTCCTTTAAATTTATTTCCTAATTCATTTTTTATTTGGGTTTCTTTAATATATACTCGGTCTCCAATTTTATAGTCTGGTGTATTTTTGGATGCTGTTTGGTCAAAGCGTTCTTTTGCTTTTTCTTTCTGCCGTGTATTTTTGTTCTTGCGATTTTGTAGTAATATGATATGCGATTATATCTCGTTTATATTTTCTCATTAGCTGTTCTTGGTTGTACAGAGTTTCGGGTGGTCTGCTGGACGTGTGTCCGAAAATTAACTCATATGGAATAAATCCATGAGTCTTATTTTTTGAATTGTTATACGATATTATAGCACATAGTAAGGCATTAAAGGGGTGCTCGTTAGGGTTTTCTGCAACGAATGCATGTATCATATCTAAGAGAGTTGCATAAAATCTCTCTACAGATCCATTTGATTGAGGGTGACCGACGCTTAAAAAAGAAAGTTTAATATCGTAGATTAGACACAGATCTCTAAGCATTGCGTTGTCAAATTCTCTACCACAATCAAAGTGGATTCGAAGGGGTATTCCAAAATGATGAAAATATATCATAAGTGTATTTACAATGGATTTGGCTGTTTTATCTCCTAGAGGGTAGGCTTGAGAAAATTTAGTTAGCTCATCTTGAATGGTAAGAGCAAGGTTTCTTTGAGGTACTTCGAGAATGTCTATGTTTATTCTTTCAAAAGGGGTTTTTGGGGTTTCTGTTATTACTAGAGGGGATTCGTTAAATTTTTTCTGTACGTCTTTGTTGTTTGACAGATCTTACACGATTTAATATAATTTTCATCATCTTTAGTTAAACCAGTCCAATTATATTTTTGTCTTATTCGTCAAATTGTTTCGTTGATATCCCTATGGAGATGGGTTTTACCTCGGTGATATTGTTCTAGTATTAAAGGAATTTGGTCGGACTCGGGTGTTTGACTTACATTTTGACAAACTTTTAGCGTTAAGTCAATTTCAGATACTATAAAGGATAAAACTTCCAAAATGGGTAGGTCAGTGTTTTTTCTACAAAATAAGTTTTCGAAGGTTTAAACACATGTCGGCCTCTATACAGCGATATAAAAAGATTTTCAATAATTGAGTGATAATCGTAATGAAGAGCTATAATAAAGTATGTCCGATTTTTCACTGTTTTGCTTGATAAGACATTAATTGTTAAATCAGAAATATCTGCATTTTCTTCAAATATGTCTTCGATTACTGTATTATGAAGGTCTTCCAATGTTTTGGCTTTGAAGAAGGTTACTATGTTTTTATCTGACTAACTGACAACTTGAAAACTCTATTTTTGAATAATCGATCATCGATTTTTTCTGATATAGATCCAAGAAGGTTGTTGCTTCTGAAGCTTCTTCTTTGTTTCAGTCTCCTCTTCTTTTGTAATATTTTTGCCAGAATAGCCAGCAACTTCTTTAGTTTCATGGATTGCATAACAGTTTGCTGTTTTATGCGTGTTTTTATTTTTGTCTATTTTGATTGGATAAAGAGCATCGCCATTTTTATTGAAACCACTAGGTTTGTATATAATTTGATAGTTGTATTCCTCTAATTTGAGACACCACCTTGCCAAACGACTTCCGTGGTCTTTAATTAAGAAAAGCCATGTCAAATGACAGTGATCTGTTATTATGGTGAACTTTTTCCCAAAGAGGTAAGGGCGGAAATGTTTTACAGCCCATAGATAGTAGTTCTCGCTCTTTGGTCGAATATTTGGTTTCACTTTTACAAAGTGTTCTTGAGGCGTAAGCTATCAGTAAGTCTTGTCCAACTGGACCTGGAGATAGTACCGCTTCAATAGCGTACGAACTGGCATCTGTTGTAAGTAGAAATGGTTCGTCAAAATTAGGATAAATAAGAATAGGGCTCGACATCAGAGCGCTTTTCAGTTTTTGAAAGGATTCTACACATTCGGGGTCAAAATTAAAAGGAACATCTTTTTGAATTAAGTTAGTTAGTGGTTTGAAAATTTTGGTAAAGTTAGGTATAAATCTTCTATAGTATCAAGCGAGTCCTAAAAAGGATTTAATATCTTTTTGGTTTGTTGGTTGGGGAAAATTTTCTATACAGCTTATTTTTTCTAGATTGGGTTTTACTCCGTCTTCTGTTATGATATGACCTAAGTAGGCCACTTCCTTCCTTAAAAACTTGCATTTATCTGGCTGTATCTTTATGATGGCTTTTCTTAATCTTTCAAAAACTTCTGTGAGTCTTAAAATATATTCAGTAATGGTGAATGAATAGATGATAGTATTATCCATGTAGACAAGACATCTTTCGTTTTGTATTCCTACTAGAATATTGTCCATCACTCTTAGAAATGTTAATGGGGCGTTCTTTAACCCGAGCCGTATTCGAACAAATGACCGTTTTTAACAGTAAAAGCTGTTTTGGGGATGTCTCTTGGATCGATTTCGATTTGATGGAACCCTGACACCAAGACTAAGGTAGTGAAATAGTGGCACCTGCCAAGCTGATCCAATAAGTCTAATATATTTGGCAATGGGTATTTGTCATTTATGGCTACCTTGTTTAGTTTTCTATAGTCCACTACAACACGCCATTTTGGTTTTCCGGACGCATTGATCTTTTTTGGTACTACCCATACTGGGAAATTCCAAGGTGAACAGGATGGTCAGACTATTTTAACATTTTATTTAATTGTTCTTTCACTTTTTGTTTGTGGACTTGAGGATATCGATATGATTTTGTGAATATTGGTCTTGTATCGTTATGTCTATGGTGTGTTTGATTTCATTGGTAAATGTTAGATGATCACCTTCTAGATAAAAGATGTCGGAAAATTCCAAGCAGAGTTGTTTAATTTCATCATTTTCTACTTCATTTAAATTTAAATGGTCTAAACGTAATTGATTTTTAATTTCGAAATTCCGATTCGGCTGTACCGAATATTCGTCTTTGCAATTGAAATTGTATATTCCGTTTAGTATTAGAGGTTCGAGTTCCATATTTAAATAATTGACAGTTTTATTTATAGCATTTATATTTAACACCGAAGTAAGGAATTCACCTTTTTCATTTATTTTGACTATTGCACTTGGTAGTCGAACCTTATTCTCTATTTCTTGATTTACTAAAATTGCTTCTGTGTTTCTGAGATTACATTTTAATTTAAAGATTTGTTCTGTTCGGGGTCCAATTGTACCTACTACGTAATTGTAAAGGCTATCAATCTTTCGTGGAATATTTTTATATTCAGAGTTTGTAGAGTTATTGATACGACGATTTTCTGAAGTTTCACAATTTATGGTTGGTTGTTGTAGGTCATGTTTAGTTTCGTCATGAATTTTATTTAAAGGTATAGTCTTAAAGTCTGTAATAAGTTGTTTATTTTTTAAGTCAATTATGCAGTTATAATGTTCTAAGAAATCTGATCCTAGTATTCCGTCGAATTAAATGTTAAGGTTGCAAATGTATACTTTATGTGGATCATCATTTGAGAAGAATGGAATTAATAATGACTCATTTATTATTATCTGTTCGTTTGTTATACCTTGAATAACTACATTTTCGATTTTTAAAATTTGAACAAGTTGCAGGTTTAAAAATTGAGATTTCAGCCCAGTGTCAATTAATAATTTAAAACTATTGGTAGCATCTTTAAGGTAATATAAATTTTTTGAATTTACTGGAAACGTTGAATTTAGAGAAATTTCTGCTGGAGGAAAAGTAAATTGGGGTTTGTATCTGTCAAATTCAGTGTTTGGATTTGTGTTTGCATATGTGTTACCGAATTGTTTCGATCTAATGTCGGAGGGGTAGAAGGTAAAAGAGCCTGCTGAAAATCCTGATTTTCAAAATTTGATATATTTGGTAAATCATTGGTGAATTCGAATTCATTAGAGTATTGATCGAGATTTTGACTAGATATTTGTTGTAAAATGATCAGGCTGATCGTATTCATTGTTATATGTTTTAAAGTTTCATATTTTCATATTGATCGAAGTCATTAAGAGAATTGTAATCGTAATAAAGGTCGATTCCATTATCGGAATAATAATTATCAACGTTTTGCTCTTAAATTATGAGTCATAATCATTGCAAAGGTACAAGGGTTGATTTTAATTCATGTGGTAAGTTCGGGGTTGATTTTTGTGATAATTATTATAATTTGGATTTGGTTGAATAACTGATGGTCTTGGTCTTGGAGGATTCTGTTGAGATGGACCTTGAGGATGAGTCCTAAGATGTTGTTGTTGGTTTTGAGAATTATTTTGAAAGTTTGGTGGTTATGTCGTTCTTGAATAATTTTGAAGATTATTAAACGAACCTTGTTCGTTGTTTGTCACTGTCGTATAAGGCATTCGTTATTTGTATATCCTGTTTGTTTACAAAATGAACATTGTTTAATACCCGTAGGTGGATTTAGTTTACGTAAAGGTGTACTTAAGTTTCTTTGGGTTGAAATTTTTGATTTTCAAAATACGACAACTGGAATTCTCGTTTGGCCCTATTTGTTGCTATTAATATACTCGTTGGGTTACTTGCTCGTACTATCTTTTCGATTTTTGGTTCTAACCCAGTAAGTAAAGTATTTAAAACTAGAGAATCAACAAGATTAGTTTGTGCAATTTTTTGTTCAACGGAAAAAGCAATTTGTTGGTTAATAGATGCATGCGTTTTTGCTTCATGAGTTTGAAGTCTAGCTCTAAATGAAAGAGGTGTTTCGTTATTCGGCTGTTGCATTCTTTGAAGGTCTTGAGTAAGTGAATTTAAATCACGAGAGTCTAATAAATTTCTAATTTCTTCAAATGTATTTGGGTCGCGTGAATATAATTAGTTCAGACGCTCGGACTTTTAGTTTATTTTTAATATGAAGAGTAAGCAATATTTTTTGATTGCCGATTGCCATGTTTAAAGCTGTTTTACAAGCATCAATAAAACTGTTTAGAAAAATTTGGTTAACGTCAAATTCTGGTCCCATTGCCAAAATTTCAGATAATTTATAAGGTTCTATAGAATGAGTTGGATCTGAAAAACTGCCGGTATTGGTAGTGTTGCCTGTATAGGCGTTACTGTTGGCAGTGTTTCGAGTATCTACCATTTTAAATGTTTTAGAGAAATATTAATATAAAGGGAGTATAAAATAAAAATTATAAAAATACAGATAAATGACAGATGAAATCCAGATCCGTAAGCTGTGCTACACCAGGTTGCTTCTTCCCGATGCCGGTTAGACCGTCTAAGGTTGAAAATATTGTGCTTGAACGTTGTTCTTCCTTAAAGGTTTAGGAACCACCACACCTAGTAAGGAATGTCCGTGTTCTAAATGCGAATCGACACTGGGTGAGGAATGTCCGTGTTCCAAATGTTATTCTCTTTCATTACTTGGTTAGGGTCACCCGTTTTCTAAATTCGAAGTTCGGCACTTAGTTTGGATCACCCATGTGTTCCAGATGCGTTAGAGGAATCCTACTGACTGCGCCACTGTTAAATCGGTGAAAACAGAAAAGACTTTTTAAAAAATATTATTATTTTAATTAACCGTAAACCGGATTATTATATTTAAATTATAAAAATGAGTTACAATAATTATAATGAATTTATTGTGAAGATTGAATAGTAACTGAGTATATAAAATCAGTTACCTAAATTTATAAGTTTTTAAGTTTACCGTCAGCAATTTTGAAGTTCATTCCCATGGGAAATGCAATTCAGTAATTTAATATAAAAAGGTAATATGATATGAAATATGAATAGTGGTGTATCCGTTTTGTATACTCAGTGAAAATTCTAATATAACAAATATATATTGATATGGATCATCCTTCTGAAACACCCTTCTTCAATAAAATTATCAGTCGTGGTTTCCAAGATTTCCAAACTAGTTGTCTTAAAACATAAATTTTATAAATATAAAAAAAAATTATCTTCTTTTTAAATCTTTCTTCTTCCGTTGTTTAACTCTTTCTCTATATCTTCCTCTTCCTACTACTTTCCAACTCCTTCTTGCTCTATTGTCTTTATATTTACCTCTTGGCTTTCTGCTCTCTTCAAATTTCCAATTCTTTGTTTTTTTGTACCTTCAAAGTTCTGTTTACTTTTTACTCTTTTCTATAACTTAATTATTCTTTTCTTTGACTATGTATCAAATTCAATTGTACTTTTCTTTTAATGACAAATTTTTTTCAAATTCCATGACAATTTAATCAATAATCCTCTCAACAACGTAACAACTCAAAAACAAAATAATTTTTTACCAAAAAAACATCTAAATAAATTGAAGGAACATGCACCATAAAGAAAAATCCATATCAATATATATATATATATATATATATATATATATATATATATATATATATATATATATATATATATATATATATATAAAACGAACAGAGCGTTTTGTGACAGTCCAAAAATGTCCAAAGATGATACATAACGTATCTATAATGCCATACTGTCAAAAGTAATAATTTCAGTTTTAAACTGAAATGGTGTCGATTAGAAATTTCTAACACTTTAAAAGACACCTTGAATGCTGCGATATAAATAGATATAAATATCATTCAACCTATATCAGGGCAAAACCAAACTACAGACACGTGTTTCGCTCTTATTTGAGCTCGTCAGTGTAGTACAGGCTATGTCTCTCAAGTCACTAATCAAGAGACATCCCTGCTATAAATTGAACGATATCTATAGATGTCAAATGCGAAACTGATAAACAGTCGCAAGTGGTTCCATCTTCACTCCAAAAATGGTATTTCAGTTGTAGCTTTGCATCTTGTATATAACCTTAGGCAAGGTAAAGTGATAAAACGAACAGAGCGTTTTGTGACAGTCCAAAAATGTCCAAAGATGATACATAACGTATCTATAATGCCATACTGTCAAAAGTAATAATTTCAGTTTTAAACTGAAATGGTGTCGGTTAGAAATTTCTAACACTTTAAAAGACACCTTGAATGCTGCGATATAAATAGATATAAATATCATTCAACCTATATCAGGGCAAAACCAAACTACAGACACGTGTTTCGCTCTTATTTGAGCTCTTCAGTGTTAGAAATTTCTAACCGACACCATTTCAGTTTAAAACTGAAATTATTACTTTTGACAGTATGGCATTATAGATACGTTATGTATCATCTTTGGATATATATATATATATATATATATATATATATATATATATATATATATATATATATATATATATATATATATATTGAAATGGATCCTCCTTCCGGAACACCCTCTTTCAATAAAATTATCGGTCGTGGATTCAAGAATTTTTAAATTGATTGTCCTAAAATAACTTTTAAAAAATATAAATAAAAAAATAAATTATCTTCTTTTAAATCTTTCTACTTCCGTTTTTCCACTCTTTCTCTATATCTTCCTCTTCCAACTACTTTCCAACTCCTTCTTGCTGCTGCCTTTCCATCTATTTAATACCTTTCTGCTGCTCAACTCTTTCTCTATACTTTCCTCTTCCTACAATTTTCCAACTCCTTCTTGCTACCGCCTTTCTACTTATCTATCACCTTTCTGCTCTCTTAAAATTTCCAACTCTCTGCTTTTCTATATCTTTCAAGTTTTGGTTTCTTTGTATTTTATTATTCTTTTAATTATTTATTACTATTATGTTTTTATTTTAATTTAAATTCAAATGCTTTCATTTACAATCGTTTTATTTTATGACATTTTTCAAATTAACTCAATGACAATCTAATCAACAACAATCCTAACAACATAACATATGAACTAAACAAAACAAATACCATATCAAAAAAAATACTTAATCCAGACAACCGATTTAAAAATCATGAACACGTTCCAACATTTCACTGAAAGAACATGCACCACGAAGAAAAATCCATATCAATATATATATATATATATATAACTTGCTATGAATATTTATTATAAGTTAATATGCCATAAATAAACTTTGCCTTTAAATTTATAATTCAAGAAAAATAAAATTTTATTAAAATTTTTATATAGGCAAATTGTTTTTTAGATTTTTAAATATTGTAAATTTATTTTATATTTCCCGACAATGACTCTTTACTCATGGAATGCTTCTCCACGCCTAGGATTGTCTCCACTCCAGGACTGAATATGACTATCTCCAAAAACCATAAAACTAGTTCAAACCTCTAGATAATCTGCTAATTATGGGAACTGCTATACAGGTACGTAAATTCTGATACTTTCAATATATTATCAACTATTATACGCTTCTAAATTCAATCAAAATTCATCTCGTACAATTTACTGCTTTGCTCTTGCCTTTCTGGACTTTATTTTTAATTATAAATCAAAATCTCTGCTTACCACATGTATTCAATAACTTCTTCTTTGCTTTAGTAATATTTTTATATTAATCAAACTCTTTTATCTCAATATGTTTCAATAAAAACGCAAAGTCAAACAGGAACAAAATTTAATACATCTTTCTTCTTCAACGATCAAAAACAAGAGAACGATTACAAAATCAACAACTAGACAATTGAATAATATAACAAACTTAAACTACCTATCTATACATCATTCAAAGCTTATTTTTATTAAAGTAGGCCTTGTTAGGGTGATGAATTTCGCCCTGTATATTTAATCTTATTCTCAGTTGTAAATGCGCTGTTGTCACGTCCTCAATAAAATCATAGTGTTAGTGACAATAAATAAAATAACAATTGTGTACTCCATTTCAGCGCCATCAAATCATTAAAAATTAGTACTTTCACAAAAAACGAAAATCGTCAATTTAGAAATATATTTTTAGATATAATGAATGCATTTACAAAATAATAGTACTTAATTAAATGAAAGCAAACAATAAAAACATTTACAAAAAAGTCTTCATTTGCAATTAGGAACAAATTTTCTATGTCTATATATCGGTATTATAAAATAGGTTTTACAACAAACATTTAAATTGGACCAGCTATAAATGAGAAAATACAAAATATTTCATTTTGTCGATAAGTATTACAGCAGATATATATTGAAGAATAATTTTTCGTGGAGCTTTCCAGGTAGTGCGGGATTATGACATACCAATTGGTTTCAGCTATTTTGATAAGATAAATATTCCCACAAAATGTTATGCTTCAAATAATGGAAATCCGTTTAATATGTGTTCAATAGCTACAGTGCAATAATTCAGCAGAAAAGCAGATACACTAATGGTAAAATAAGCAAAGTAAAAAAAATGAAACATACAACATTAAAAAAAACATATAAACAACAAAAATTGGAGTAACAGATTTGGTTAAAACTATTGTCACGTTCATCTATTCGTTATGTATTTTCAATTCACCTCTAGTATCAAAGGTAAAATGTTGTCAAGTGAACAGTTTTTCCTGTAATAAGTCCAATCCGTCAAAATAATTTCTTCTGTGTCTACAAAATTTTTTTTTACATGTCTGGTGTACACATTGTCTTAAAGCTTCTGTCCAAGTTTTGTCCGAATATAAAAATGCAAAATAGAGGTAATCGAAGTAAATCATGTCTATGTTAGTTTAATATTTCATCTACTACATATTATTATGTCTTATCGGTGCTTCTGTATTGTGTAAGTATAATTGTCTTTTTTTTTCATTTTTTTATCAAATTCGATGTTATTGCTGCTTAACCATCTCTGTAATATCTATTTTGTTGGTGAAAATGTAGGTGGTCTCTTTTGTTGTACAGAATGAAATGAAGCATTATCCATGTTTACTACACATTTCTCTGGAAAATTAAATAAAGCAGGAATAAGTTCATTAACAATCCAGTTTTTGAAAATATCACCATTTATAGTATTGTGATAGTCAATGTCAG
This sequence comes from Altica lythri, assembly GCA_964028335.1. Classification (NCBI taxonomy): domain Eukaryota; kingdom Metazoa; phylum Arthropoda; class Insecta; order Coleoptera; family Chrysomelidae; genus Altica; species Altica lythri. The sequence goes on along the minus strand of OZ034802.1, from coordinate 16,502,694 downwards.
TATTTGAAGAGTCTAATAACAAATCACATCCCTCTATTGACCCACCATTTGCTCCTGCGAGTAAAATTGTAAATCGCTTTTCTTCGGATTACACATGCAATGGATTACTTTTTAAATCAGATTACTGTTTCCATCGACGCGTTGGAGTACTATTTTTTTATATCCACGTCAATGTACACGAATCTGATGATTTCATTGCGCTTTTTTAATTTCATAAAGAGATTTTGCTATGTCTTAGCTCACTTAAAATTGGTCGCCAGTTTACGTTTTTAAGTTTATATATCATTAATTTTGTATAAATAAGTTCGTTTACCGTTTAAATCTCAGTTTTGTTTTGCGTCAGTCAAAAGTTTATCTGAAGTAAAATATTCGTTTTTATAATTGTACGTCCAAATCTGCCGCTGCAATTTTTTTTAAATGAAGTTCCTAAATGTATCTGCTTTATCTTTCTTCCTTTTATTTGCCGCTTCTTTACCATTAACTAAATCCTTTTTTTAAAGATTTTTCGTTTATATTTAACACTAACCTAAAAAAAAACACGAAATATTTAAAAAATATATGAAATAAAAATTTAAATGATTTTTAGATTAATGAATGAAATATCGATTCGTCCATGTCCTATCAAATTACATTTTAATTATCATTATGGATCATTGTTATTAAAGAAATTAATGAAAATATTTTATTCTGAAACATTTTTAACTTTTACTATAGTGTGTAATCTGGCAACATTGTAAAATAATGACTGACAGAAGAAATGTGAGGTTAGGTATGCTTAATAAATTATAAGTAATTTGAATGTAATAAGAATGTAAAAGTGTATTTAATGTAACAAATAACTTCATATACAACTATTAATGAAATTAAAAATGTTTGGAACTATTTACTGATGAAAATATTGGAATAATCTTGTAAACAAACACAATTAGTACTTACATTAAAAACCTAAGAGATCTTATATAAATCCCTCTTCTAAAACTTTCTGTTCTTTTCTTAACATGTAATATCATCTTTGTATCCATTTTTTTGTCTCTACACATTTTTTTTCGACATATTAATTTTTGTACTGCATTTAACCATTATATTTATGATATTTGTTGTCAAGCATGTCAGTTTGTGACTTGCAGTGACTTGGTAACTTTCAAACGCAAACATGACAAAAACCAATACCAACATGAATAAATAAAAAGATAGCCTGCTAGATATAAATAAACGTTGAATCGTTAATATCTAGTTTTAACCTACTTGACATTCTGTCATACAAATTACAAATTCGAATACTTGATTCAGATTTATACAATTATTTATATCCAAAATCCTATTACATTCCAAATGAACTTACAATTTCATATTTATATAATTATAATCTAAAATACTTTTAAATTTCAAAATTTTTTATTTTCATCAAAATTAAATCAATACAAACAATATCATGGCTTTGAAACTCCAATATTGATTATTGTAACCGTAAGTAATTTTAATTTAGTCCATGATTTAAATTATTCTTTATTTGAAATTATATATCTTTAGTATTGATATTTTCACAATTAACTTTCTTGTTCTATTTAAATATAATTCTTTTTTAAAATTATATATCTTTAGTATTGGGTAACTAAGGCTCCGACAGAAGACATCGTAAACCAAAAAGATAAGATTAAATTAATTACGATTTTTTTTTCAATATTTTCTGACTTAACTTCAAATTGAATTTTTTAAAGTTTGAAATAAACAATTTAACACTGATTCAAATTTCTTTTATTTGCTTGTCTGTAATTTGGCGCCCTAATATATTTGTTTGGGGGGAGTTAAAGAAAACGAGAAGGAAGCCACGAACCCTGGAGCTAGCAAAGGGTAGTAATTACGTTACAAACTGGCGCCCGACGTTGTTGAAACAATTTCTTTGAGATATTTCTTTATCTTTATATCTTTTTCTCGAAGGGATTGTTTTGGCTACAAACTGGCGACAGTTGGGGGGTAATTACGTTACAAACTGGCGCCCAACTAAAGTATTCTGGTTTTTTGAAACTTTTCCTAATCATTCACTTTAAATTAATTTTATAGTTTGTAACGTAATTACCCCTTAACTGTCGCCAGTTTGTAGCCAAAACAATCCCTTCGAGAAAAAGATATAAAGATAAAGAAATATCTCAAAGAAATTGTTTCAACAACGTCGGGCGCCAGTTTTGTAACGTAATTACTACCCTTTGCTAGCTCCAGGGTTCGTGGCTTTCTTCTGGTTTTCTTTAACTCCCCCCAAACAAATATATAAGGGCGCCAAATTACAGACAAGCAAATAAAAGAAATTTGAATCAGTGTTAAATTGTTTATTTCAAACTTTAAAAAATTCAATTTGAAGTTAAGTCAGAAAATATTGAAAAAAAATCGTAATTAATTTAATCTTATCTTTTTGGTTTACGATGTCTTCTGTCGGAGCCTTAGTTGCCCAAGTAGTAAAGAGAAATTCCAATGGGTAGTCCCCGGAACAAACAATTTCAGATTGTTAAAACAAAATGGAGGTGGCTTCTGGAATATCGATATCCTTTAGGTTAGGTTTTGAAATGCTGATTTCAGGAAAATAAATTGATGTGTCGAGAAATCTATCTCTTCCTAGGACCCTCTTCAAAAGTGGCAGCAGCCCAGAACGAGGGTAGAAGAAATTGAAGAATCAACTGAATTTAATGAATTCTCAAAATAAAATCAATGTGACGGTTTAACTACCTGGGTTTCTTCAAAACCCATGGTAATTTTACTTGCTTCACATGGGTCCCTTCAGGTCCCGGGCTTAGGCCGAAACTATTTGTTTTCCTTCTTCCCTAGAGGTAAAGTGTAGTAAGGTCTCGTGTTCTTGAATTTTTTTATCGAGAATTTTTTTTTATTTTTTTTTTCATTTTAGAATTACATCAATTTTTGTGGTTACCTACTTAATTTACTAATGTTGTATACCTATTCATCAGTTTTGGATTATTATCATTTTTTTAATTTAAATTTTAGTAGTTTCTCTTTTTAATAAAAAAAAAAGAATCTTCGATTCCTTTTTTTTTCTGCCAGGTTACCGTGGTGTAACGATTACATCGTTATTTTTGGTCTGGCCTCTTGACTATAAAATATTTTTAATTTTCTTGTTAAATTGTGCGTCGTCGCATCAAATATGGTAGGAGTACGCATTTGCTCGTATGTTTCGACGTTAAATAATTTGATTTTATTTTGAGAATTCATTAAATTCAGTTGATTCTTCAATTTCTTCTACCCTCGTTCTGGGCTGCTGCCACTTTTGAAGAGGGTCCTAGGAAGAGATAGATTTCTCGACACATCAATTTATTTTCCTGAAATCAGCATTTCAAAACCTAACCTAAAGGATATCGATATTCCAGAAGCCACCTCCATTTTGTTTTAACAATCTGAAATTGTTTGTTCCGGGGACTACCCATTGGAGTTCACTTTACTACTTGGGCAACTAAGGCTCCGACAGAAGACATCGTAAACCAAAAAGATAAGATTAAATTAATTACGATTTTTTTTTCAATATTTTCTGACTTAACTTCAAATTGAATTTTTTAAAGTTTGAAATAAACAATTTAACACTGATTCAAATTTCTTTTATTTGCTTGTCTGTAATTTGGCGCCCTAATATATTTGTTTGGGGGGAGTTAAAGAAAACCAGAAGGAAGCCACGAACCCTGGAGCTAGCAAAGGGTAGTAATTACGTTACAAACTGGCGCCCGACGTTGTTGAAACAATTTCTTTGAGATATTTCTTTATCTTTATATCTTTTTCTGGAAGGGATTGTTTTGGCTACAAACTGGCGACAGTTGGGGGGTAATTACGTTACAATTTTCACAATTAACTTTCTTGTTCTATTTAAATATAATTCTTTAATTTAAATTATTACAATACAACAATATGTATCATTGTACTTTATATGAAACCTTTTTTCTAAAAATATTTAATTTTCTTATTTTAATTTAAAGTATAACAAACAGTTATACGCACTTTCTAAAATAGATATGCTTTAAAAAAAAAGCTAATCTAATATTCTATATTCTTATTTTGTTTTCCTTTTTTTTTAGGGAATAAGAAAGAAAAACTTGATAAAAAACTTATAGTACTGAAGAAAATTGAACAAATTTATACAAGATCTATAACTTTCTTCTAGTAATTAGAAAGTATTATAATGATATTTTTAGATGGAGGGAAAATATTAAAATTTTTATATAAAGTACTGTGGTAATGTTGTTATGTTTTAGGTTCCTGCATGTAAAGAAAGTCCTGATGTCTTATTTCCAATACCACAACACACAATACTAAGTATTAAAGAAATATATCTTATTTTCTAAATAAATTTTCTGTTGTTTTTAAAAAAGTTATTCCTTATTTTAGTTTTATTTTTTTAGTGTCTCAAGTGTATATTGGTTTTAAAGTTATGTATTTATTAAAATTTGTTTAGTATTTAGTTTTTATGTTAATTTACCTAAATATCATAAGATAACATGAACTTTTAACCATATATTTTTAAAATAAAAATATAAGTTTTAAAAGTGTATTTCTGTATGAACCTTATTTCACACCCTATGCCGCCAATTTTTGAATCTTTGAGCTTCTTCCCACGTTTGTTGGCGTGCCATCTTCGCCTCGAAACGGCAAACAATTTTATATAAATAATAAATACATCTCTTACATATTATCTCTGCATTAAACAGACAATAGCTTTTGGTAATTTTTTTATTGCTAATTTTTTTTGCTAGAATTCCAAAAAAAGCTGTCAGAAGTGGGATTCGAACCCACGCCCACAGAGTGGACCAGAACGCTCGAAAACCCGCGTTAAAGCGGGTAAGGTAAACCTTGAGTCTGGCGCCTTAGACCGCTCGGCCATCCTGACATATTCTCCTGATTTCCAGTTTTGAATCGCACACGTCGCGTCGGTATTAAAAACATCTTAGAGATTTTAAACATATACGTATCAAATTAAAAACGTCATATATAGATTTTTAATACCAATAAAGTAATATTTATTAGGTATTTACGGAAACAGTTAAATAGTGTCTCGAAAAATAGCCTAAATAATTAGTCATTACTTGATCATTTACGGCCAATTAATGACCAATTATTTAAGCTGTCTTCAAGGCAACATTAAGATGTTTTCGTGATATCATTTTATTTTCTGTATTTTTTTTTTCATTTTTGTTCCAAACCAATGCTGACCAAAAGTATTCATTACGGATGTCTTTACTTAATAATTCAGATTCCTAGTAACCTTGTATGGTGCGTTGTTAAAGGATTGAATTTAATTTTAATTATTATATTTTTATAGATGTCAAACTACACTTTCAGTTTTGGAAACTTTCGACCTAGTGCAAAAACGAAAATGCCTGGTAATACTATTTCTGAAAAAAATCGAGAATTTATTTTTAATTTCTTATAGTATTTTAAGAAGGAGAAAGAAAACGATGGACCTTTACTAACATTATCACAAATATCACAGCGAGTTGCAGACGCTTTAAGAATTAATCTTCGTAGGGTTACGGGAATTAATTCTGAAAATAAGAAGAAAATCCTTTAAGAATGTTATTATAACATCCAGAGTATCACATAATGTTCCGAAAATAAAAACTAAGAAAGTCGAAATGCTGTAAAAGGGGCACTTAAAAACGTTGTATATGACACGAAAATAAAGGGGTAACATGTCACAATTTTATTGCTTAATGAAAAACTGAAAAATATGGAAATAGACTTCTAATATAAGTTTTTGGCGCTTGTTAAAACACTGGAACTAGTAAAGGTTTGGTTGAAAAGCTCAAACCAATGCTGGACGAGCTGTCTTTATTTATTATAGATAATGGTTTATACCATAGTTCTCTGGTAGAAAAGTTACTTCAAGCATGTTGAACAAAAGCTCAGTTATAGGAATGGTTACAAGCAAAAAATAATAATTTTAAAAAAGATTGCAGTAAAATAAAAGTCTTTGTCTTTTGAACAAGTCACAAAACGTCAGCTATGTAATAGACGAAAAACTGCGGGAACGTGGGCATCAGGTATTACGGCTATCTCCATATCACGGTCAGTATAATCCGATAGACTTGGTTTATATACAGTACTATGATTGTTACATAGGAGAAAATGGATGTGGAGACACAGCAGTCCAAAAAGTATGGAATGATGATCTAATTAGAATAACAACTGAAGTTTGGCCTAATTGCGTAAAGCGACGAGGAAAAGACACTAATAGATCTATCAGACATCAGATGACGAAGCATGGTGCAGTGAAGAGGACAACTGATTTTCATTTTTTAGTTGAACACATTACCAAATTATATCTTGTGTTTATCGCGTTTTTAACGTCAAAAGTTTTAAATTATAAATGTGTAACCCTAATAATCCCTTAATAAGTGAAATTGGCACGTTGAGCGCAAATTTATAGCTTAATAATTTTTGCTTTTATGAGATTATAACCCTTAGCTAGCTCAATTAAGTTCGTGGCTTCTTTTTTGAGTTTTATCAATTTTTCCCAAACAAAAATTATAGGGCGCCAGAGTACAAAACAAAGCAAATAACACTCAAACACCAGTTTTAAATGATTTATTAAAAAAAATCATTCAATAATAATATTAACAGTTAATGCGAAAATTAATTAAATCTCTTATCTTTGTTTTCTTCAAAGAATTTTCCTAAAGGAATTTCTCCTTGGGATGGCTAGAATATTCTTCGGCATATTATCAAATACAGTATCTTCCAGGGATGGTACTGATTAGGCCTCGGTAAATTTCAACAATCATTGAAGTCAGATAACTTCCCACAAAATGGCTGTCGGTCCGACACGTCTTCAATTTAAAATTTCTAATTCCTACTTAGGACTCCTCCTGATGTTGGCATAAACCCTTATAATGAAATCAACAATCAAAACTCCATCCCTTAATGAATTACAATCAAGTAGAATCACTATATGGTTTCTCTATATTATTGAGAAATAATTAATTTGAAATACACGTGTATTATTCAATCAATGATCAAATAAAAAACTGATGTTTGATGATAGCGAGTCTACTTGAAATTAGGTGTCAGTAATATTTTAAAAAGCATAATTTACCTTAATAAATAACTGAAACTATAGAATTACTTTTATTGAGGAGACGACATAAATTAAAATGAACGCAAAATTTCTATCGAAGCGAAAAGAAAACTTCGGTTATCGGAGACTCTTGTCTCCCACTTATAAATCGCGGCACAAAACAATAAAATAGATCTCTACAAATAGTCAGGTGGAATTCTAAACTAAATCGATCACCAGATCGTTACAAATGTTTTTACAATTTTAAATGCTTTTTAAAATTTTAAATCCAACTTTGCACTGTATTAACTTATTTTTCTGTTCATATGTTTTTCCAAATATTAAGGATGTTAATAATATCGTTGCGATGTTCTGTTAAAAAAATGTTGGTTTTGATTCATAAATATCTATTATTTGTACGTATTATAATGGCTTTGGCTGTTAAATCAAAGACCACTAACCATGTTGACTGACAATTACCCTATTACAGTGACAATTAATAAAATTGTTGCTCAAAAACGCACTCTAAATTCTGAATGTTACTGAATAGCATTGGCATTTATCTAAAAATTGGAAAACATAAGATCCAAAGAAGGAAACTGAAATTTGAAAAACCCATAGCACAGTAAACGTTGGCTTATAAATATGTCTTATACAAATTTTCCTGGAAAATAATTGTTTTAGTGATCTAAATTGTAATTCGATTTAATAAACTATAACGTTGAAATTGAAATTAAATTACTTTTAAATTAGAAAATATATTTCCCTCTGCCATTGGTAACTTAAGCTTACTTCAGTGGTTTCTAATATCAAATCGACCAAAAAGGATGAATTGGACCTTATAGTTTGTTACCAAACACTAAACTGAAAGTTTTGTTAGTAGCAGTAAACATTAAAGAATTTAAATTTCATTTAACCGTTGTCTTATAATGAATCCTAAATTTTTTATAATTTTATAAAGTTTAATGTCTTCTTCTGTTAAAAACAGGAGTCTTATTACTATTTTTAAGTGACAGTTTTCAAATAAAATTAACGCTTAAAGAATTTTTAAAATAACGCATTTTGGGTCCTCCTTTTTCCTTAATTTTATTAAAATAAAACGTGTTACATTATTTATAATCACAGAAGAAAAGAGGAACTTTAATCGTACACACAATGACTGTTAGTGTGATAATATTTTCTATGATTTTGATCTGTATTTTATTATTTCTCTTCTTGCGGCTCTACCCGATGAACCCGTTGCAGTCGACACTTACTTTCTCGCTCTTTTGCCGTCGTCTCTCCTGACTCTGAAATTTCTTGCTTAAAAAACTGTTTGTTTCTCCACCCACTTTGCATATCTTATGTAAACGAACTCAATCTTTTCTTTTACTTCGCACCTATGCTTATTAATAGTAGAACATCTTACTATAAATAAAAAAATAGTATTGTATTTTTGCCTTTAACCTTTTAATCAAAATCTTTTTTTTTGTAAAATTATCTGTTTTTATTTCTGAATTTTCACAGATGTGCAGTAGCTTTATTTTTATTAAATTAACTTGTCTTGTTCCTAATATATGCAGCCTGAATATAAGAGAAACAAAAGAATTAACGATTATGTTGAACACTGAATCAGCTTGATAATGGGTAACAGTAATGTCGTGTTGTAGTGGTGGTACCAGTGATTCATTTGTTTCTTCACCTTTATTACCATAATAAAGTGGATTGGATCGAAGTCAATCTAACGGTATACTTAAACAAATGGTTTTTAAAGAAAAAATTATCACTTTCTCGGGACCATGAAAACCCATTAAAATATCAAGACTGCTTTCTAATGCCCCTTTTAACGTTTCTGTCTTTAGGCAACTTTGAAATTTAGTCACGATGAACAAATTTATTGAAGTATTTGATAGAATCTGTACAGTTAAAAATAGGTTAATCTTTGCTCTAAATTTACATAATCTACTACAATATTTAATTCGTAAATATATAGAAGAAAGGCCAATTTTATGTTTCGCCAAATTATCGAGTGCTTCCCGGCTTTTGCTTAGTAGGTAGGTACCTTGTGGGCATAAATCAATACGCTTAGATTCATAGATTCTGCAATTTTTTTCGTGTGCATTTCAAGATTGCATAAACATAGCTTTTAATTGAAGATGCAGTAATTTTTTTGTTTATTTAGGACATAGGTAAGAAAAATACACTATTTAATTTCCCGTCAAGCTTTCGAGTCTATTTTGAATCTTTTTCTGACCATTCTGAAATTTAGTCGCCCTATTCAGAAATCGTCTTGCTTCACCCCTTGCCACACAATATACTATTAATATTGAATTTTTAGGTGGAAGCAAATTTGCAAATTGGTTGCTATAATAGAAATGTATTTCACTTATTATCTTTCTTTTTAAACGACTTCAAAAAAGGAGAAGGTTATCAATTCGACCATATTTTTTTTTTATTTTTTTTTTATGGATGTTACCGAATATCTCCGGTAAGCCGATTTAAAAAATTCTTTTTGCATTCAAAAGAGTAAACTTTCCCATTGGTCCCATAGAAATTTGGTTAAGGTCTAGTCATCAATGTGAAAGATATTCCGGAAATACCGCAAAAATCAACAGAATAAGCTCGGCAGTTAAGAATATCTCCGGTATTTATAGGCCGGTTTGAAAAATTCTTTTTGCATTCAGAAGAGTAGAGCTTCCCATTGGTTTCATAGAAATTTGGTTAAGATCTGGTCATCAATGTGAAAGATATTTCAGGAAATACCACAAAAATCGACAGAATAAGCTCGGCAGTTAAGTTAATATGTAAATAATGATGTATAACATAAAAACCTAATAATTGGCGCGTTACTGTCTCACTATAGCCGATTTTAAATAAGAGGGGGTTCTCAATTCGACCATAGTTTTTTTTATCTTACCAAATATCTCTAGTATTTATAATCCGATTTAAAAAAATCGTTTTGCATTTAAAAGAATAGATGAGTGTCCGTGTGATCCCATAGAACTTTAATTAGGGTCTGGTCATCAAAGTTGAAGATATTTCAAGAAATACCACAAAAATCAATAAAATAAGTTCTGCAGTTAATTTAATATGTTAATAATGATGTGTAACATAAAAACATAACAATTAGCCCGTTACTGTCCCATTCTAAAGCCAAAGACCTCTTCTCACAAGGAGAAGGAATGAGCATTTAATCAATTCTCTTGCTTACAGCGTGTTGGTGATTTCAGACAATTCAAGTCCACGTTTCATCACGATGTTTTCCTTTACCGTACGTGCTTCGTGTTTCTAGGTGTTAGACAATTTACTTATGTTTCCAAAAAGTCACATTGGTACATGGGATTGTTGGGGATTGAACTCAGTACCTCTTGCACGGTATTTGGAAGGTTTTGAAAATAGTACATCATGAATCAAGTAGCAACTAAAAATGATAAAATAAAAACTTTTTTAAAAAAATTCAACCGCCTTCAAAAAATTTACTCTAAAAAGCCAGAAATAAAATCTTTATTTCTTAATAAAATTGGAACCAACTAGGCATCTGATTTCGATTTCCTTGAAGTCGGCTTTTCACTCTTAGAACCATTTTACCAAAAGTCATTACTTTTTTTTATATCAATCCCGTTTTTTTTTTATTTTTTTTTTTTTATTTTTAGTTAAAGATAAAAGTAATTATTGTTTTTAGCGACTAACTTTAATTTCGGTTCCAATTTTTAGTAGCATTCGAAACTATTTAAATTATGGCATTTTTTTATAAAAAAAATACGTACGTACGTTAATCAAATTACAGTTTACAAATACTAAAGAATTAATATAACCAATGCCCAACCAAGTAAAACCAGGTCAAATGTTATTGTTTATGTTATTTATAAATCGGTAAGGTAACACTGTAGCTTCCCGGAAAACATTATAAATAACCAACAAATGAAAGTCCTCATACGTATAAGTATAAAAAAACCTACTCATCGATAACCCGTTACGGTAAAACCGTCAGGACAGACAATAAAACAAAAACGAAATGGAATGCGCATATTTATGTAAAAAATGCGGCAGGTATGAAGTAAGAACGATCATTTTTCTGTTTTTATCAGCTGAACAGCTCCTACTACAGCGTGTTTACTGGTGAAAGGGAAAGTGTGGAGTCAGCAGCGTTTGTTGCACTTTCTTTACTTTCTATTTTAATAATTCAAAGGGGGCAGGGAAATAGGCTAGAGGCTCTAATCTACCGCGAGTTTTTATTTCAAGTTTCTTTTGATTTTCAAACAGTTGCGAAATTAGTCGAGAATTTTAAGAAGCTTTAATTAAAATGGTTTTGTCAGCATAATTTAAAAGGTAGAAAGTGTACAAAGAAAGAATTAAGTACAGCCAATGTTTATGTGGATAATGGTTGATAAAATTTAGAACACTTTTTAGTTTTATTCTTTTAATATTTGGTAACACTAATTGTCAATTAAAGTAAAGGACTGAGAAAAAATAGGCTACAATATCTAATCTAACAGAATAATTCAAAAATAGTTATACAACGTCAATAACGCATGCATACTGTTAAATTTGTCTTTCATTGCTTTTAATAACTCCTCTTGAAACTTGAGACTGAAAATTATTAAAGAAGTGTACAATATTATATTAGTTCACGAAGGTATAATGGTAGCTATTATTCACGAAGATGAAGTTCTGATTGAATAATACCTATTATCACGAGTAGAATACTATACTTTGTCCTTGAAAAAATGGCTAAATACAAAATTTTAAAATCCTTAATTTACTCTAATAAATGTAATTAAAGTTTCAAATATATATGACTCACACTTACTACTATAAATTTAAAGAGTAAAGTGTATTGCCAAGATATGGTGGTAAAAGGTAGGTCTATTCTTTATACATGTCTTTTGTTTGTTTACTTCATTGATTTGTCAAAGGAAAATATAAAATTTGACTAATTTGATTAATTCTCTTCAAAGTGTTGTGTTTAATCTTAAATACGAAATAAAAATAAAATTTAACAGGTGATGAACTCAAAGGGTAATAAATTGTCGAATTAGTTAGGTTAATGGCATACCTAATTGTCCTTTTGGTTAGATTTATTTAAACATTTAAAATTATTTTTATTGGATTAAATAATAAATAAATTCGATATTGTATTAAATTTAAGGTGATTCGAAATTTACATATCCCAAAATCTAGCATGCTAATAATATTAACATACTAGCTGTACCCATGACGTTTTTCGCGTGGCGTGTTGATTGTTATATAAAAATTTCTCCCCCTACCTTGTTAAAGAGGTGTGGAAACAAACATTTATACAGCAGATATTAAATTGAAAGAAGACAAATACATCTGTGAAAACCGCATTTGAATCGGATCAGTAGTTTTATTGTGATGCGCGCACACAAATACAGACATACAGATAAAAAAAAATATATCTTTAATGTACAGAATTTCATTTCTACAGATTTATTATATATATAAGCCCCCTTGTGGGTAGAATTTTCTAAAATCCGTTTACAATTGACCTCAAAATTATAAAAATAACTATTGTGCAAAATTTCAAACTTGTAGGACTTATAGATTTTAAATTTAAATTTAAATTTTTATTTTTTTCGCCCGCGCCCTCGCAACCCATCTGTGGGTAAAATTTCGTAAAATCAGTTCCAATTGACCTCAAACTAATAAAAATAACTATTTTGCAAAGTTTTAAACCTGCAGGACTTTTAGATTTTAAATTTAAATTTAAATTTTTTTTTCACGCCCCCGCAACCCCCCATATAGGCAAAATTTCGTAAAATCTGTTCACAATTGAACTCAAAATTATAAAAATAACTATTTTGCAAAGTGTCAAACCTGTAGGACTTATAGATTTTAAATTTTAGTTTTTTTTTTATTTTTCATGTCCCCGCAACTCCCCTTGTGGGTGAAATTTAGTAACATCCGTTCACAGTTGACCTCCAAATTATAAAAGTAACATGATTTCTGTATATCTGTAACCATTAAGGTTGCACACGCGTTGGAAGCTTAAAAAATGGAGTAACTTCTCCCGTTTTCCCAACATTTCCCTGCACTGCTCTGCTCCTATTGATTGTAGCGTGATAAAAAGTATACTATAACCAGCACAGGAGTATAAAAAATAATTGTACCAATTTTGTTAAAATCCATCGAGTAGTTTTTGTTTCTATAGCGGTTATACAGACAGACAGACGGACAGACAGACAGACAGACAGACAGACAGACAAAAATTTTACTGATTGCATTTTTGGCATCAGAATCAAACCCTTATCACCTCCTGATAGTTATTTTGGAAATATATTTCATGTACAGAATTGACCTCTCTACAGATTTATTATAAGTAATAGATGAAGTTTAGACTTACGTTCTGTTGTAACGTCATACAGGGAATAACAGGTATTATTATTCTTAAAGAAGAACGTGTATAATGAACGTTTTGTGGACAAAATATATTAAACATTAAAATAGACAAAAAGTATAGTCCTAATCTGGCGGAATTGAGTAAGGGTTCTAAGTAATATGAATTAAGTTAAAACAAATATGATCAAAAACGCCGACTTATCGTTGATGTATCTGTGGCGGAATGGTTAAAGGTGCTACCAGCTACAAGTTAAGATTGCAGAATTAAAACCTGCCAGATGTAACATTTTTTTAGATTTCTCCTAAGTTAAATTTTTAAGTTCCAGAAATCCCAATAGTTTACTACAAATCATTACATTAGGAATACTTGTATAGCAGTCCAACCAAGAAGTTTTTAAATAATGTAAAAAAAGATTATTAACAGTCGATTTTGAAAAATATTTTGGGATCATTAAAATAATACCGAAATGAAATTGGATACTATTTTATGAATAAATAAATAAATTATTATTAAAAAATTCGTTAATTAGCTCTTTCCAAAGTAGTAGGTATATTAATTTATATGTAGTTGGTGAGCAATTAAAGTTATAATTTGCTTTTTTGGTGATTTTTACTTAGGAAAAAATAAGTCATAAAAGTTTTCTTTTTATTATTTTTAATAGCACCAGAGTTTCCTTAAAACATCTTTCCAACAGTTAGAAACAATAAAATGAAATAAGCATAAATGAGGGCTACAAAATATTTCAAAAATACAGTTTTTAATTTTTGAAATAAAACTTTAGAAAATTACCAAAAATCTATTTAACGTACCTGTTCTATTTAAAGGATCATATTCTTAAAACAAGATTATTTAATCAAAATTCCTTACTGATCTTAACAATAACAAAACAAAAACTGTTAAACAAATACCACCTTCGCACAATATCAAACAAAGCTTCTTCGATAGTAGTTATTGACGACAATAGTTTAACCATGTCATGTTCTTTGACACACTTTTATACCTATTCAGACAATTTTTTTATTTTTACTTAAATTTTTAACTTCAGGATTTTTTGGTAACGTTAATACAGTATGAATATAATGGAAAGTAAAACGTTATAAGAGCTTTCAATGAGCGAGCACAAAAACTTATAATAATTATATTTCTTGTATAGTTCACACTTTTATCGAATACATCATACATCTGATGGTAAACTAGGAGGACTAAAAGAGATTAAATCCTAAAATTGATTTGGGAAATTTCTTTTAAGGTTTTTTTCTTCAATTTGTTTTATTTTTCATACTTACATATTTATCTTAAGGAAAATTTTTGGCAAAAGTATTCTGCACTAAAATTTGATACCTTTTTTTGAATTATAACTAACATAAGTGTAAAACGGATATAAAACGTGTGTATAATTTTAATATATAAAAAAATAAAATAAAAACCAAGAAGAGATGTTCAATAGTGTTCGTGAGTTACATCTTAGTAGAAACTGAGGGAAAGAGTGTCTTATGGTGGCCGATCAGGCAAAAAAATAATTGTATTTTCCTGTTTTTCTAATCTAACATTTTTGTTTAAGTTTTGTATTTTGATGAACTAAACATTCAAATATTGTACGCTAGTCAAAATATTATATACTGCTCACATTGGCGTCACTGATTAACCTTATACTTTATACAACATACTATATATAACATACTATTGGAAAGATAAAGAGTTTGTTTGACTGTACATTGCATTTTAACCTATAAACTGGATACGAAATTTCGGATTTATCGTATAGTCAATCAATCATTCCAAACCAATTTATAAAGCCGGACGCGTGGATAGAAGTATAACTTCTACCGGCAGTCCCACTGACTACCACACCAGTTTTTTTAGCTAAGTACGGTTGTATATTTTCTCTTATTTTCTTTCAGTAAAGCTATTCGAGCTGCAACCAACGAACCATAGTCGTTTGTGTTTAAAAAAATTTAATTATATTGTGCTCATGTTAACAAGTTTAGTAGGAACATTTCATTTTATCGAGTGTGCGCAATTGTTACAACCGGTCCCAGTTGCTCAGATTTAGGCTAAATTAGATGAACAGCGTCTTTAACGAATTCAATACAGACAGATCGTATATCAGTGTCATACACTTGCTCTTCGGAAGCAGGGAGTTTTCCTTCTCCTAGACAGGTTGCATACCAATGCCAATGACGCTTATCTCGCCAATTTACACAAGTCAAATTTAATCAAACAATGGTATTGTTACGTTCTAGGGGTTCAAAATAAAAATCACTGCTGAACGAAAATGTCTAATTTATTTACACACACAATAAACTAAACGAATTATAACTAAATAACTAAACTAACTATAACACACTAATTTATGTACTACAATTAACTTCGATTTATATTCACTATATTTATTTGCACTGCGTAGCTCGTTCGAATATTTAGACTGTCACCGTTAAATTTAAACTTCCTTCGTGGGTCGTGGCTCTCCGCTTATATACCAGTCCACAGCTTCCAGAACGTCTTTCGATAACACTTTCTCGACGCTCGTAGAAAGGAAGGAATTTTCTTGATTGTTCTGTTCGAGAATAAGCGCGTTGTTTACCTGGAGAGCGACAGGGGCGTACTAAGGGGATCTCGCTCGTTACACTGCCCCCTCCTTAAGACGTTCGGTCCCCGAACACCTTGGTTGGTATGTCTGAACCTACAGGCATCTCCCTTTCTGCAGCTCCCTTGCTTTTCGAAATAGCAATCCACAGTCTTCTCCTTCATTGTGTTTCCGCTCGGGTTGAAAATGCACACGAGTATCTCTATTCCTGTCTTATGGAAAAGCATGTTCGAGCATGTTCCGGACGACTCTCCAGTTGAGTTGGTCTAGACCACAACCCAACTTAGGCACAGCCAGCTTCTTCACTCCCAACCTGGTGAGTTCGTCTCTTAGGTTCAGCAGGGTATTCCACATACTTCTATAGCTGGACATGTGGTCGGAAAACCTCTTAGTCACCATGTAGAAGAGGTGACGATGACCGTCAGTGAGACTTAGAATTTTTCCGGGATGGGGCTGTTGTCTGAAGAGCTCAGATACACGGCCAAACTTCTTCCTGAAGACTAATGCTATTCCCCTGGACATACGCAGATCTTCGGCGACACAATGGGCTAGGGAATAATCTCCAGGCACAGAGAAGAGGTCCTGCTGCTGCTCGGTGGTAACTCCGAATCGTGCCTTCCCAGTTCCACCATAGTTCTCCATGAACTGGTCGAAACTCATCTCAACATGCTCTGGGCTGGTCGTCCTTCTCAGATGGGTCTCGTCTTGTTCGTCGTAGTCCGCCTCGTATTTCGCCAGCCGATTTACATGGACCACGCGCCTCTTGCCTCTTGGTAGTTTTTGTATACGGTACACTACATCATTGATCCTTTTTACCACTCTGTATGGACCCTCCCAATTCCTCTGTAGCTTAGGTGATAATCCTCTCTTCCTCTGGGGGTTGTACAGCCAGACCAAATCTCCAGCGTTGAAACCACCTTCTGTAGCTTTGCTGTCATAGCGGGTCTTCATTCGGTCACTAGCAATTTGTATGTTTTGTCGGACCTTCTCATGAATGTAGTGTAGCCTGCCCCTCAATGTGCTCACGTAGTCCTCACCAGCTATCTCTGTTCCGGGCTTACATCCAAACTCTAGGTCACAAGGTAATCTTATTTCCCGGCCGAACATGACACAAGCTGGTGTCTCTCTAGTAGACTCTTGCACGGCTGATCTATAGGCCATGGTGAACAGATGAAGGTACCGGTCCCAGTCTCTTTGATGGTCAGAGACCACTTTAGCCAAATATTTTCCCACAGTTTTATTCATTCTTTCGACTAGGCCATCTGACTGTGGGTGAAGAGGTGTTGTCCTGGTCTTCTTGACTCCGAGTATTTCACAAATGTTTTGGAATAGGCCAGACTCGAAATTTCGTCCCTGATCAGAATGTAGCTCCAGTGGCACTCCAAACCGACTAAACATCTCTTTTATCAGCACGTCTGCCACTGTCGAGGCCTCTTGGTTTGGGATGGCATGTGCTTCAACCCATTTGGTAAAGTAATCCGACGCCACCAATATGTACTTGTTCCCATCGTCGGTCTCTGGGAATGGGCCTGCGATGTCTATAGCAACTCTTTCCATAGGACTGCCTACGTTATACTGATTCATTGGCGCTCGTCGTTTTCCTCTTGGGCCATTCGTTGAAGCACAAAGTCTACATTTTCGGCACCAGTCCTTGACGTCTTCTTTGCAGTTGACCCAGTAAAAACGTTCTCTGATCTTTTCCAACGTTTTCTTGATGCCGAAGTGTCCACCGGAGGTTCCATTATGAAGTTTCTCCAATACTTCTGTCGTCCGACTCCGGGGAATTATCAGCTGAGTCCTAGCTGCAGTACCCTCGTCATTCTCGACGGACCTCTTCAACAATCCATCCTCTAAAATGATGGAGTCCCACTGCGCCCAGTAGGACTTGACCCTAGGACTCAGGTGACTCACTTCTTCCCATCTTGGTCTCTGTCCGTTTGCTTTCCAGTCAAGCAACATCTTTAGTTCGGTGTCACCTTCTTGGTCTCGCTTCAGGGATTCTGGCAGCCAATCCAGATCCACTACGGTTGTTCTTAAACAGAATTCCTTCTCTTCTGCTTTGCTGCAGTGTTTGCAGTCGGAAGGACAAGGTCTCCTAGATAATGCGTCAGCGTTGCCATGTGACTTTCCGGCCTGGTGTTCCACAGAAAAATGATATTCCTGCAGCCTTTCTATCCATCTGGCAACCTGACCTTCTGGGTTCTTGAACTGTAGAAGCCACTTCAGAGCAGCATGATCTGTTCTTAGAAGGAATTCGCGACCGTACAAGTATTTATAAAAATGTTCCATGGACTTGACTGCGGCGAGAAGTTCTCTCCTCGTAACACAATAGTTACGCTCAGGCTTCGACAGGACCTTGCTGAAATATCCTATAACTTTCTCTTGGCCATTCTGAATTTGGGATAATATGCCTCCTATGGCCGTGTTGCTTGCGTCCGTGTCCAATATAAATCTTCCACTGGCCTGAGGATAACTTAATATAGGAGCTGTTGTTAGTGCTTGCTTTAGTCGATTGAAAGCATTCTCGCATTCGGTATCCCATTTGAAGTCCCTTCCATCTTCCGTCAGTCTTGTTAGAGGCTTCGCGATGTCAGCAAATCCAAAGACGAACTTTCTGTAGTACGTACACAAGCCAAGAAAACTTCTTACTTGGTGCTTGTCCCGTGGTACTGGCCATTCTCGTACAACCTTGACTTTATCTGGGTCAGCACTGATGCCATCTGCAGATACTACATGTCCTAGATATTTCACTTCTTTCCTGAAGAGGTGGCATTTCTTTGGACTGAGTTTTAAATTTGCAGTGCGTAGCCTCTCAAGGACGTCTCTTAGATTCTCCAGGTGTTCGTCGAATGTCCGGCCAAATACTATGACATCGTCCAAATAAACTAGGCACGTCTTCCATGACAATCCTCGAAGAATGGTTTCCATTAATCGCTCGAAAGTTGCAGGTGCGTTACAAAGACCAAATGGCATTACTGTGAACTGCCACAATCCTGTCCCAATAGTAAAAGCTGTTTTCTCTTTGTCTTTGGAATCTAATTCCACCTGCCAATACCCACTCTTCAAATCCAGCGTGGAGAACCATTTCGAGCCAGAAAGCGTGTCCAAAGTGTCGTCAATCCTTGGAATGGGGTAGCAATCCTTCTTGGTGACGTCGTTCAAACGACGATAGTCGACACAAAATCTGGTGCTGCCATCTTTCTTCTTCACCAAAACCACAGGTGATGACCAAGGACTATCAGATTGCTCTATTATTCCTTGTTCGTGCATGTCCTTGATTATATTTTCTGCTTCTTCTTTCTTTGCTATGGGAAGCCTTCGCGGTTGTTGGCGAATGGGATCTGAACTTCCGGTATTGATAGAATGCTTCACAACATTCGTCCTACCCATCTGAGTGTTGTCCATAGCAAAAACGTCACTGTATTCATGAATCAGTTTCTTCACCTTGCTAATATGTTCTGCTGCAAGTTCTGTGCAGGAAGCAAATAATTTTTTCGAACTCTTCTCGCTTCTTGGTAGCGGGTGCTTCACATCCTGAACGCTTCCTGTCACACAAAGCACAGAACAGCTTTCTCCCAGGATCGTACCTTTCTTCAAGATCACAGGGTACATGTTGGTGTTCAACATTCTCACAGGAACTTCGTTTCCGCCTCTCACCAAGGTTTTTCCGACTAACAGTCCTTTCCCGAGGTTACTCTCACTGGCTGGTTCGATGAGTCTTATACAGCTATCTCGAAGGTCTCTATCTAAATACCCCTTCACTATGGTTTCCGCCTGTCCACGTAGGTGAACATCTTCGCTGAGTAAGACTCGAGTCGTGATATCTTCACATCCCAGGAATGGAATTTCCAGACTTCCGATCCTCAGAACATCGTTTCTCATATCCATCTGGAAGCCATAACCCTTAATGACATCCATTCCCAAGATGACTTCCTCCATGATATCTGCCACCAGCACCTCATGTTCGAGAGACCTGTCCCCAATGTTGATGACGATCCTCTTCTTTCCATGTGTTGGCACGTCTTCGCCAGTTGCAGTCCGTAAACGAACCATCGTTGGTAAGGTTTTTCCATTTCCTTCAACTACACTCGGCTTAACTATAGTTCGGGTTGCGCCAGTGTCGACTAACATTTTTACGGACCTCCCATTAATTTTACCGTCGACATAAACACTTGAAGAGATGGCCTGAATTATAACCTCAGGGGCATTGTCGTGGCGGGTCGGTTTATGCCCCTTCTTGCCAACCCGCTTTAGTTTTCCTGTTCTTGGCGTTGTGGTTTAACCGGCTTCTTGCAGTTACGCCGAATGTGTCCTCTTTCGCCGCAGTTCCAGCATCTTGGTCCACCATTACGTTTCTCCTGGAGAACTCGGCGAACTACGTCTTCAATACTCTCGTCGCAGACTGGTGAATCATCAAGCTGTCTCACTTTGCTCTGTCCTCTGTGAGAAGCTTGTTTAGCAGCTTCAAATTCTAGGGCATGGGCCAGGGCGTCATCTAGAGTTTTGGGTCGAGCCAACCGCAACGTCTGCTGAGTCTCCGTGTCTCTCAACCCATCGACGAAGGTCTGGACAGCAAGTTGTTCTAGGAAGCTGTCCGGTGCTGAAGGATAGGCCAGCCTTACCAACCTTGCTATGTCTGCTTCGAATTCCTGCAAGGTTTCTGCGCTCTTTTGATGGCGACTCTTGATTTGTGCGTGATACACTTGTTGTAGATGTGCATCACCATATCTCATTTGCAGTCTACTTGTCAGAGTCTTATAATCACCTTGTTGACTTACAGGAATGGTCTGAAGGATATTTAGTGCGTCTCCTCTTAATGCAACAATTAAGGCAGTTGCTTTCTCTTCATCGTCCCAGCAGTTGGCGTTGGCTGCTGCTTCAAATTGTTTCTGATATGTGCTCCAGGGTGATTTGCCATCAAAAGTTGGAGGTTTGATCTTTGTTCGCCCTGGCTCACCCCGTTCTCCCAGCTTAACAGAACAATATTTGTTGAAGTTCTTACTCAAACGCTCTTCCATGGTTTTCACATGTTCTTCCAATTTTACTTGCATTTCTTCCTCCATATTAACCAATCTGCCTTCAATGTTTCCAAACCTGTCTTCAAATTTTTCAATTTTATCGTTCACGTTGCCCATCTCGTCTTTTACGCTTCCAATTTCGTTTTCCAGTTTGGAGTAATTATTCTTTAACTCATTTTCAATCAATGTCAATTTATCTCCCATTTTCTTAGTGTTTTCTTCCATTTTCTGGGTATTCTCATCCATTATCTTTCTAGTATTTTCTTCCATTTTTTTCTCCATTTTCTGGGTATTCTCATCCATTATCTTTCTAGTATTTTCTTCCATTTTATTCTCCATTTTCTGGGTGTTTTCTTCCATTATCTTTCTAGTATTTTCCTCCATTTTATTCTCCATTTTCTGGGTGTTTTCTTCTATTTTATTCTCCATTTTCTGGGTCATTTGTTCAAGGGCTTGCTTGAAAAATTCCATTGTCGCCTGATCCATTTTCTTCGTCTGTGATCTCGTTACTGGCATGCAAAATGTTCAATAATAAAGTCCACAATTTAAATTAACACAGCAGTTTAATTGATCCCACTTCTGACACCAATTGTTACGTTCTAGGGGTTCAAAATAAAAATCACTGCTAAACGAAAATGTCTAATTTATTTACACACACAATAAACTAAACGAATTATAACTAAATAACTAAACTAACTATAACACACTAATTTATGTACTACAATTAACTTCGATTTATATTCACTATATTTATTTGCACTGCGTAGCTCGTTCGAATATTTAGACTGTCACCGTTAAATTTAAACTTCCTTCGTGGGTCGTGGCTCTCCGCTTATATACCAGTCCACAGCTTCCAGAACGTCTTTCGATAACACTTTCTCGACGCTCGTAGAAAGGAAGGAATTTTCTTGATTGTTCTGTTCGAGAATAAGCGCGTTGTTTACCTGGAGAGCGACAGGGGCGTACTAAGGGGATCTCGCTCGTTACACTATAATCTTCATCTTCTATTTCGTATCACCCTATGTATCTGACCCTGGAATTACGTAATGCAATGCATTCTGAGAGAATTTGTATTGGGGTTTTATCCTCTACCTCACAGAATCTGCAGTTTGCTTTATCTACCAATCCCAGTTTCTTCATGTGTCCTTTTAATCGGCAGTGCCCGATTAATATTCCTGATATTATCCGGAGATTCTTCTTACTAAGGTTAAGACAGTTGAAAGTTCTCTTCTGGTTATAGTGTCGCAGGAGCGATTTCTTAGTCCTTCTAAAACGTTCCAGTACTTGGATTTTTCGTTTCCTTTTATTCCTTTTTATGTGTCGTGGAACCAATAGAAGGGTAACAGTGTAATTTTGTCCTAGTTCGTGTAGTTGGTCTAGACATTCCCAGACCATCTTTGAACTGATTTTGTGCGCGTTCAGAGCTTTGATGACTGCTTGACTATCTGACATGATTTCAATGTACGATAGTTGCTTTCGATATTAAATTCTATACATCATTTAATGGCATGGATTTCCGCTTAAAAGATGTTTGGGATGGACCCATGCTTTCTGAGTATTTGGCTCTAGGTCCAAAACCCCTGCTCCTGTTCCTTTATCTGAATTGGAACCATCCATAAACCATCTTATGACATTTCGGCTTAGCCCCAATATGGTGTCTTTGTCCCATTCAGATTTACTACCCAGTTTTGTGGTAATTTTTTATAAAGAGTTCAATTTCTTTGCCATGTCACCTTGGGTAATTTCCCAAGTTTGATCAAATTGAAGTAATCGAGGTTTTTCCTTGATTATTTTTTTTGACCATTCTATATATTAATAATGAAATAGACTGTATATTGTTTTTTCCTTACAGTTTTTACTGGAGTATGTTGTGGCGGGAGATTTAGAATTACTTCCATCGCAGCAGTAGGGCATGTTCCCATTGCTGAAGTGATGCATTCACAGGCTAGTCTCTGAATATTCGAGAGGTTTGTACTCGTAGTGGTCAGATTAGCTCTCGTGTCTCAAGCTACTGCCCCATAAGTATTGATTGGTCAACCTATTGCTGTGTGTACATTCATTACAATTTTTTTGGGTTACAACCCCAATTCTTTCTAGCAATTTTTCTGCACACCATAAGAGCTTTTGTAGCTTTGTGTATTATTTCGTTTTCGTGTTTGTTCCAGAGTAACCTGTTATCTAGCGTTAGCCTTAGATATTTGACCTCTGTTTTCCTTTTAACGATATTTAAACTAGTGGTCTTGGTGGGGTTAATATTAGGTCTCACCGAATTACACCATTGCTTTGCTTTAGTCAGTCCTCTCTGTACTATGTCACAGAGGACGTTTTCATATTTCCCTCTTGTGGAGATAACCACGTCATCGGAATAACCTTGGCTAGGTGTACCTAGTTCCCCCCCGCAGGTGGTGTAAGACCTTGTCGTTTGTCGGGGGGCTCCTCGGATCGGCGCACTCCGGCAGACAATAGTTAACCGGGGGGCGCCGAGTCAGGGTAAAGACACACCACAAACAGACGCCACCAAAAAAAAATGCCACAACACCGGGCAGAAACCAAAAACACCAGGGAAAAGACATTAAAAACAAACACGTCAGAGGAAAAATCAAACGACAAGGCAAACGACGGAGACAACCAGCGAAAAAAAAACCCAATCCTAAGGTGTAGCAACATCGTGCTGACGGGATGAATGGTTCAGGGGAAATTGAACAACAAGCGATGCCCAAAGGAAACGGCCGACCGGAGGGGAACTTTAGGCCTTAGCGAGGCATAGGGCGCACTGCCTCGTTGGACAGGAAAACGTCCCTCACTCGTGGGAACTTTATGGACCTTAACCAAAACCAAACAAAAGGAAATCAAGTAGCTAAACCGGAACTGAATAAGGACAAAGAGATGGTAAACGAAGTGGAGAAACAAGGCGGAATGAACATAGCGAAAACAGGAGCATCGGAGGAAGTAATTGCAGTGGTAGACAGTGGCCCAGGGCCAACTAAGGTTGAGGACAGCCAAAAGCAGTATATAAAATTTAAGGAGGACATCGTCAAGATGTTTAGGATACCTGCCACACTCGAGAAACAGGTAAGTATGAGTACAAACACTAAAATGGAGATCAAGACCAATGTATACAGACTGGCAGAACGCGCAAGAAAGGCGGAAAAAAACCTGGAGAAGATAGAGAAACAGATGAAAGAAGAGCCACGGGAAGAAAAGAGTAAAAGGGATACGGCCGAGATAGGAGTGGAGGACATAAAGGTAAGTACGGCGGAGGTGGGGATCCAAACTGTCCCCAGAGAGCAACAGCAGGCCGAGATAAAGATGGCACTGGATCAGGCCAAGACCCTCGAGGAAATGAGAGAGTTCTTAGATGAGGAGGTCTTCATAGCCACAAGGGCGATGACAGACCAGAGGGCCGACCTGGATGCGGCAATCCTAGCTGATCTAGGAAAGGATGGAGAGGGGGTAGCGAAGAGGGCTATCCAAAGATTCCCGGAGATGAAGGAAGTCATTGAGGGAATGAAAGAAGGTGATTTTGACTATGTGGTCAAAAGAACCGAGGTAATCAGAGGGAAAGGAGCCAGAATGTCGAACGAAGGCAAGGCGAATTATATCGTCTCGGTGAGAAAGGGCGAAGAAGACCAGGTAGCGGAGATGTGTCTGGCGGCCGAGAAGTTGAGAGGTATGATGGAGGAGAGGCAGGCGACAGAGGTCGAGCTGTTAGTCGACGAAGGTAAGAACAAGAGGGTCTGGAGGAAGATCCTGGAATACGTATTCCGGGACTCGGGGAAGTCGGTCTTCTGCAGGAACAGCAGAAAAACAGCAGGCTGGCAGGGACCACGGCAGACGGCAAAACAACAACGGACTCCTAAAGCCGTTGTCCGGGTCAAGGCGATGGAAGGGGTAACGTACGCCGAACTCCTAGGTAAGGTTAAGAGTAATGTGGACCTCAAATCGTTGGACATTGAGGTAAAAGGGGCCAAGAGGTCGGGAAAGGCCGACGTTCTGTTGACAGTTAGAGGCGGAAAGGAGCAGGCCGAGAGGTTGAGGGCAGAGATAGAGGGCAAGGTGGAAGGAGCAACGGTCAGGGTAAATATGGACCTGGCCATCCTAATAAAAGGCATCGACGAGGTGATCAGTGGGGACGAGGTGGTTCAGGTCATCGCAGAGAAGTTTGCGTTGAAGGAGGAGGAGGTGGTGCTGAGAAAGCTCTACCCGCCGACCAGAGAGAGAAGGACGGCGCTGATTGAAGTGGCCGAGGGGCTCGGGAGAAAAATCGTTGATGCAGGGAGGATTTGAACAGAATGGGGGGCCTGGACCACTGGATAGAGGATCGACGTAATCAAATGCTTCAGGTGCGGTGGCTTCGATCATATTGGCAGAAACTGACAAAATGAGATTAAAGGGACACCAATAAAGGGGAGATGCCACAGATGCGGAAAGCAGGATAAAGGACTGCAAGGAGGAGAAGCAGACCTGCTACAGGTGCCAGAAGCCGGGACACCAGGCTAAGGGCTGCCGCAATGCGATTAAATGCGCAGCATGTGGCAAAGAAGGGCACCGGAACAATTAGATAAGGTGTCCCGAATTTAGAAAGGCCGTGGAGATGGAGAGGAAGAGGAGGGAAACCTTGAGGAGGATAACCGACGGGGGGGCAAAACACGTCCAAATGGCGACGAAACTAATGCAGCTGAACATCGTGACGGCTAGAGCGGAACACGACATCTCGTACGCCGAAATGCAAAGCAAGGGAATAGACCTGGCGGTCGTCTCCAAGCCAAATATTTCGTTGGCCGAGAGGTTTGGGTACGTGATGGATACCCAATCTTCGGTTGCCGTCGCTATTGTAAATAGAATGGTAGAAGTCGAGAGTGTTAAAAAAGGAGACGGCTTTGTCAGAGTGAAGATGAGTGACTGGTACCTATACGGTTGCTACATCTCACCAAACATAAATATTATAGTTTTTGGTAGAAAACTAGATGCCATCATGCAAGATGCCAAGAATACAGGCGGAGAATGCATCATAGCCGGGGACCTCAACTCAAAATCTCCATTATGGGGTGCCCCACATGAAGACCGAAGGGGAGAGATGGTGCACGACTGGATTGTGGAAAATAAGCTGGTGGTTCTGAACAACGGAGAACCAACGTTCCGCTGGGGGAACCAGCAATCACACATTGATGTGACAATGGTAACACAAAAGCTGGCCAAGCGGATTGTTAGATGGCATCTGGACAGAGTAAATGTGTACACTCACCACCATTATATTTATGTAGACCTAGAGGGAGAAAACAAAAAACCCAAAAAATAGTAAAAACAGAAAAACCAAAAAATTTTTAAACGTTTTCAGGTTTAGAGAAGCCATAAATAGTGAGCAGGGATACAACAACCACAGGACGCTTACAGAAGACATTGCGCAAGCGGCCGAGGAGGCGACAGAAACCATCAGAGGAAATAGCGAGCTGACCCTCTACTAGTGGACAGACGAAATTGCAGAGAAAAGGAGGGAATGCATCAGGATCAGAAGAGAAAAGATGAGGATACTAAGAAGACTGAGACCTGATGAGGATGGTGGGGAGGAAGTACGGCAGCTGAAGGCTAGCCTAAAACAAGAAAAAAGGAACTTGGAAAAGGCTATAAAAAAGAGCAAAAGAGACCACTGGAACCGACTCTTAAAAGAACTGGAAGGGGACGTATGGGGTGATGGATACAGGATAGCAACGCGAAGCCTGGGAATCCGGGCCCCATTCGACCTGACTAGGGACCAAAGGGTTAAATGGCGCCAGAAGTTGTTCCCAGAGACAGAGAAGAGAAAAAGCAGGTGGACAGTCCAGGAGGAAGAGATGATGCCGTTCACTAGACAAGAATTGGACACGGTAGGAGGAAGGGTCAAGGTAGGAAAGGCTTCAGGAGAGGATGGGATTCCCCCGGCAGCTATCAAGGCGGCCATAGAGGAAATACCGGAGGTGATGCTCAAGGTCTTCAATGAAATACAAAGAGTCCCAAAGGAATGGAAAGAAGCAAGGGTCGTGCTACTACCGAAAGGAAAAGTAACGCCAGGCGAGGAGCCAAAGGGTTTCAGGCCCATTTTTCTGCTCGGCACAATGGCAAAGGCATATGAAGGGCTGGTTAAGATCAGATTGGAAGAGGAAGTGGATAACCACCTATCCCTCCTCCAATTCGGATTCAGGCAAACGATACAAGCAGCCAAAGAGTTAGTTAATAGAGCCAACAGCCACATCGGTAGCGAAGTATAAGCATAGGCTGAACAAGGCACAAAGGAAAGCGCTACTAAGGGTGATAAGTGGATACAGAACGGTAAGTACTGAAGTAGTTCAAGTGGTAGCGGGGACCCCACCAGCAGACGCGCTGGCGAGAGAAAGGGCAAGACTATTTGCCCGGGAAGACGGCAACACGCCGAGAGCTAGAAAAGAAGAGAGGGCCCATACTGTGGAAGAATGGCAAGCCGAATGGGGGCAACCTCTGCCAGGAGGGCAAAGTAGGTGGAGCAAACATCTGATCGTGAACCTTGGGGAATGGGTCGAATGTAAACACCGCACCGCGGATTACTACTTGACCCAGTTCCTGTCAGGTCACGGCTCTTTTGGGAGCTACACCTACAGAATCGGCAAAAGCGAAACTACGGCGTGCAGAGCATGTGGAGAGGAAAGGGACACGCCGGAGCACACAGTCCTGGAATGCAGCTACTTCGGTGAAGTAAGGTGAAGAATGAAGGAAGCCCTCACGTCGGACAACATTATAAGAATAATGACGAGAAATAAAGAAAAATGGAGTATAATACACAATATGATAAGGAAAATTATGGCAAAAAAAAGAAATACAAAGACAACAGCAGACGGAAGAAAGAGGACAGTGAAAGTGAAAGGAAGGGAAAGTGAAAGAAAAAACCTGAGAAGAACGGTACGCGAAAACATGCCGGTGAAGAAACTTCCGAATGGAAAACAGCCCCGGGCCAGGGGCGTCGGAAAGAGGAAGGTTTTAGTTGGTAGGGGCCTAACAGCCGAGCCCAACACTACCTACAGGAGCACAAGCCCCTGTGGGTGTGCCAAACAAGCATTTCCCCAGCTCGTCAGAGTAAGCTGTTCACAGTAAGACTCCATATGAGTGGGGATGCAAGTTGCCTCTGCGAGCAACCTCTGGTCGTATTAAGGGAGATCGTGTCTTGGCCAATCTTCATTTCTGCAATTCTTGTAGGTGAAAGTCATTCTATCTACTCCTGTATCATTAAGTGCTTTTGCCAGCCTCGTGTAAACTATTGTCAAAGACCCCCTTCTTTGTCCAGAAAGGTACATACTACGGTTTCTTTTTTGTTTAGAGCGTCTTGGATTTCATCAGTCAATTGTATCAAGGCGGTCTCCATAGATTTGCCTGCTTGATACGCATGTCGACGATGGTGCAGTAGCACCTGTTCCAGGACATATGTTCTAATATAATTGTCTATAGCTTTTTCCATCGTCTTAAGAACAAACGCTTGTTGGTCTAAGTGATTTGGGGTGTGTAGTGTCCTGATTTCCTGCCTTTGGGATAAAGGTGATTCTGACCCATCTGGTATATATCCCAGTTCAAAACTGCTCCGACTGATTCGGATCAAGTAAGGAATAATTGCCTCTTTCCCTTATTGTAGTAGGGCAGGAAATATTCCGTCAGTTCCAGTGGTTTTGAATGGCTGAAAGCTGTTTAAAGCCCATCTCATCCGTTCTTCAATGCATAAATGTTTTGCTATTGCAATGTCTTCTCGGGTTGGTGTTTTAGTTTTGTCACTCGTATTGCTTGGAGTGTTTCTTCCTGCAGGAAACTAAATTTCTAAGAGAAAAGTATTAAAAACATCAATTGTGTGCCATATTAAATATAGAGTCTCATTAGTTTACTAGTTATTCTTTCATTTGGTACCCATATTGCAGAAAATATTAACATTTTCGTCATCTTAGATGGTCCGCCATATTGGATTTAGAATGCCGTCACATTATGTGATATTATTGTAGAAGTGCATTTAAAATACCGAACTATTCCGCGTTCTTGTATGGTCCGCCATATTGGATTTAGAATGACATCAAACACGTTATTGTATATTGTCATCCAAACTAAACGTGTATATTTGTTTGTTTGTCATTTTTTCACCTCGAAACGGAGCAAAATTTTGCATGATTTTTGTATCGGGATAGTTGAAAGCATGAAGAATGACATGAACTACTTTTTACCACGGGAAAATATCCTTTCTCAAGGGAAAAGAACTTTGAGGCGCGGACAAAGTCGCGGGCGAAAAGCTAGTCTGATTATAAGTTTATGAAAATTTGAATAATTCGAGAAAAAATTAAAATCTTCATTTCGTTAATTCTGATACAATTTATTTATTTGTACCTATTATTAATTATATTTACATTGCGTTTTTTTTTATTTCAGTGATTTTTACAAAAATTAAGATTTTCATAATACAAAATATTTAAAAATCCAAAAGTTGTAATAATCTTTATTGCACGTTTTAAAATCAGTAGG
Source organism: Altica lythri (assembly GCA_964028335.1). Taxonomy (NCBI): domain Eukaryota; kingdom Metazoa; phylum Arthropoda; class Insecta; order Coleoptera; family Chrysomelidae; genus Altica; species Altica lythri. The sequence goes on along the minus strand of OZ034802.1, from coordinate 16,473,205 downwards.
AAATTTTATTTTTAAATATATTTTACCTTATTTTAGTGATATTAAGGCTTTCATTGTCATTAAAAATATAATTTGATTTGAAAACAAAAGGTTAGATTTTTTTGAACAGGATTTAAGCGTAACATTACGCCACAATTAAGTAAAAATCTAAACATTAAAATTAACAATAATCTAGAGAATACATTAAAATGTATTTTTTTGCGTAAATACACTATAATAATAAATGAGACTTAATTTAAAGTTTAACTAGTACGTAGTGAGATCATTTCTCTTTATGCTATTTTTACTTTATACCTAGATTATTCAAGATTAAGTGTATGTTTCGTTATGGTGGCCGTAAATCTCATTCATAAATATTTATAATTTCCCGCCTTAAAATTGTATTTTTTTTTAAACTGGAAAATTATTGGTTTCACCCCGATATTTAATAATTGAGTTTTCTCCAGATCTTCAGATCTCAGGTCCAAGGAAGGCATCCTGGCTATAGTGGTTGCAAGTTTGTATGAAACTCTGTGGCAAAAAACTAAAGTCCACGCGCACGAAGTCGCAGCCGACCGCTAGTTAAAGTATAAGAGCAATACTTGATACTTTATAAGTTTAATAGGTCTACTGTAGATATAATATTTCGAAAATTTAATTTATTATTATCCAAATCCAAGTTATGAGTGTTAAAAAGCGCTTCGAGAAAAGGCAGGTAGGGCCCTTACGCTTTGCTTGGCTCGTCACTACCCTACTCCCAAATACCTAGCAGTGTTTATCCTAAAGAAAGCAATAATTTTAAATAACTGCAACTGGATTCTTTTAATGAGATATACCAGACGGCTTTTGTTTTTATACCTTATGGATATAAATAGCGTCTGTATTTTGTTTTTCTTCTTGAATATGTACTTTTATTATAGTCTTTACACATGTTTTTATCATCCTAGTAGTAGTTATTGTTTTGCCATTTTAACATCAGAAAAAAATCTTTAATTCTTATTGTCTAGTAATTTTTTTTTACTTTATTAGGTGTTTATATCAATTATTTTAATATTTTCCAAAATGCAGCTTAGCACAAGTATAGAGCACTATTCTAATAGTAAGTGTTATTATAACAATGAAACAAAAATTATATGTAGTGTAGATTTTAAGAATTGGAATGATTACATCACCAACAATTTTAATATCACCTGTATTGTAAACTAAATTTTCATATCTTTTATTGTACACAATTAGGTTACGAAATTAAAGAAACATCTGCTTCAAAAAAATAAACTTGAAAATATACTCAAGATGGGTCTGGTTCACCTAATTTTAATAAAAACCTCGTTATAAAGTAGATACCTAGGCAAAATCTGACCGCCCAAGTAGAACCTCTAGTAAAGCTATTTTTTTTTAAGTAATAGACTACACGACAATGCAAGAAGATGAAGATGAAGAGATTATATTAGGGGCGTGACCCTAACAGTGCGTGGTAGATAAGTCGAGTTATTGTGTCGCCTGAGGGCGGGCTGTAACTTTAGTCATAACATAAGTTGAGTTAAGGAATCGATCGATTCTTAAACAGATTAATACGTCATGGATGGCAAGATGCAATATGGTAAGTCTTCCCACGTAAACAAGGATTAGCATAAAAATTATGATTACGGTACTGATTTTATTAAAAAACAACACAAAGAACATCCAATATTATAATTACTTATAATGTGTATTTACTACAGTAGCATATCAGATTATAAAGTTTCTGATATTGTTTATGGTAAGCTTTTAATTGCAATTTGATTGTTTTCTTTAAGTCTTTTTTATTACAAAATAAATAGTGACTTTGACTTTTTAACTAAAGTGGTATGGCAACACATGAGATGGCATCGATAACGTGGTTTCAAATAAATGCTCGAGAAGGCATTGGCCGGTCGCGTACTGTGTTTAACAAAAGCTAGGTATGAACGTTCTCCCCCCGCAGGTGGTGTAAGACCTTGCCATTGGTCGGGGGGCTCCTCGGATCGGCGCACTCCGGCGGATAATAGTCAGCCGGGGGGCGCCGAGTCGGGGCGAAGACACACCACAAATAAATGCCACCAAAGAAAGAGGCCACAACAACGGGCAGAAACAAAAACACCAGAGAAAGGACGAAAAAGAAACGCGTCAAAAGGTAAACAAACGATGGAGACAACCAGCGACAAAAAACCCCCAATCCCAATATATGGTGTAGCAACATCGTGCCGACGGGATGAATGGTTCAGGGGAAATTGAACAGTAAGCGATGCCCAAAGGAAACGGCCGACCGGAGGGGAACTTTAGGCCTGACTGAGGCATGGGCGAACTGTCTCGCTGGACAGGAAGAAACGTCCCTTACTCGTGGGAACATATATGGAATTCAACAAAAATAAAACAAACGGAAAACAAGGAAAGGAAACGGAAACGGATAATGAAAACGAGATGGTGAACGAAGTAAATGAAGTAGAGGAGCAAGGCGGAACGGATAGTGCAGAAGCACAAGGACGGGAGGTAATTGATTTCGAAGATAGCAGCTCGGGGACAGAGAAGATCGATACACAAAAGTATAAAAAGTTCCAGGAATTGAAGGAGGAGGTCCTCAAGATGATAAAAATAGCGGCGGAACTAGAGACCGCCGTAAGAGGCAGTCAGAATACAAAGACGGAGATTAAGAACAATATTCTCAAGCTGGCAGACCGCGCACATCGGTCGGAGACAAGCATGGAAAAGGCAGAAAAAGAGATAAAAAAAAGCCATAAAAGGAAATATGACAGAGGTTAGTAAGAAGGAAAAGGTAAGCACAGCGGAGATGGGGAACCAAACTGTCTCCAGAGAAAAACAACAGGCAGAAGTAAAAATGGCGCTGGGCAGCAAAAAACCCCCCGAGGAAATGAGGGTGCTCTGTGAGTACGAATGGGATGAGGAAGTCTTCAAAGCCACCAAGGCGTTGACAGAACATAGGGAAGACCTAGACGTGGCCATCGTGGTGGATATAGGAAACGATGGAGACGAGGTGGCTAAGAAGTCCATCCAAAGATACCCGGAAATGAAGAAGGTCTTGGAGGAAATGAAACCAGGTGACTATGAGTACGTAATCCAAAGGACTGAGATCATCAGGGGAAGGAAAAGAGCTAAGACGTCTAAGGAAGGGAAGGCAACGTACGTAATATCAGTAAGGAAGGACGAAGAAGACCAGGTGGTGGAGATGTGCGAGGCGGCCAAGAAGTTGAAAGAAATGATGGAGGAGAGAGAGGTGACAGAGGTCGAGCTGCTGATCGACGAAGCTGAAAATAAAAGGATGTGGAGGAAGATCCTGGAATATGTACTTCGGGACTCAGGGAGTGGTGGTCTTCTGCGGAAACACCAGAAAATCAGCAGGTTGGTCAGGAATAAGGCAGGGGGTTAGGCCACAACGGGCGCCTGAAGCCGTTGTCAGGGTGAAAGGGGTGGAGGGGGTAAGCTACGCCAAACTTTTAGGGAAGGTGAAGAAAAATGTCGACCTCAAGGAATTAGACATCGAGGTAAAAGGAGCTAAGAAGTCGGGTAAGGCCGACGTTCTGCTGACAATCAGAGGTGGCCAGGAAAAGGCCGAGAAGCTAAGGGCCGCGATAGGTACCAAAGTGGAAGGGGCAATGGCCAGGGTGAACACGGACATGGCCATCCTGTTAAGAGGTATAGATGAGGTGACCGGAGAGGATGAGGTGGTCCAAGTCGTTGCAGAAAGTTTCAAGGCAACGGAGGAGGATGTGGTGATGAGGAAACTTTACGCACCATCTAAAGAGAAAAGGACGGCGTGGATAGAAGTGGCCGAGGGGCTCGGGAAGAGAATAGTGGAGACAGGGAAGATCAGGACAAGTTGGGGAGTCTGGTCAGTTGAGGAAAGAGTAGAGGTAATAAAATGTTACAGGTGTGGTGACTTTGGCCATATTGGGAGGTTCTGTCCAAACGAGACCGAAGGGACGCCGAGAAGAGGGAGATGCCACAGATGTGGAGAACAGGGCCACTGGGCAAGGGACTGTGGGGCGAAGCAGACCTGCTACAGATGCCAGGAGCCGGACCATCTGGCTAAGGAATGCAAAAATGCAATTAAATGTGTAACATGTGGCAAAGTAGGACACAGAGGAAACACAATGAAGTGTCCTAAATTCAGGCAGGCCGTGTTAGAGAAAAGGGAGAGGAAGGAAGCAACAAGGGGGTGGAAAAAACAACGGGGGGCAAACACTACTAAATGACGACGAAACTAATGCAGCTGAACGTCGGAAGGGCCAGAGCGGTACACGACATCTCGTACGCCGAAATGCGAAGTAAGGGAATAGACCTAGCGGTCATCTCTGAGCCAAACATTTCGATGTCCAAGAGGTTTGGGTACGTGATGGATACCCAAACTTCGGTTGCCGTCGCCATTATAAATACAGCGGTGGGAGTAGAGAGTATCAAAAAAGGAGACGGTTTTGTCAGGGTGAAGATGAGCGACTGGTACTTATACGGTTGCTACATTTCACCAAATATAAGTATCATAGATTTTAGTAGAAAACTAGATGCTATCATGCAGGATGCCAAGAATACAGGCGGAGAATGCAACATAGCAGGGGACTTCAACTCCAAGTCTCCATTATGGGGCGTCCCACATGAAGATCGAAGAGGAGAAATGGTGCATGAATGGATAATAGAGAATAAACTCGTGGTTCTGAACAGCGGAGAACCAACGTTCCGTCGGGGAAACCAGCAGTCACACATTGATGTGACCATGGCAACAGGAAAGCTGGCAAAGCGGACTGATAGGTGGCATCTAGATAAAGTAAATGTATATACTCACCACCACTATATTTATGTGGATGTAGAGGAAAAAAATAAAAAAAAACCAAAAAAATAGTAAAAATAGAAAAAACAAAAACATTCTTAATGTTTTCAGGTTCAAAGAAGGAATCATAAGAAAGGCGGCCATAAGAGGTGAGCAGGGATATGACCACAGGACGCTCACAGAGGACATTGCGCAAGGAGGCGACTGAAACCATTAGAGAAAATAACGAGCTGACCCCCTACTGGTGGACGGACGAAATCGCGGAAAAGCGGAAGGAGTGCATCAGGATCGGAAGAGAAAAGATGAGGATATTGAGGAGAATAAGACCTGATGAGGATGGTGGGGAGGAAGTACGGCAGCTGAAAGCTAGCCTAAAACAAGAAAAGAGGAACCTGGAAAAGGCTATAAAGAAAAGCAAAAGAGACTACTGGAACCGACTTTGTGAGGAACTGGAAGGGGACATATGGGGTGATGGATACAGGATAGCAACGCGAAGCCTGAGAATCCGGACCCCGTACGACCTGACTAGGGAACAGAGGGTCAAATGGTGCAAGAAGCTGTTCCCAAAAGCCAAGGGTAGAAGAAGTAGGTGGACAGCTCAGGAGGAAGAAATGAGGCCGTTCTTCAGACAAGAACTAGATACAGTAGGAGGAAGGGTCAAAGCAGGAAGAGCCGCAGGAGAGGATGGCATCCCCCGGGCAGCTATCAAAGCGGCCATAGAGGTAATACCGGATGTGATGCTTAATGTCTTCAATGAGATACAAAGAGAGCAGAGAGTCCCGGAGGAATGGAAAGAAGCGAGAGTCGTGCTACTGCCGAAAGGGAAAACAACGCCAGGCGAGGAGCCAAAGGGGTTTAGACCCATTTGTCTACTCAGCACAATGGCAAAGGCCTATGAAGGGATGGTGAAGATCAGATTGGAGGAGGAGGTAGATAACCATCTGTCTCCCCTCCAATTTGGTTTTAGACAAGGAAGATCGACTGTGCAAGCAGCCAAACAGCTTGTGGACAGAGCCAAGCACAGCGAGGCCAAGTGGATAGCGGCGGTAGCAATAGATGTAAAGAACGCTTTTAACACAGCTTCTTGGGAGACTATGATGGATAGCATGGAGAAAAAAAGGGTAGGGGGAGGTCTGCGGAACATCGTGGACTCCTACCTAACGGATAGAAAAATCACCATAGACAAGGGACTCAAGCAAGGACTGAGCATGGGAGTACCACAGGGATCGGTATTAGGCCCCCTACTGTAGAATATCATGTATGATAGCTTGCTGGAAGAAAGATGGGGAAGCGATCGCCTTCGCAGACGACCTCATTCTACTAATCGAAGGAATGAATGAGGAACAACTGACTGAAAGAGCAAACGATGCTATAGAGCAAACAGGATGGATGGAAGATCACAATTTAGAAATAGCGGCCGAAAAGACAGAGGCCATTATTCTAAAAGGGCCGAGAAATCGAAGGAATATACAGTTCAGGGTAAGAGGAAAGGACATAGAGCACCAGAGGTCAATGAGGTACCTAGGGATTGTAATCGACGACAAACTAAGTTTGGGAGACATGTCGAGTACTGTGCAAAGAAAGCGGAGGAAAGGATGTCCACCCTGGAGAGATTAATGCCGAACGTCAGGGGGCCCAAATATAAGAAGAGGATGGTGCTGTATGGAGTAGTTCAGTCTATTCTACTCTATGGAGCTCCGGTATGGCATACAGCCATCTCGGTAGAGAAGTACAAGAATAGACTCAACAAGGCACAGAGGAAAGCGCTACTCAGAGTAATAAGTGGATACAGAACGGTAAGTACTGAAGTAGTGCAAGTGATAGCAAGGACACCGCCAGTAGACACGCTGGTAAGAGAAAGGGCGAGACTATTTTCCCGAGAAGACGGAAATACGGCACGAGCCAAGAAAGAAGAAAGAGACCGAACTGTGGAAGAATGGGAAGCCGAATGGAGGCAACCACTGCGAGATGGAAAAAGTAGGTGGACCAAACGTCTGATACGAGACCTTGGGGAATGGGTCAAGTGTAAACACCGCACTGCGGATTATTACTTGACCCAGTTCCTGTCAGGTCACGGCTCATTCGGGAGCTACACCTACAGGATCGGCAAGAGCGACGACACGGCGTGCAGAGCATGTGAAGAGGAGAGAGATACGTCGGAGCACACAGTTCTGGAGTGCAGCTACTTCGAGGAAGTAAGACGAGAAATAGAGGAAACTCTCGAGGAAAGGCTCACGGCAGAAAACATTGTAAGAACAATGGTAAGAAACAAAAATAAATGGGAACAAGTGCACGACATGATTAGAAAAATCATGAGGAGGAAAGAAAAAATAGAAAGAGAGCAGCAGGCAAGGGAAAGAGGAGAAGAGTGAAAACCGAGGGGAAAAGTGCGTGACGCGAAAAAAAAAACATGCCGGTGAAGAAACTTCCGAAAAGACAGATTCCACGGCATGAGGGGGGCGAAAGGAGGAAGGGTTTAGTTGGTAGGGGCCTCACGGCCGAGCCCAACACTACCCACAGGAGCACGTGCCCCTGTGAGTGTGAGCAACAAACATTCCCCCCTCTTAAAAAAAAAAAGGTATGAACGTTCTCACTTATCCATCTACGGTAAATAAAACAAGGTCCTATGACACGAACGTCAAAGAGCAAAATCCTCAGTTAATTCTTCAGAAGGACTACTCCACTAAGATCCAGGAAAGTGGAATCAAATCTGTTCCATATTACGAAATTCATTCCTGTACTTAGTGAAATATGATAAAGCGAAAATTTATATGAAAATTACATTACAAGAGCTACTCTCTGGAAGTTCATACCAAAAACATCCGATGAACTCTACAAAGACATGGACCCTATTAAACCACAAACCGAAGATCCAAGATGTTTCACCGTTCTCAGACAGCATCGCCTTCATCACGGATCGACGCAACTTTTGTGCTTATTCTTGTACATTTTATAATTTGCTTACCTGTTTTTAATTAGTAAGAAATATATTCAAATAGTAAGAAATATAATCATATTCATATACTCGTTAATGTTAATAAAATAGATAATCTTAATGCGCCTTCACCAAATATCAACTTTCTCAAAGAAAATAGCTTTTCTTGGAGGAAATGTATACGATACAAGAATATGTTAAAAGTTGTAGGTATATGGTTCACCAAATCGTATTAGAAATTTTTCACATTACGAGGACGCATAAGAATAACTTGTAAGAAATGTAAAGTCAAAAAGACCAATAAAATTTGTATTTGCGGTTAAGAGGTAAAATTATTTACGAATAAATGTTAAATATCGTTGGCAATCATTGTTCATCAAATACGACATGAAAATTGGGATTTGTAACTTTCAAAAACGAACACCAATCGGGAAGGCCAGTTTGTGTGCTCACTTTCATAAATATACAGTTCATGACATGGATTTAATAGACAGCCGAATAAAGAGAAACTAAGTATATAAAACGCCTTACTAAAGGCTGCCGACCACGCCCGAGGCCGTGGCTGGAGAGAGGAGAGGATAACTTTCTTCTCAGACAGCCAGGCTGCACTGCTGGCCTTAAAACAATTCCGTGTTAGTTCCAAGCTGATTTGGGAGTGCATAAAAAAACCTCAATGAACTGGCTAGACAAAACAGTGTCTTCTTGGAGTGGATACCACGGCATAAAGGTTTTGAAGGTAATGAAACCGCGGACCTTCTGGCCAAGAAGGGAGCGGATACACGATTCACTGGTCCAGAACCGGTATTGGGACTGCCTAGAGCCTGGGTAAGGACCAAAGTCAGGAATTGGGTCTGGGAAGAGTCAACCAAACACTGGAGTAACACTGTAGGGCTGAGGGACTCGAAGCTGATGCTCAAAGGCTACTCCAAAAAACTGACGTCTGACATACTGAATCTTGGTAGGAGTCAGATAAGAGTACTAGTGGGCCTGCTCACTGGGCATGGACCATTCAGACTATACCTTCGGAGGATGGGGATTCTGACACAGGAACCCACCTCGTGCCGACTGTGTGCCATGGACGATGAGACGGCAACTCACATTCTATTCGAGTGTGAGGCCTTGGACTATAAACGGTTTCTTATCTTCGGTGACACGAATCCTGCATCCTATCACCACCTTGAGGAGCTAGTCACAGGACTCAAGTCTCTTATAAAGATAACTGCTCTGTGGCAACAGTAACTCAAGGAATTTGGGACACCTGGATTCTAGCCTACCTGAAGATCAGCGTGATGTTGATTTTCAGCTGAACAAACTAGAGTCCTGCACGCATCGGGTGCATGTAAGGACTCTTGGTGCTGAACGTGGTCACAATATTCCCATAGGAAGCAGTGCTCGAACATGGGGCTCGACAGGAGAGACCATGCCAGGTTATTTAGATTAGATTAGAAGTATATAAAATGAACACGTCGAGTATCTAGTTTATCGATTTACAAAATGGATTCCCAAATGTCCGAATGGTGACCAGAAGCGTGCAAGGGTACCGTTTCTTCTGATCTATGATCAGTTTCAAAAATATTCGTACTCCTTAAGTTCCGTTTTTACGATGGTACATGTCTACGACCTAGAATCACAGTAGTAATTAATTAAATGAAAAAACTATGGTTCTCGAGCCTCGAGGAAATAAGAAATTTTGTTTTTAAAAATCAGCTAGTAGGTATACCTAGTGCTTTTTGTAGTAATTTAAAATTGCTAAGGTATAGATCAGATAAGTGTAAAACAATAAGTAGAAACTACTCTTGTACTAATCATTCTACGAGAAAAAATTATTAACAAAATACCTGGAAAGTTGCCCAAAGGTATTTTGATTTTGCTGACAAAACCTGTAAACATTTTGTGATATAGACTTCGCCTTTTTTGTTCTAAAAAAAAAGTTATAGAAACTGAGTATGCCTTTATTTGTAATTTTTCTATTCCTGTATAAATCTTGTTATTTTATATATTATTAATTATTATAACTATGTATAAACAGCATATGTTAAAGAAAAAATATCTTGAAGAAGTCATAGGCAGCAGAAACATATTTTTATGTATATAAATAAGTCTGTTTTGGTTAGATTATTTTGACAGCTTCAATAGCGTGGTTTTTAATTGCTTTCTTTAGTTTTCGCTTAGTAATTGTTTGCTGTTTAAAGCGTTGTGACAACCTCCTGACGACTATCGAAAACTATAAAATAAATATAAATCTGTAAATAAAATGGTAAGTTAATAAATATAACAATCTTTAAGCTTAATAGTGACTTATAATAAGCATTTAGATATTGTGCAACTCTTACTTAATTATTCGAATTTTAAAGAGTTTGAAGATTTGAAGTGAAAGACTTATCGGGAAATGGGCCATTGACTAAAAATAACATTGACTCATGTTCATAATTTGACTCCGCTTTTAAAAATGGAATTAATACTTACTCTAATTTATTAATTTAAAATCACCTGCGTACGCCAACAAATACACTCAAGTAAATGCTCGAGTCTGATGATTTATTATTCTCTCCTCATTAGAAAATAGGCGTTATTAATCAATCTAACGTTTCTCTTGATCAGTATCCTTTTATCACCTCTAGTGGGAGCAAAAAACTTCAAAAATTGTGTTTAATTGATAGTGGAATGAAATCAAATTGATCAGTTTTTTAACACTATAAAGAATTACTGATAATTACAAAAAAGAAATAATAGTATATTTTCATTATTTAGAAATTATATATAAAGCAGAAATAAAAAAAATATTCCAATCTGGCGGGATTCGATGTCTATTTATAGCCAATATACTTAAATCTTTTAGACACAAATGATCCTAGCGATAAGTTGGGGTTTTCGATCATGATCATACATTGTTTCAAGTTATGTTACATATGACACTTACTCAATTTCTTCTTAAGCACATATCACAACTAACAATTTTATATTTTATAAAAACTGTAAGAACGTTTACCGAACATGTTTTATAAAACATCTTTTATTGTAAGAACATTTGATTCTATTCTATTTGATTCTGAAAACAGAAAAAACTTGAACGAGGCCATGAATAATTTTATTCACCTACATTTCAAAATACTAAAGAGTTTAAACTTTAGAGTATTATTTAGTGGACACTTGGTATCTATTTTTGATACGCAGAGAACTTTACTGTAAAATATTTAGTTTAAAATTTACACGCGACGCGATATTTTGCATTATTTCGTTAAATGATTGCAAACACAATATATATATATATATATATATATATATATATATATATATATATATATATATATATATTAATATATTTATTTATTTATTTATTTATTTATTTATTTATTTATTTATTTATTTATTTATTTATTTACGGGTTCACCCCTTTTGTATACAATAATTACAATACAACAAACACAACAAAAGTCAATTCAGCAACTCACGGCATTGTCTCTTAAACTCATTTAAAGATACTCCCAAAATATCACAATTAAATTCATTAGCTAATTTGGAGAACCGAGATAAAGGCGTATGGTAAGAATAATTGCGGGCATGGAACGGAACAACAAACAAATTTGTATTACGTGTACCACTAGTAGGAACCCTAAAATTAATTTCTTGTAGCAGTTCAGGGCAATTCAAATCTCCAGAGATTAGTTTGAATAGAATTAGAAGATCAGCAAAAATACGATCATCTTCAAGACTAGACAATCCTAGTAAATCAGACATCCCTTCATAATTCCATTCGTCCCTTGGAATACCAAGACGAAAGCCACAATATCTTAAAAACTTTCTCTGAACCGTATCTATTTTATTAATATGTATCCGATAAAAAGGACACCAAACAGGAGAGGCATAATTAATAAGGGATTTTATCAAAGAAACATATAACAAACGCACCGTCTCAAGAGAGAAACCAGAAGAGTTACGAATAACAAACCCGAGTCTAGTCATAGATCTAGAAACCAAAGCATTAACATGAGGGATATATATATATATATATATATTTTTAACAGACGAATTTGGAAATTTTTTCGAGGTCTTCTTTACGATAATATTCGTTTCCATTTGTACTAATATAAAGTTCACCAAATTGTTTTAATAAAGTTTTAAAGATTTTTTGAATTTACCTCACCTTCTCGATATTTGTATGTATGTATGTATGTGGTTAGGGGTAACAGATACACCTGCGATCTATAAAATCTGTAGCATGTCCAAAAAACTCCATGCAAAAATTTTTATTTTTTATTATTTTTTCTTACTTAAGCCGACCCTGATCATTTTGCCTTCCAGAAAATTCTCGACTATAACGGACTTTAACCGTCAAACTATCGATTTTTTTAGACCGACCAATCAAATCTGGTGAATAAGGTCACGCTGCGTAAGTGGGGTGGTTTGAAGCGACGCGGGTTACTTTTTTACCGGGATTTACAATTCAGTCTAGTTTGGGTCTCTGTGCTGGCAAGTCATTTTGTACAACCCCTAGATTCAAATACCGGCAAATTTCCTTTAGATTTTCAAAGAATTACTTGCTATTTAGTGTTTCTAATTAAGTTAAAGTCAGTGAATGAGTGTGGAACCTCTCTGATGAAAAAGCTGTCGCTATTACCGAAGAATCACTAGATTCTACTGTACCATATAAATTGGGTGTGGCCCCATTTAATTCTCCTATCTAGGAAACAAACTGTAAGTTTTTTTAATATCATTACTATTGCTTAACTACCAGAAAAAGTTGGGATACCATTTATTTCTTTGGCACAAAAACTTAATTGAAATCCGCATGAATAATATCCAAGTGTGGGTAATTAACGTAAGAAGTGCTCATAAAATCCACAGTGAGACCGGTTTTTATAAAAAACCCAGTACCTTATCTACAGACTCCTAAAGTGTGAAAATTTCGAAACAGTTCGTCGCATACATGTTTCAGTTATCAGTGAAAGCGTTGCGCAGAGCCTGATTAAATATTTTTGTAACACCTTTATGGTAAATTTTTGGTTTCTTACTGTTTATCTTAATTTAATTGTTTTAATTTAAACTATTATATGGTACCCCCCATCTTTTACTTTAGTAAAAAATCTTTTAAGCTAAAAGTGATTTACTATTTTTTTATTAAATTTTGATACTTTTCAATTTCTTTTTCACATCACATTCTGCTTAAATGGGTACACAGAAATAACAATATAAAAATACTTAGCTGTTATTGAATGTGTAATATTGTTTCTATATGTGATTAAACACTAATGTGTTTTACTGTATTTTACCTTATTTCATTTGTTGATATTTTATATGTCTATTGTTTCATTCATCTGTTTGACTTATTACTACACACAGTAATAAATATTGTTTATTGTTTATTTATATGTTTTATTTTCTGACCTGGTGTAAGTTATTCGGATCTAATCTCATCAACAACACGAATGAGACGTATTTAACTCATAAATCTTAGCTTTTGAACTCATTGATATATATGGAGCTGTTGTGATAAGTAAGAACAAAAAGTAAGTATAACTTTCTCTTTCTAGCTTTGCTAATAAAAGTGTTTAATTTAAAGTTTTAACAAGAACATCTACCGGTTTACTCAATTTTACCTTATCTTATCTTATATCTCTCATATCTTTCTTATTTTAACTTTATCTACAACATCTGATAAATCATTCTATCCAACATCTATATTTAATATTTTTTCCATCTGGGTTTCTTATATTTCCCCATCCTTATGATAAAAAAATAAGTGGCGCCCATTTACCTTTCCCTTTGCCATCATTTCTCTCATTTTCTCTTTAGTCCCTTTTAAATTCTTTTATCTTTTTTTTTTCTAGTAAATATATCCCCGTATACCTTTCCAACACGATATCATCTAGCTCGTTCAAATCCACGCTCGCTCTCCTCCTACCCCCTGAGTGCCGTTCGCATTGGTTAACCTCTATAAAACGAGCATTTAACATCACTTGAGAAAAAAGAGGTTACAAATCTATTGTGTCCCCCTTTTCTTGCTATATTTCTGATGATTTCTCAGACTTATAGCAGCTCTTCTAGTCCTATCTTCCTTAGAAAGTTTAGCATATCATTGGGTTTTAAATTAAGTAATTCTTCCCTTTCTATTTCGTATGACCCTAGATATTTGACCCTAGAAGTAGGTACTTATTGTTATGCATTCTGAAAGTTGTTTATTGAGGTTTCATCCTCTACCTCACAGAATCTGCAGTTTGCTTCATCTACTAATCCTAGTTTCTTCATGTGTCCTCTTAATCGACAGTGACCGGTTAGTATTCCTGTTATAAATCGGTGGTTTTTCTTACTCAGGTTAAGACAGCTGTGAGATCTCTTTTGGTTATAGTTTCCCAGGAGCGTCTTCGATTGTCTTAGTCCTTCTAGATCATTCCAGTACTTGGATTTTTCGCTATCTATTTTTTTCCTCAGTTTTTTTAAGATTGTACTACTGCTGATTCCACAGGATGGTTCTGGTCCCATGTATGGGGTTTCAGCTCCTTTTTTTGCCAGCTTGTCTGCTGTTTCATGTCCTTCTATTCCTACGTGTCCTGGAACCCATAGGAGGGTAACAGTGTTATTCTGTCCTAGTTCATTTAATTTGCCTAGGCATTCCCAGACCATCTTTGAACTGATTGTATCTGAGTTCAGAGCTTTGATGGCTGCTTGACTATCTGACATGATTGCAATCTTCTGTCTACGATAGTTCCTTTCAATATTAAATTCTATATATCTTTCAATGGCACGAATTACCACTTGAAAGATGCTTGGGTACGCACCCAAGCTTTCTGTGTATTTGGTTCTAGGTCCAAACACCCCTACTCCTGTTCCTTTATCTGTCTTGGATTCTCGATATTTTAATTGTTACTTTTTATTTCATGATATCAGAACAAAACCACAGCAAAACTTCACCAATACGTCTATATCCGAAGTAAATATCAATAATCAATAACTCAGATAAATGTGAAATAAAAATTGACCAAAAACTTTTTTCTGTCCTTTGTTAAGTTGTGAATTTACATGAATTCACGATAAAATTTGAAGGTAATATAATATCAAAAGTGTATGAAAAATTTTACGAAAAAGCAAAATAAAATATAAAATAATAATAATAGTGAATAAATTCGTCAACTTATTCGCAACCCAATTTTAAATGCAATACCCGCATATTCGTAAAGGAAAGCAGTTAATATTAAAAAATTCTTAATTACTACTTCTTTGTATCATAATAATATTTTTACTTGTTACATTATGTTGGGACTATTTTGCCTCTTTTTGGAATGTATTTAAATATAGTTAATAAAAGTAAAATAATTCTAAGACAAATAAATTATTAAAAATAAAGTTTCTTTATTTTTATTTTTAGTGCCAAGAAGATTTTAAAACAATAGGAAAAAGCTAAAAAATAATTTTATAAGTATAAAAATCAGATTCTTAAACTTGAAAATACAGTAAAACCTACCCAAAACGATTGCTGTATAAGAAAGAAATTTTAAAGATTACCTATTAATTGTAATGCAACATTTGATTGCAAGTCAGAAGCCTGTCTAAAACAAACACGGAGTTTCCAAAATCCTTATAAAACGATAATTTAAACCATTTTAAGAATGGTCGTTTTCGGTATTTTACAAGGAATTAAATAATTACGGAAAAGCTCACTATTAAATCGTAAATACATAGTACCTTAAAAATCTTTAAAACCGACTTCTTCAAAAGAAGTCAAAAAGTTTGTGATACTCTGTATAGAAAACAAAAGTTGGGTAATAAATTTTAACAAAAAGTAATGCATGCCTCTCATTTTCCTTCTAAGAAAATCTTTGATATAGGCAACGTTGTAAATCCACTTTAGTGAAAGTGTGTGCTTTTATGTGCACATGGTGCGCAGAGCAAGAAAAAATCGTTTAAAAGAACGTTTGCATTGCTTCGGTCATTGACTTCGCACTTCTTGGGATGTCCGCTGGAAGCTGGAACTGATGGTGATCGTTATTATAATGAAAATTATATTAATAGGTTGCTAGCTGAGAAAATTATCCTATATGAAGTAAAACCTACCAATTTTATTTAAATTTTACTTCAAATGATTATCAATAGCCATAAATTACTAGCATTACGACTTTTTCTAAACCAAGTAACAATAATGACTGAATACTTAACAGACAATAATGAAAATCAGTTAAAAGTGTACATAATACAAATATGTAGGTATGTTAATTATACTCTACTAAGCAAAATAAATTAAGGATAAGCTTTTGTAGAAAAATATATGTTTTGCTAAAAACAAACTGATCATTTTTATCACAATATTTTTTTTACCTCATGATCCAAATGAATATCGAATTTTGATAAAAAATTATTTTGTAATAATAATTGCTACAGAATTATGGCTAGAAAACATTTAAATACATTTCAAGCATCCATTGTTATTTACTACAACGGGAGATTGTTACGGAACTTCGGGTAAACCAATTTCTGATTTTAAAATCTTGGAATAGATTTCTGGAAATTGGTGATATAGTAAGTAGGCCATATGGATTCCGAGCACACATTACAACTCTTCGCCAGAATCGTATGTTAGCAAAAACTGCAACTCAAAATCCAACTTTCCCGGCTCGACATCATGCAAATCTGCAGCAACAACTTATAAATAGACCTATTTCACTTAAACAATAAGAAATTGCAATAAGATCTAAACGATCAGCAAGGATACCAGAATTCCAAAAAGACAACGTAGAATTGGTCTAGCATTTTGCCACGAACATAAACAAGGCTGACCAAGAATGGTAAGGAGTTTTATTCTCAGATGAGTCCCGTTTTTAATTGTACGGACCTAATGGACGTCTTCAAGCTTACAGAAGATTAGGTGAAAGATTCCAAGACAATATATTAGAGAACTCTCCATTTTACAGGATGATCAGAAGTGGTGTGGGGAGAAATAAGTTTTAGTTAAAGAACTGAGTTTGTTATAATGCAGGTTGGTACTTTGACAGCTATTCGATACATTTTGTATATTTTACAACTTAATGTACTGCTCTATGCCCAAAATTATGGTAAAGATTTTATTTTTTAATAGGATAATACCTGAATTATGTCGTCATCAATAAACAAGGGGCACACAATAAAATACATTTAGGGTGGCAATATAGTACGTACGGTACCCCGTCAAAATAGCCTGATATGTTTTTAGTTTATGAAAAAAAAAATAGCATTAAATTATTAACTAAATAATAACAAAATTTATAGAAAGGAACGAAAATACCAGTAGAGACTTAATATGTTGGCTTTTATTAAAAGTTTTTGTCTTTGCAGTTGAAAAAGACTAATTAAACTAACATGTTTGTAAATAAAGGATTTTAAGTGGAGTGAATATATTAAAATTTATATATCAAGCACAACAAATTTATTTATTTTTAAAATATTTTTATAAATAAATTATAATTTCCCGATTTAATACAAGTACTAATTTCTAAATCTCAAACATCCTTTGAGAATTGGTTTACAAAAAATATTTGACAAGTCCTGTTCTGTAAAATCATGGGAGAACAATTAATTTGGCAGCCACCTATTAATTTCAACGAGAGTTTCACAAACAAACGCAATGGACGAGGCAGCCAAGCCGAACGAAGCGCGGGCCATCGCGTTGGGATTACTGTAAAACCTATTTTTAACTTCCCGCTAAAAAAATTTAAAATCGGGAAGTTACTGGTTTTAGCTCGTTTTTCGAAAATCGAGTTTTGACGGGATCTCAACGTTTTGATGTCTTTGGAAACTCCCCTGACAATTTTTACAAGGGTGTGTGTGTGTGTGTGTGTGTGTGTGTGTGTGTGTGTGTGTGTGTGTGTGTGCGTGCGTGCGTGCGTGCGTGCGTGCGTGCGTGCGTGCGTGAGTGCGTGCGTGCGAGCGTGCGTGCGTGCGTGCGTGCGTGCGTGCGTGCGTGCGTGCGTTTATGACTTTTAAAACATTTCAAAAAAAAATCAAGAAAGGAAGTTGCGTGGATGGCCTCTAAGTTCAACCTCTTTTCGATCTTTTTAATCCGATATAAAGAACTGAAACTTTTGAGAAAACTTCTCAAGACATTATATTCTACATTATTTACCTTGACAAAGAAAAATGTTTTAGCTATTGAAAGGTACCAAAGATTAAGTAAATAAATAACGAAATTATTTTAAATTATCTGAAACACAGCAAACTGAATACAAAGATTATTTAAGAAAATTAAAAATTTTTGCCGTAATTACCATTTTCACTATTCCAATCAAAAAAATAATTTCAGATTTGTATTCATTCATGTCCAATACACAATAAAAACAGTAGAATTTCATGGTTACAGTCTTTGATTTCTCAGGGTGTCTCCCGCTGGCCTAGAAATATTCTATTTCACATAACAAAATAGTTATTATCCTAACAAGTGCGGAAAGTTATACTTTCCCGCACGCGAACTGCCGATGCCCGAACGACGCGAAGCGGAGTTTGGGCAAGCAGTTAAGTGCGAGAAAGTTAATTTCCGCAAGAGTTAGGATCAATATTTTTTCTACAAGCAATATCACCTCGAAAATTATTTAGATATTTGAAAAGATGCGATTCTGACAATTAAATCTTTCATAGTGTCAATAAATACACGACTGTAGCTATAGCAACCCTACTTAAACAGGTGAGTTTGTTGTTGCTTTGAGTAAGGTTTACAGAGGTGATTTAATAAATTATAATTTTTTTAAAAACAAACATTTTACAAATCCCTATTTTCATGTAAAATAATCTTAATTTTTTTTACTATTTGTATGTAATCCAACAGGATAAAGATAATAATACAATAATTTGTCAAAAAGGTTATCGGAAAACATATTCAATTAATTAAAAAAAATGTGTTCGGGAAAAAACCTTACCCGCACTCCGTGCGGAAAAAAATCTGAAAGAGATATTTTCTGAATTAAAATGCGTGCGGGAAAGTGTTGTTTACACATGATTGTAGAAAAAAAATATACTAACTCTAGAACAACTGATTTATGATTATTTCTGACAAGTTTTACGTAACTATGGCGCCTATTCTAAAGACGTTTTTAATAAAATTTCAAAGTATATTTTATAAAGTCACTTTTTTAATTAGTATCAGTTTGGTCTTCATTTGTAAAAAAAATAAAAATTAAATAAGAATTTAAAGAACAATTTACTAAGTTTAAATTTAATTGCTCTACACAAACAAGCTATATTTTTATTGTTTTTTTACAGAAAACCAAGTAAGTGCATTACTACAAAAATAGTTTTTTTTTAATTTTTTTTAAACTGATTACAAAGCTCGTTTCAAATTCAAGAGAATACACTAATTACATGACTTACAAGAAGGCACAAATTGCATTCAAGTTTTTTTTCAACCGTAACTTATTTAGAGGATAAATGCAATTTTATTGTCGTACTAGTAAAAAAAAATAACGCACCAGTGCAGACAAATGTAAAATCTGAGAAGAATAAAACATCTGCCCTCTGGTAAAGTTTTTTGCAACAACGCAATTTTTTTTAATATTTTATCCAACATAAGCTTGAAAATGAAATTTGGATCCTCCGTCCAGAAACAATACTATTAGTTACTTCAAAATCGTCCGGAAATTGACATTTTCCGACCTAGGCCAAGTAGCTTTTAGATTATCTAAAGAGATGGCGCTATGAGTTTAAATTTTAAGTCATCAAAAATACATAATAAATAATACAAATTTTAATTAAATTAATTTAAAAACAGCGTATAATATACTAAACTTACCTATAAATTTTTCTAAAGGAAAGCAGGATTCTAATTTACATTTAATTTCTCTCACAACTTGTATTATAAAATTTGACATTTATGTCAATTTACAACTACTTATCATTCGATTATGAAAATAGTTCATTGTCTCTGCTATTTTTATATAAAATTATTAGATATTAATGTTAATATTTTCAATATAACAATTTTTACTGTGCTGCTTATTAGCACAGTATTTGTATGTATAAAAATTAAGGATCTTGAAATCGATTATCAGAAAATCATTCCTTATTACTAATTCTTTTAATCGTGGAATAGATGTCAATAAACATATATGAGTATCAAAAATTTAAATTTAAAAGTCCTGAAAGTAATGCAATTAAAATAGTTTGAATCTTGTATGTCACAAAGTAAAAAGTTTTTGAACTTGTTGTGTTTGCAACATATGTTAATTAAAACACTAATAACTGCTGAACACGTATATTAAGTATCAAACGAGTTATTATACAACTATAATATTAACATCCAATGTGGCGCTTATATCTACCCGAAGATCACGTCACACCAGCTGACAGTCTGTCGGCTGTCTTCTAGTCACTGGTCTTACTTTAGGTAGCGCAAGCGGTTAACTCTTGAACATAACAGAACTTTTGAAAATATTAAAAATTAGTCGGACCAAAAAATAGTGTGTGTTACACGTCCGGAAAATGTTTTGCAAGTGCTCGTATTGTTTCGCCTCGGTAATACGCACCTCGGCTACACAACTTTACTCGCTCTTGCAAAATGTCATTTTCCGTCCTTGTGTCACAAATAACTATTTTGTTAAAATTTGGTGTTATTAACTTATTATTACTTTAGCATCAACTGACAAACACATTTTGTAATTAATTTTCAAAAAACCTATTTTCTCTCCATTTTAATTCACATCGCTATAGAAACCTCCTTCTCGTATATTAAGGTTATAAATCAGTAGTACAATATTATCAGTATTACAGTAATAAGAAACTTGACCTGCACTGTATAAAATTTAATTCTAGGATTCACACCTACTAAAGATATTGGTTTAGAGATTTATGAAGCTTTTTATAAAACTAATAAAGCTTAGCTTCATCTCTAAGTAATAAATACCTACCTTATACATTTCACATCTACACACAGAGCGGTGTGATTCTTCAAGAATTGCAACAATAGTCGAAGCGCGTACCTATATGAATTTTTAAGAATGCCTTATTCTATTAAGCAAGTAAAACAATTAAAAAAACACTAAAAATTACGTAAACTACAAAATTTAAAATATACAAAAATATCATGGTATAACAGTAATTTTCAATGTACAAACCAAACATCAAGTTGGTTGTAAGAGTCTTTTAAATTTTGTATACTGGGACATGGATAGCACCACTATTCAAATGTCAGTACCTACTCTTATTCTTTAGTTAACATAAATCCTACGTTTCGGTGCAAAAATTTTAAGAAGCTGTTAACATTTTTAAGCACAGTTTTTTTTTGTAATGTTGGCACAGAAAATTGTCTCAACGAGAATATCTAACCCAAGTGGTTCCTGTTTTCGTCACCATATTAAATAACAATTTCTACTTGGTATGAAGAAATCCAACTTCACTGCATTACCCTAATTCATTTACGAAAATCGACATGTATACATTACGATAAGAGGCATTAAAATGCTTGTTAAAGAGGTTAACGCCAAAAAAAAATACAAAAAAAATTGTGTCTTGTAAATTAGTTTCTCGTGTGAACCACATCTGAAAGCAAACAAAAACAAATAAAACAGGACAAAAAACTCTAAATCGCTTAAATGAAGAGTTATTAAAAAATGTATAAAATCGTAAAATCTGATAAATTTTGAAATTACTAATACGAACCAGAAGGTAAATGTCAATCATTTATCTGAACGTGAAGAAAGGATTACATAAGTTATCCGTGCCTCGAAATAGTATATTACACTACAGGGGCCGAAAGTTTGAGATTACTGCACTGAGCATCTTTGTGCTCGAGACGATCCCAAGAGCACGACGGCACGCTGTTCAGGACTCTTAAACTTTTTGCTCGTATAGTGTAGACTATTTTTTTTCTTACCTGGTCGAAAGTTCGGAACTTTGACTTTTTTCGCAAATGTCGAGCCAGGCATCAATTCAAATGCATCTATAATTAATTAAATAATTAATACAAATATTTATAAATACCTACATACTTTATGGGTGTAATATGGTGCATTATTTATAACATGTATAACCTTGTTCCACGTAAAGACAGCTAACTTATAAGCTTAGCGTGATTTTTAATCAGAATTTTTTATTTGTAAGGTTTATCAATATCAGTATAATCTCTGGAGTTTAAAGTTGATTTTAACATTGAATAAACACTTCACAGAGTAGATGGACGTAATTTTTCTGATAAAGCAGTAAATTATACTATCCGATAAGTCTCCCCAGACTCTCCTGTATCTGGATCTGAAAGCTTAGGGAAGGGCGAGCAGGTGCTCTGCCAGCAGTCCCGTGTGTATCCACACCTCAGGCTGTCATCAGGCTCAGAGATTTAAAATAGGTGATGAGGCTTCCGAGGGGGATCTCCCTAACATCGGCTGGTGTTAGCCAGTACTCGCCAACACGGATCTTCTGATTTTAGAAAGAACAGAGCAGTCATACACTATGTGTTCTACTGCTTTCTTTTCTTGTTCGCAACCTCTGCATAGCGGCGATTCTGCTAATTTCATTTTAAAGAGATGTCGCAATTGGCAGTGACCTGTTAAGATTCCCACAGCTGTTTGGAGATTTGGTCTGGTCAGAAATTTGCTTGCTGTTTCCTCGCCAGGATGCGGTAATAACTCTCTGGCCAGACTACAGTTCGTTATTTTATTCCAACAATGTATAAAGTTTTGGTAAAAGTACTGTTTCATAAGGTCCATTGTTTGCCACAAATTATCGTTCAGCTTCAAAATACTAAAACCCGAAAAACGTTAAATTGGTGAACCATGCTTTCGCGAGTCTCCAAAAGCAAGAGTGGACTAAGAGTTCATAGGTTCCACACAGAAGTGAAACCTCATTACGGTGTAACAAAATAATTTGTAAGGTACTAATTACTATTGCTTCTAACTGACGATTTGTTATATTGGTGTCTGTTAGCTATTGCACACGATCGAAGTTTTCTGAGTGATATATGCTGATTATCAGCAAAGTGTGCCGTAAAGTGTAAAGTTTTAAAAAGTCATATGAGGTCCCAGTCCTATTTTAAAATTTTAAGTACCTAGTGGTAAAGAAACCAGAGGAGTTGGAAGTTAAAAAGTCGATTTATTTAAGTTTCATAATCGCCCACAAATATTAGCTTCTAATTCCCAAAATTGAGATTATTAATAACTTCTGTGCTGAATATTATTTTCAAACTATTTATGAATTGTTGATTTTCGGACAAAAGTTATTGTTTAAAATTTTTTTTATTCTCTTTGATTATTTTAATTTCTTTAATGTTTTTTTTTTGGTAATTTTTGGGAGATTTGTATTGTTTAATTAAGATTTAAAATTGTTTAATTAAGTTTTAATATTGTAAACATGACTGTTATCTTAATAATAAATAATTGACTAATGATGTGAAATAAAAATTTTCTTACCCTAAAATTTAACATAATTGAGAAATACGCGTCTAATATATTTGTTACCGCTTTAAATATACTTTTACAGACTATGCTAAGGCGTGATGTTAGCATTATATGGTGTGTTCTTGCACATTTTTAGTGACGTCAGCTTGGCAATAAGTCATTTAGAATGGCGCGAATTTCAAAATATTTAAAAAAACAACAGTAAGAATTAGTTAGGGAGCAAAGGATGATTCCTTGGCCGATTGAGGTCCTTACAAGCAGTAAAGTTTTTTAAATGTTTTTTGATTTGCTTAATCTTTTTCTTCTCATTCCAACGTAGACTTTCAGGGAAAAACACCACCGAACATTCCAGCAGTTCAATCGGAAATGACTGATATCGTATTCCGTCAGCGTCCTGTCAAACGAATTCTTAAAGGGCTCGATGTCAGGAAGGCTTCTGGTCCAGATAAAATTCCTATTATAGTGCTCAAGGAATGCGCTGATGAGCTAATACCAATATTTTGTAGACTTTTTAACCTATCCTACAAAAAAGGAATATTTCCATCTTGCTGGAAGAAGGCAAGAGTTCAGCCTATACCAAAGAAAGGCAAGAAAACCATGCCAAACAACTATCGACCTATCGCATTGCTTTCAGTTATATCAAAAGTGATGGAGAAAGCTATTAACCAACAACTTCTAAACTACCTAGAGGGCCTTAATATTATCAGCGACCATCAGTACGGCTTTCGTAAGTCCAGATCAACAGGAGACCTCCTAGCATATGTCACCCATCTTTGGAGCAACGCAGTCGAACATCATGGGGAGTCCCGGGCTATTGCACTAGACATTTCTAAAGCATTTGATCGTGTCTGGCACGAGGGGCTCCTAAGTAAACTGCGATCCTACGGTATGCCCGGTCGATTCTGTTCATGGCTTTCTAGCTTTCTTCAGGACCGTTCTCTGCAAGTGGCGATTGACGGGTTTCTCTCGGACACCTTTACCATCAATGCTGGTGTTCCTCAGGGGTCCATATTATCCCCAACCCTCTTCTTACTATACATTAACGACCTTCTAGCGAAGACAGAAAATCCAATTTATAGCTTTGCTGACGACAGCACACTTATCTCATCGTTTACTTTGAATTCTCGAACATCGGCTGCTGACGCACATCTTCGCAGACAGCATGAAGTATCACGACTCAATAAAGACCTGGAAGAAATTTTGTCTTGGGGTGACAGTAACCAAGTCGAATTTAACGCTAAAAAAACTCAGGCAGCAGTTTTCTCTAAGAAGGTTAACATTGCAGGACCAGATATAGTCATGGCAGGACACGCAATTCCACTGGCTTCGTCTATTAACTTACTGGGTGTCAATCTGGGAGGAGATATGTCTTGGCATAATCACGTGGTAACAATCGCCAGGACAGCTTCTCAGAAACTCGGTGTACTTTTCCGTACCAAAAAGCTGTATACACCACAACAACTTTTGACACTCTACAAGCCCAGATTCGACCATCACTGGAATACTGCTCTCATGTCTGGAGTTCTGCACCGAAGCATACCCTTCGGTTGTTGGATTCCATCCAAAGGAGAGCCATTCGCCTGATCGGTGACCACGAGCTAACCAAGAACCTCGACAGCTTAGAACATCGAAGACAGGTTGGTGATTTGACCCTCTTTTACAAATATTTCCATGGCAAGTGTTCTACCGACATTTCCCGCTTGATTCCACCTAGAGCAATTCATAGCAGAAATACACGACAAACCACTTCCGCCCATCCCTATGTGGTTCAACTTAATACTCCTCGAACATCATTGTTTAAGAACTCTTTCTTCTGGAGGACATCCTCTTTGTGAAACGGCCTTTCTGAGGCCGTATTTCCCACCGAATATAACCTTCAACGATTCAAGAACAACGTGAATCGCTTTCTTCGCACACGCACCGCTCTCAGAGCGGATTTTTCCTGCAGTGCTTGTGCTTGACCATAAAAAAAAAATCCGAAAATTCAATCTGCTTTCTGACCAGGTGCCTAGGAAATTTGTTATTAACAATTTAATTGTTTTAATAAATATAAATAACAAACTTTGTTACTTTATATATATATATATATATATATATAGTAAAAGACTTTAATTAAAAAGTTAATTTGAAAGTGTACAAAAAGCGACAATATAACCAACCTAGTTTAAACCGATTAATTGGCAGAAAATGTATCAGAACATCAGAACTCGACTACGTGTGTTCAGTAATTTTTGTAATGTTTAAACAATCCTGCCAATATTTCCTTATACTTGTGGGACCTATTTATCAACCTGCTGCCTTTTTATTTGTTGGGTGTGGCATTATCTTTGTTTGTTCTTGAGTACAATTGTTTTTTTTAATGTATTTAAATCAATAAAATTTATGAGTATTTAAACCAAACTCACATACATTTTTAGTTAATAAATTTATTTTCATTCATAATTCTTCCAACAATAAAAGTAATGGAAGTGCTCATGGACTATATGTAATTTGCAGCGCGTTCTCTCGACATGAAAATGGTTTTTCTAGACGAACGGCATCGGCAGGCTCTTTGGTTTCTTCTCTGGTGTGCGGTTCTTTTTATTTTCCTTTAGCTATGTCATGCTCGTTCATTCCGTTCCACCATACCAAAGCGACCACTATACCATCGCATACCTCTTGAGCATGCTGGTATCCTGCTGATTCGCGTTATCTAACTTTTATCTAGCCGATCTAGCCGAAAAGATAGATTCAGATCTATCAATATTGTTAGGTTTATAAAACAAGATAAAATAAAATAGCAAACTAAATAAAGAATTAAAATTTATTGGATAATTGAAGATTTGACAGTTGGAATATACCATGGTATTCAATGTTATTCATGGTATTTTAGTTATAATAGTTAAGTTAGAAGAAAATAATAATGTACAGAAATAGAAATTAAATTAACGGTATTTAGTTAGATCTGATTGGAATATAAATCTCCTTTTATTGTTGTTACTTGTAAAATTCGTTTAAAGTATAGTGCTTAATTTAACAAACGACTTCACTAGACCATTTATGTAGAATTGGTAAGTTGTAGTAAAAAAGATACACAATTATATAGGTAAATACGTTGTTAATAAAAAAAGATTGAAGAAACTATACTATATTCCATTAGTAGATAATAATAGTGTTTATTTTAACAAGTGTTTTAATTGTTTTACATGAATAATAAAAGTAAGTTCAGTCCAACCTACATCTGCTACAGCATTTCTTGAATCAATAAACCTTCGTAAAATAGGATATATAAGTGTTTAACTGTTATGAAAGTCTAATCACTTACAATTCGACTTATTACAGTTACTGATTTTTTAAAAAAATTGGTGATAACGGAAAATAACAATGTCGGATAATAAAATAAGTATGTGGACTAATCGGTTATTCAAAATAAATGTAACCTGGAACGTTTATCATTTACTGTCTATATTTGCTACGTACATATTATAAAGTATCAACGAATCTATTTATTTTTAAGTGTCTTAACATTTACTGCCTTTACAACAAAAATCGAAACTGATTTGTGAGTTTCTGTTAATTCCTTTTGAAAGCAGAAGTTTTCTAAACCAACCTTCCTTAATTTGCTTTTTGTTTATTTGGGAAGTTTTTTATATCCAGGAAAGTACTAATTGCTGTTTTAGATGGTATTACTAAAAAGCAAATGGATAAATAAATAAATAATTTATACAAGAATAGAGGCCTATGCATTAAATAATTAATAATTACTTATTTCTCAAGTGACAATCTTCAAATATTCGAAACTCAACTTTTGAACTAATTATGTTGCTGTCTAGATCAAACATAAATAGAAATACCTGCATAATCGAACATTACTCATGAAGCATCTAAATCATAAAACCTATCTGCTTGTATGTTAGTCAAATTTTGCAAACATCTTACTTTAGCAGCATGTGTACGACGAGCGGAAACCTAATTATTTTCATATATACAAAAATTGCTCGTTTAAATATATTAGATTGTTATGGTAAACTTAACAAGATTCCATAAATTAATATAGAAACTGTCAGTTGAAAACAAGGTTCAAGCACAGAATTAGATAAGCCACTTCGACAAATATAATTGGTTAGAGTATTAAAGATAGTTTTATAGTAAAATTATTAGTAAAAAGTTAGCTTCGAAACAAAAAAAAAGGTCTGAAAATCTACAGTTTTCGGTGTTTGGAAAATTGCACAGACCTTTTGGAGCTACTAAAACGTACGGCGATTGCACCTTTAACATTTTTTTCTATTTTATTTTATTCTTTAGTAATTCCGTACAAATTTGCTGGTACAGTGTTCAAAATTAGGAATTACAATCCCTCTTCTTTTCTCGAGTGGTCAGTTGTGCCAGTCTAAAGTGACCGCAAAGCGCCTATAGTATTTTTTAACACTCTTGTATTTAAATGAAATAGACTGTAAAACTTGTACACGCATACTAAAGTTAATAATTTACCCACTGAATTATTGGGATATACCCCTTCTCATACTATCAAAAATTCTTTACACCTGATAGATAAGATCAAAAATTGTCAACTCCCTAATGATTTTCTAATGGTTTCTTTTGATGTTAGTAACCTTTTCACCAATGTTCCTAGAGATGAAACTATCCCAATTGGTACTAAATTATTACTAGATAAAAGAATTTCAGATAATAAGATCACTCAAATTATTAACCTACTTAGCTTTTGCTTAAAACAGGATTTTTTCACTTTTAATAATGTTCTATATCAACAACCACATGGCTTAGCAATGGATAACCCCTTGTCCCCTTTTTTAGCTGACCTTTTTTTGGACAATTTAGAAAACAAGGCTATTTTTAATAATGATAACAATAACTCTAATTTAAAAAAAATATATTTTGGGAAAGATATGTAGATGACGTCCTGGCTTTCTTTTCTGGTTCCGACCTAGATGCTTATTTGATCCTTTCCGACTTAAATAATTTACACCCTTTCATCGTTTTCACTTTAGAAATTGAAACAGATAAATCTATTAACTTTCTGGACCTTACTATCTCTAGGGCTAGAAAACCTACACAGACCGACCATTGAATTCCAGCCAATTCTAATCATCCTTTTCAACATAAAATGGCTTCTTTTAATTGTTATGTACACAGGTTGCTTAAAATCCCTCTTTTACCTGAAGATTGTAAAAAAGAAGTTCATATCTTAAAAACCCTTGCAGTTAGGAATGGTTATTCTCATCAGCTAATTGATAGTTTGATTAAAAAAACTAAATTTAGATTCAGGAGAAATTTAGCCTATAGTCATAACGCTGACTCTTCTATTAAAATTTACAGATCTTTACCTTACTTTGGAACTATTTCAGATAACATTTCAAAAATTATAACTTCTTATATCCCTAATTTAATTATTTCCTATAAGAGCGTCAACAGTTTAAAATCTTTATTTGTTAAATCCAAAGATGTTATCCATTTTTTGAATAAAAGTGGGATTTATAGAATTCATTGTGGTGATTGTCCTACTTCTTATGTTGGTCAAACGACTAGGGCTCTTGGGACCAGAATTAAAGAACACTTAGATAGACCTAGATCTTCAACCTTTGGTCATCACATTGCTTTTAATAATCACAAATTTTCTCCAAATTCTAACAGTAAACTTCTACACAATATTGCTGTTAAAAACTATATGAGAACCAATTTGTTAGAAGATTGTAGAGAAATGGTTTCTAATCCTGAATTTTGTGTTAACACTCAAATTAATCTTAATTGTAAATTTAAACCTTTGTTCAAAGGACTTTGGAGCTCTAATTTTGATTAACTAACCTCTTTAGTTAGTTTTAGCCTCTAGTTTTATTTGATAAGTTTATTTGTTAAGAAATATGCACTTTTATTGTATCTTAACTAGGTTAATTTTGATTACTATTGATAATTATCACTTAATTAATTCTCAATCACTTATTAAATTGCATATTTCTACGCTAGTTAACTTTTATAAAACTTTATTTACATCTTTAAAGGTACTTTCACTTTTCTTCGTTCTTCTTTTCTGTCAACTTCATTTAGATTGTCAAATTCTTCTTTCCCATTTTCATATTTTAAGTTAACTTTATTCAGCTAAAAGTTTTAAATATTCATTTGTTGGTAACATACACTACGTCACTTCCATTTCCTCCCTCTCAATTACGATTTTTACAACGTACCTCCATCTTTTCTTGGTAGCATGGACCTTCTGTTTCGGACTTGATGTTAGACCCAGAAGCCGACCTCATTTTCATTATATTACTCATTAATTGGCTTTAACCACTCCAATGCCTAGTGCGAGCTTCTTTTTGTACCTGATGTGGCTATATTCCATCTTAGATGCCTCACAGTAAGTTCGAGCTTTATTCGTACTTTCTTTCTAATTTTTAAAAAATAATTTTTCTTGCAGCTCCTTCTTTGACTGTTTTTAATATTAATTTTAATTTTCCTTTCATTCTCTTCTTCAAAGAGCTTGGAAGTTTTAACTTTTATATGTTTGATGTTGTTTTTTCGACCACCCTATGGCAGTTCCTATGAAATGGTTAATTTTGGATGACTGTACAGTCTACTTTTCATATTCTCCCCTGGGGTATTGATTTACCTATGACGTAAGTTAACAATTTGTTATTTTTAGTAAATTGTTTTAATTTGTAATATAGTTTTAGCTCTGATGATGGCCGGTGTTTAGGCCGAAAGCGCTAAGCTAACAATTTATAATAATTTACAATACACGCTTCGTAAAGAAAAATACTTGTTTTCCTGTTCCCTCTTACTCTTTTATTTACTTCACTTGAATGTTTGTTTGTTTGTTTGTTTCTTTGTGGGTGTGTAAGTCTCCGTTTGAATCTGAGCTTATTACTCTTAGTATATTCCACCACTTTCAGTGCATTGGATGGCCGAGCGGATCTTTACTGACGTCAAACACCGAATTTAAAGGTCAAAAGTTCTTATCACGTCTAGGTACGCCGACAAAAAACTTTTCGCAAAAATAACTCCGAAATGCGTTTAAATGTAAAATAGATTTTGGCCATAGATTTATTAAAAATATGCTCCTTATCGCAAGTTCTTACATACAGAATCCTCTTAGAAAGACGACAAATTTTAAATAAATATAATTTGAAAAAACCAAAAAATACACTTTTATACTACATTACACTAAAAAGTTAAATTAATTTTTAAAATCAACTTAAATAATATACGAAAAATATTGTAAAAAAGCGTCAGGTTCTAGATTTACGAGAAATGAGGCATAAAGCATCAACGTTTTTTTTACAATAATAATAGTATCGTTAGCTCATCATTGTGTTAAGTTTATTTTTAAAATTATTTTTAACTTCTTTGTTAAATGTTCTTTAAAATCGTATTATTTAGTTTTTTTAAAGTATATTTATTATTAAAGTTTACTTTTCAAGAGATTTTCATATGGGTCAAATGACCCCTTGAAGTTTCTACTTGGCTTGTAATATTTAAGTATTTATTTTTATTTCATCCTGTCCAGTAAATACACTTCCCTATAATCAATTTGGTGCCGGTAAGTAAAACATTACGGTATCAGGTACTGTAATGTGTTGCCTAGCAACGATGCTCTGGTTGCTTAAAGAAAGACAATTACTTTTAATTTTTGACATTTAAAAATACTGTAACGGGATAACCGTAAAGGAAGGGACCTTAATTTGAAAGATTGTTATTGACAGTTGATTTTTAGAAGTTTCTAAAAATCAACTGACCATTTTAAATAATGTTTCTAGAAAATTCTAGAAACTTCTAAACACACTTACTAGATTAAATAATGTTTCTAGAAAATTCTAGAAAGATCTAAACACACTAACTAGATTAAATAAAGTTGTATATAAGGGGATGCATGGGCAGTTAACGTCAGTTCAAGTTCAAATGTTCACAAGAGTTCATTGTATTGTCAAGTAGTTAGACGTTATCCAGCAGAGTTCAGTGTATCTTAACAATTTTGTAAATAAATTGTGTAAAAGTCCCCATAAGTGTTTCAAATTGGTTTCAGGTGTGGGGTGAAGATACAAGAATGCCTGGAAAAAAGATAAATGAACTATTGGTGGCTGAGCTCAGAAGAGAGCTCGAAGAATTAGAGTTGGAAACTACTGGGAGCAAATCCGTATTGTTGAGAAGGCTCCGTGAATACTATATAAATACTAATTTGGACCCTGACGCTGTAGAGTTTGAAGACCCAGTTCAAAAAGCAAATTCAAACTAGCGCAACAACTTTCACTGCAACACGAGGAGCTATCCCAACGAATGACGAGCCAACAAGACGAACAAACTCAACAACTTTCCCAGCTATCACAAAGAATGTCAAGCCAGCAAGAGGAGCTATCCAGTCAGATGAAGAGCCAGCGCGAAGATATGTCCCAGCTGTCACAACAAATGACGAACCAGCAAGAAGAACAATCGCAACAACTTTCCTGGCTGCAAGAGAAGCTGTCGCAACGAATGACGAGTCAACAAGAGGAGCTATCACAACGGATGTCTACCCTATCAGATGAGTTATCCAGTTCGTTCTCCCAGCAAATATCACATCTTCGGGATGAGCAAAATCAGCAAGTAGCCGACTTGCGAGACGAGCAAAACCAGCAAGTGGCCAACTTGAATCAGCAAGTGGACCACTTGAACCAGCAAGTAGCCAATATCCGAGACGAGATCAATCAGCAAATGCAGTCCGAAATAAGGAAGCTTCAACGAGAACACGAAGCTTGTCGTCAAAACCAGCCCATCCACCACGGCGACGGAGATGCAGAAATGACGGAAACCTGCCAGGTAGACGTCGACCGACGAGGAAATGGGGAGATGACCCAAGTACGAACTACGATGAAACCCCCGACCTTCGACGGGAAGACTTCCTGGCCAAATTACCTGAAACAATTCGACGCAGCGGCCAGAGCGAATGGATGGTCATCCCAGGAGAAGGCATTGTCCCTAACCGTAGCTCTGCGAGGCGAAGCTTTAGACGTCTTGCAATCATTGACACCGGATGAAGCTGACAACTTCGAGTTATTGGTGAATCGTCTAGAGATGCGTTATGGTCAAACTCATCTACAACCTGTGTACCGAATGCAGTTAAAGAGCCGAAAGCAGAAAAATGGAGAGACTATCCAGGAATTTGAGGCGGAAGTAGCAAGAATGGTACGACTTGCGTATTCAAATGCAGCGGAGGATTTCCTGGAGTGCCTGGCAGTCCAAACCTTCACCGATGGTCTTCGAGACGTCGAGTTGCAGCGGGCTGTACGGTTGGCGCGGCCGAAGTCTCTTGTGGACGCCTTGACCATTGCCCTGGAGTTTGAGGCGGCGACGGAGGCCTCACGTGGAGTTGCTCGACTAAGGGAAGTCACCGGTAACTACGACCATGCCGTTCATTCTGTAAGCGACGTCGAAGCGGTAGTAGAGAGGTTAATGAAGTTATCTCCAAAAAGAAGGCGCCCAGTAAGATGCTGGAACTGCGGAGAACTAGGCCATATAAGAAATACTTGCCCCCAAAAAGAAAAATCTTCTGCTGAAGTACCCAAGCAGCAGGAAAACTAGAACGGGTCGACTCCTGGAGGGCGAAATCGACCCCAAACATTCCCGAAGCCCATCACACCATTAAATTGGCAACTCTGCAACATCACGTGGACAGCTTATATGTAGATGGCCTCATTGATGGGAAGAACTTTAGCATGCTGGTAGACACTGGAGCTACGAAAACTATCGTTCGACCATCCATCATTATGCGAAAGAAGATGTGGCCTACCAGTTGGAGACTGCGTACCGCTACCGGAGATTCTGCTAGAGTCTACGGTGAGATACAGGTGTCGCTACAGTTTGGTTCAACCTCTCTTGTCCACTCGGTGCTGGTGGGTGACGTTGATGAAGATGTTGTTCTGGGCATGGATGTTATGCTCCACTGTGGTTTTCATTTGGATCTTCGCCGACGTATCCTTCGTACTGGTAATGAAGAAATATTTCTGCACCGAAAACAAGTTGACCATGCCTCGATTAAGCTAATCGATGATATCGAAGTTCCGGCGAGCTGCGAATGTGTCGTCACAGTGCGGTTGGATGGACTGGAGCCAGATGGTGCCCCAGCCATGATGGATCCGAAGAACCATGACCATGAATTGGGAAAAGGACTCCTTGTGGGTAAGACTCTTGTTAGATCCGCCAAAGAGGTACCCATCCGAGTTATGAACTTGAACGATCATCCAGTTCTTCTCCGAAAGGACACGGAAATGGGAAGTTTAGAACCAGTAACGGCCATAATTCACAAGGTAAACGTTACGGAAACAGATGAGACCAACGAAATTGAACAAGTAATGACAAAATTAGAT
Source organism: Altica lythri (assembly GCA_964028335.1). NCBI lineage: Eukaryota > Metazoa > Arthropoda > Insecta > Coleoptera > Chrysomelidae > Altica > Altica lythri. The sequence continues at coordinate 16,439,821 of OZ034802.1, read as the reverse complement.
CCCTTTTTGCCAAATTAGAAAAGAAACAGGTAAGAAATCTACTTTACCGTTATAAACCTGTATTTGGTTCTAAAAGTAAATTGGGAAGAACTGATGTTGTACAACATAGAATTGACACTGGTGATGCACGTTCGATTCGACAGGTACCCCGAAGGATGCCTCAAGTTAAGAAGGAAGAAGCAGACAGAGCCCTTAAAGAAATGATTCAAAATGGCATAGTCGAACCATCCAGTAGTCCGTGGGCTTCTCCTGTGGTATTAGTGAGAAAGAAAGACGGATCAATGCGGTTTTGTGTCGACTATCGAAAGCTAAATGATGTTACTAAGAAGGACAGTTATCCTCTGCCAAGGATTGATGATGCCCTCGACGCTTTGGCGGGTTCTACTTTGTTTTCTACCTTGGACCTTAAAAGCGGATACTGGCAAGTTAAAATAAATCCTGCAGACAAAGAAAAGACTGCCTTTACCAGTGGATCAGGGTTGTGGCAATTCAAGGTCCTTCCGTTTGGCCTCTGTAATGCTCCTGCGACGTTTGAACGGCTAATGGAGAACATCCTGCGGGGTTTGTCATGAGAAACTTGTTTAGTTTATCTAGACGACATCATTATAATGGGTAAGACCTTTAAGGAACATTTATCTAACCTGGAAGAAGTTTTTAAAAGATTACAGAACGCTAATCTAACATTGAATGTTAAGAAATGCCACTTGTTCCAGAGACAGGTCAACTATTTAGGACATAACGTAAGCAAGGATGGCGTTGCTGTTGACCCCGCTAAGATACAAGCCGTTCAGGAAGGCCAATCCCTATCAACAAACATCAGCTCCGGAGTTTCTTGGGTCTTTGTTCCTATTACCGACGATATGTCAAGAATTTTGGAGACATCGCCAAACCCTTGACACGTTTGACAGAACAAGATAAGTCCTTCTGTTGGGATCAAGAATGTCAAGAGGCGCTTGAAATATTGAAGAAACAGCTTACGTCAGCACCTGTTCTTGCTTATCCACTTCCTGATGGTAAGCTTATTCTGGACACCGACGCCAGCAATGTGGGCATTGGAGCCGTCTTGTCACAGCTACAAGATGGTAAGGAAAGAGTGGTTGGTTACTTCAGCAAAACTTTATTGAAAGCTGAAAAGAACTACTGTGTAACTCGGAGGGAACTGTTAGCAGTTGTAAAATCCGTCGAACACTTTTATAAATATCTGTATGGCAGAAAATTCCTGATCAGAACAGACTATGCTAGTTTAAAGTGGTTACTTAGCTTTAGGAACCCAGAAGGACAGATAGCAAGATGGCTCGAAAAACTGCAGGAATAAGATGTTGAAATCGAGCACAGACCTGGAACAAGACATCGTAATGCTGATGCACTTTCCAGAAAACCATGTCGACCAGATTGCCCCCATTGTACCCGTATGGAGGAGAACGAGGAAAAACTTGCCTTAGTTAAGGTTGTGCCAGAAGACGAGAGCTCTATGCTGGAGGAGCAACAAGAAAACGATCCCGTTCTGAGAAAGATTCGGGAGTGGAAGGGAATGGATCGTCGTCCGTTGTGGAGAGAGATATCCTCATCCTCTCCTGCTTTAAAAGCATACTGGTCCCAATGGAACTGTTTAGTTTTGGATGGTGGGCTCGTTAAAAGACTTGTAGAAAATTCCGAGGGCACAGAAACAAGGAAACAAATAGTGGTCCCAAGAAATGCTGTGCCGGAAATTTTAAAACAGATGCATAATGATAGTTCTGGAGGACATCTGGGTATCACGAAAACGCTGCAAAAGATCCGAGATAGATTTTACTGGGTAAATTGCACTAACGATGTTAAAGATTGGTGTCGTAAATGCACTACATGTGCTGCCAGTAACGGTCCGCACCGAAAACCGAAGGCGGAAATGCAGCAATACCTGGTTGGAAGTCCTTTTGAAAGAATCGCAGTAGATGTATTGGGGCCACTTCCACAGACCGATGTAGGAAACAAGTACATCTTTGTTGTAATGGACTACTTCACTAAATGGGTTGAAGCATATGCAGTTCCCAATCAGGAAGCCACCACTTTACCAGATATATTGGTTAAAGAATTCGTAAGCCGACTTGGGGTACCACTAGAATTACATTCAGACCAAGGAAGAAATTTTGAGAGCAAGCTGTTTCAAGAAGTTTGCCAAAGATTAGGCATCCACAAAACGAGAACCACAGCGATGCACCCTCAGTCTGATGGAATGGTGGAACGAATGAACCGGACTATAACCAACTATCTGTCAAAAGTGGTGTCAGATTGTCAGAGGGATTGGGATCGACATATTCCACTATTTCTAATGGCAATTCGATCGGCCATCAACGAATCAACTGGCCAAACGCCTGCGAAGGTCCTGTTCGGTAGAGAAATGAGGCTACCATGTCACTTGGTGTTTGGTTGTAAACCTGGTGAAGAAATGGCGCGTGAACAATATGTCGCCGACCTGCAGAATCGAATGAAGAATATACACAACCTGGTGCGTGGAAAACTACAATTATCTAGTGATCGGATGAAGAGGTACTATGACACACGGACAATGGAAAAGAGTTACCAAGTTGGAGATTTAGTCTGGCTCTATAACCCCCGACGGCGTCGAGGTATTTGTCCCGAATTACAAAAGAATTGGGAAGGTCCTTACACCATCAAGAAGAAGATTAACGATGTCATTTATCGGATCGTGAAAATTCCCAGAGGGAAACCCGTCGTGGTCCATCATGATCGTTTGGCGCCTTACCAGGGAAACCACAGTGGAGATGCGCAGCAACTCCAAGAAGATGGTTTGGCTGGCTCAGGGAGTGTGCGGGATTCCGATGTAGGAAATAACATTCCAGGAGGATTGAATCTAAGGAGGGGGCAGTGTAACGGGATAACCGTAAAGGAAGGGACCTTAATTTGAAAGATTGTTATTGACAGTTGATTTTTAGAAGTTTCTAAAAATCAACTGACCATTTTAAATAATGTTTCTAGAAAATTCTAGAAACTTCTAAACACACTGACTAGATTAAATAATGTTTCTAGAAAATTCTAGAAAGATCTAAACACACTAACTAGATTAAATAAAGTTGTATATAAGGGGATGCATGGGCAGTTAACGTCAGTTCAAGTTCAAATGTTCACAAGAGTTCATTGTATTGTCAAGTAGTTAGACGTTATCCAGCAGAGTTCAATGTATCTTAACAATTTTGTAAATAAATTGTGTAAAAGTCCCCATAAGTGTTTCAATACTATAACGACTATGAAATAAAAATATAATAATTAATTACTTACTTTTACGGCACTATTTAAAAAGAAGTCAATGTTATTCAATTTTATATTAACAATTAAATCTTAATAATAAAAAAACGGGTGAGGCAGTCAGTGGGACTGCCGGCAGAAGTTATACTTCTATGCACGCTCCCGGATTCATGAATTTGTATGCAAAGGATTAAGCAAAATCATTATGAGGTCGCTAAACAGGAATATCATATTCGTGTTCAGCGACCTCAAAAACCTCCTAATACACATTCATTTTGTATCCAATTTGCATTTGCACCAGGTGTCTCGGAGACCATCGCCATCATTATATTCGTATTCAGCGACCCAAAATACCCCCGGGTACCAAGTGTGCCTGATTTTGTATAGAATTTGCATAAAACCCCAGGAGAAGAGGTAAATACCATGCACCCTGGTCAACAAGTGCCGCACAGAGTTTCGGCATCATAATATTCGTGTTCAGCGACCCCAAAAACCCCGAGTACATAAATTGAACCCATTTTTGGCAATACTTACCTAGTTGTAATTTTTCTATCTATTGTCTGTTTGCTTTTCGAATGCAAAATGCAATTTCCCATTTTTACATTATGAAAAATAGCGACAAATTTCCTGATACCCTAACTAATCCAATGCAAAAAACCGCATTCCAATCGATCTTACGTTACAAATTTCGGAGGTTTTACTGATTTAGTGCTTTATTTCCTATTCGTAAAAACTCTGTTTATGTAGCCAAAAATCTCAAAAGCATAGTGCTGGATATACTGAAACCATGTGATGGTAGGTAGGTACTGTAGACGGGGATGTATGTTTAAAAATTAATTATCAGTGTGGAAGCTTACGTAGGTATATAGCGCAGTACTACAATTATATGGTTCACGCTGTATATTAATGCACTTGCGGAGATCAGTACTTCTCTGCCAGTGATATTTTTATATATTTCTAGGAAACGAACCTAGTAGACACTTTCAAAAAATAACTTAGAACATGCGGGTTAGTATACATCTATTCATAGATATGCTGATATACACCGTAATTTATCTATAATGAATGTAACAAAACATACAAAGAGAAATATCTTTAAGTAATAATTTCGCGTTTGTTTATATTTTTAAAAACCAAAATTTAAAAGGCTTGTTTTAAAAGGCAATAATGCTAATATTTAAACGTAAAATAAAAATCTGAATAACTTCAAAATTTACTTTACATAAAAATAGTTGAAAGTTTTACTTCCAATAAATAAATAAATACCGTAAATAATTAAATCATTATCAACAAGGCGTTTCAAATCAGAATCCGGATATCAAGGTCTAAAATCATTAATTACAATTTATTTCGTCAAGATCCGGAAGAAAATATCAATACTGCTCATAACGCAACTAGACATATTTAGTACACAAGTGCATAAACTCGAGCAATCGGTAAATAAATGTTAACTGTAATGAATGTCCTACAATAAAAGCCATAATATAAAGCTTACCTTAGATTACTTGAAATGAAATACAAAAGTCGCGCTCTCAATTTTTTACAATTAGTTTTATATTTTACACGATCCTTAACCTCGAAACAAATTTATGGGATATATTGCGTTTTTTCTTAAACCATTTAGAAGTTGATTTATGAAATGGTACACAAAGTATTGTGATAATCTGATAAAGTAGCCCAAAAAGAATTGAGCACACTAGGACCTATTCTTTTAGTATTCTATTTTATTTCGCAAATGTCTCTTCTAAATGAAAATTTACTTGATTCATTATAAAAATTATTAACTGTGAGTAAACTTTTGAAGCATGATAAACATATAATTAACTTAAATTCGCTCCCTTATTAATCAATGAGTCATCTATATACTTATAATAAATCTGAAGAGAGGTCAATTCTGTACATGAAATATATTTCCAAAATAACTATCAAGGGGTGATTAGGGATCAATACTGATTCCAAAAATGCAATCAGTAAAATTTTTGTCTGTTTGTCTGTCTGTATACCCGCTATAGAAACAAAAACTACTGGACGGATTTTAACGAAATTTGGTACAATTATTTTTCATACTCCTGTGCTGGTTATAGTATACTTTATCTACTCCTTTGACAGTAAATGTTATTTATACTCATTGTCACCATGCAGGGTAATTAAGCTATAACGCAGAGTTGTGCGTAATGAAATGTCATGTTGGAATGACGTTTTATTACGCACGACTGTGCGTTATAGCTTACTTACCCTGCATGGTGACAATGAGTATAAATGACATTTACTATCAAGGAGTAGGTAACAGTACAGTACGTGCGTCATATATTTTTTTAGAGATGTCAAATATTTAGTATTAAAATTAAAATATTGAGTCGTAGATAAAGCATAGTACGTAACTCGAGTGGTAAGAGGTATTACGTACTCGTGTAATTACGTGTAATTACTTTTCCACTCGTACGTAATGTCCTACTTACCACTCTTGATACGTAATATACTATTTCATCACGCTCCACTTAATAGGAGCAGAGCAGTGAAAGGAAATGTTGGGAAAACGGGGGAAGTTACTCCATTTTTTAAGCTTCCGTCGCGTGTGCAACCTTAATTGTTAAAGCTATACACAAATCATCTTATTTTTATAATTTGGAGGTCAACTGTGAACGATTTTACAAAATTTCACCCACAGGGAGGGTTGCGGGGGCGTAAAAAATAAAAAAAAAATTGAAATTAAAATCTATGAGTCCTACAGGTTTGAAACTTTGCAAAATAGTTATTTTTATAATTTTGAGGTCAATTGTGAATGGATTTTACGAAATTCCACCCCCAAGGGAGGATGCGGGCGCGGGAAAAAATAAAATAAAATTTATAATCTATAAGTCCTACAGGTTTGACACTTTGCAAAATAGTTATGTTCATAATTTTGAGGTCAATTGTGAACGGATTTTACGAAATTCCACGCACATGGGGGTTGCGGGGGCGTGAAAAAAAATTAAAATCTATAAGTCCTACAGGTTTAAAACTTTGCAAAATAGTTATTTTTATAAGTTTGAGGTCAATTGTGAACTGATTTTACGAAATTTCACCCACAGGGGTCTTGCGGGGGCGTAAAAAATAAAAATTTAAATTTAAAATCTATAAGTCCTACAGGTTTGAAACTTTGCACAATAGTCATTTTTATAATTTTGAGGTCAATTGTAAACGGATTTTAGAAAATTCCACCCACAAGGGGCCATGCGAGGGCGTGAAAAATAATCTATACGTATAATAAATCTGTAGAAATGAAAATTCTGTACATTAAAGATATTTAAAAAATAATTAGCGGGGGGTGTTACAACATCGATATGGAACCCAAAAATGTAGTTAAATTTTTTTGTCTGTCTGTCAGTATGTTTGTGCGCGCATCACATTAAAACTACTGATCCGATTCGAATGCGGTTTTCACAGATGTATTTGTCTTCTTTCAACTTAACATCTGGTATATAAAAATTTCTCCCACACCCCTTTAACGAATTCGGGGGAGAAATTTTTATATAAAAATCAACACGCCACGCGAACTACCCCTAGCAGCACACTGAGATGGGGGCCATATAGTTTACGAATATGGTTTCAATGTGGTAATGTAACGCTTTTATTTATGGTTCCAATATGGGTTTTCTTTTTAGTTCCAACATGGTTGCCCAATCAGGTTCCAATATGGTTTGACAACCAGGTTCCAATATTGTTTTCCAATCAGATTTCAATATAGCTTTTAGTAGATTACTAACGTGGGAGCCATCTGGTTTTCAAATATGGTTTTTATATTGGAATGTATCAGTTTTATTTATAGTTTTAATATGGGTTTTAAATAAGGTTTTAATGTGGTTCTACAACCTAATTCCAATAAATTTTTAAAACTGTGTTTTAATACTGGTTTTAGATCAAACTTCGGGATTAAATTAAAAGTTAAATTTTTTTTAATTAATATTAAATTTAATAAAAACAAATTAAAATATTTACAAAAATAAATTATAACTATATCTACATTACATAAGTCATAAGTATTCGTATACATCAGTATGCCGCTGCTTAAGTTGGCAACATATGAAAAACTTATTAATTGTACCAAAAAAAGTTATTCTTCATAAAAAGTTTTGCACGGTCTAAAACCCAAATTGCAGAAATTAAAATTATTCTTGTACGAGGTATGTCACAAAGTATGAATTTACTCACGAGTAAAGTACCTTTATTTCACTTTCGTAAAATGAATAATAAAAAAGTTGCCAACTTTTGTTTACAACTTTAGCAAACATACTGTATAATTTTATTTTGAAATTCTGTCCTTCGTAGTGGGCAGGAATAGTGAAACTGATTTTATTATGTCTATATCTGTGGCATTTGGAAATCTTCGCCGGCTAGCATCTGGAATCAAAGGGAAATAGATTATAGTTACACATAAACAATCGAAGAGTCAGGGGGAAAAACGCTTTCAGTCCAAAAATTTGGAATTTCAGGTTTTTACACCATATTGTAGTTTAATTCCGTCTCTATTGACCTCGCAAAGCAAAAGGGAGAAAACCGCTACCAGTCCACAGTAATTTAATAAAAACTAATGGCACTAAGGGGAAAAAACGCTTTCAGTCACAGCGCGCAGTGGAAAAAACGCTCAGGGTACAGTTTGTGTAGTGGGGAGGCCACTTAGTCAAGTTTATATGCACCTGTCCAAGTTTATATGCACCTGTCCCATTGCGCCACAGGACTCTTTGTCCTGTTGTTTATCAAAATATCAATATCCTTGACAAAGTTTCTTGTTAATCGAGCCAAAAACTTTTATAATAACTTGAAATGGGATGGACAAACTGTTAATCAAGATGATGAGTACCTACTTGGATTCAATAACCGACAATGATAACTAAATGTAAAATAACAGCAAATACTTATTAGTTACAGAACAATAACTTTTATAATTTAATTGTAATTAAAATTATTAATATAAAATAATTTAAAGTAGAAATTAGTTTTATTCCAAACATATTTTCTCTTTTTTATTTAGGGAGAATATAGCCAAAAACAACATTTTCCTACTGCTAACTGCGGATAAAATTAATAAAATAGGGTTTATTTTTTAAAAATATATATATTTTTAACCAAACACTATTAAAATTATAACAGATGAATACGACTATTACAATATAACATGGAATATACCATAATTTTTGAACATACAGAGAGAAAAACTTTCTTTTTGCTCTCCTGAAAAATTTAGGAAAATGGACTGAAAGCGTTTTTCCCCCTGACTCTTCATTTATATTTTATTCTTACCTACTGTTACTTCGTACAGTTTTAATGTACGAATAATGTTGGAATGCTTCCGGGGTTACTGATTTCTTCATAATCATATAAATAGATTTCTGGAGATCATCACCTCCACTTAAAAATAAAGTGTCCCCCTGCAACAAAAATTTGGATTAAAACTATTAATTTTACAAAAAAAAAAAAATTGAATATTTTAAGTAAATCGTTTATTATAAAATTTATAATGCCTAAGTATAGATAGAATATAAATATTTACCAAAACTTTTTTAAAAGCAGCATCGCTTGTGATATGGTTCTCTAAAATTTCCACGTCCCCTACCTATTTTCAGGGAATAAGGCTATTCAGCAAGTTCCTTGCATCAGGAATTTTTTGAATGAAACATTTAACGTCATTGTCGACAATGTATTTTAAAAGTGTTTCGATCTTGTCCAATTTCTTCATCATCTGTGTCTGTTCAAACTCCATACTAAGTAGTATTCTTTCTAAAAAATGTTACATATGTGTATTACAAATATAATACATATACATATACAGTGTGTCATATTTAAGATGAACACACCTCTATATGTATTTTAGTTATTTGAAGGAATTCAGATTTGAAATTTTGCACTGTCGTTCAGGGTGATGGGCCCCATTTTTAAAGATAATTCATAACAACAATTTTAAATTTATACACGGTCTACTACGACTTGACAAATAGGGCAAATTATCAATATTATTCCTAAAAAGGGGGCCCATTACCCTGTATGACTGTGCAAAATTTAAAATTTGATTATATTATTATTTATATTTAAAACTTGATGGGAATTTAAATGATTTAAGTGAAAGTCTGGTATGACGATACAATTCGGATCTTTTTTCTCAAGTAATGATATTGCTTCTTTATTTTTTAATTGTAATAAATTCTGTTGTATATATCTCATTTTACGAACTCTGAAACTGGAACTCATTTTGAACGAAAAGCAACAACGCAAATACACAAATAGCAAAATTAAAATAATAAAATATAATATATGTATTAATATCTAATATAAATAATACTTACTTTATTTTGAAATATTTAATCACAGTACACACTCTTTACTTTTTACTTCGCTTATTCGCTTCGCTAGGTGTAACCGCTTTAATTTTTTTTTACAATCACACTTCACAAAAACACAAATTCGAATGAAAATCCATAGTAGAAATTTAATCAAAACTAAGAAACATTGCAATATTTTTACTTTCCTTTTCAGACACATAGTTAGTTCACATAATTCTATCTTTATCTTCTCCACCAGATGGTTACTACCTACACAAAAAAGTCGATCCCTGTCATAAAACATCTTGTTGTACCTAATAGACACAATTTTTTGAAAAAACCCGAAACGCTATAACTTATATTTTTGGAAAGAAAGTATTGTTATACCTGGGATAAAGTTTATAACAAACCGACGCATTCTACACCAATTCGTATACTTTTCATACCTGCTAATGGTCCCCAAAATATTGTATTCTAAGTAATTATCTAATACTGGATTTTCCAAAGTAGGATACTTGTAGATGTAAGCCGATAATCGGAAACCCTTTATAATATTAAAATTTTAGTTTCATTTAGAGATTTATTTTAGTTTATAAACTAAATTATAATTTACAATTTAAATTATTTTATTAACAGATTTAACAATATTAAAAACAATTATGAGAAACTAATTTTAAAGCCATATCCGTTAAAAAATATTGAATTTTGATTGGCTTTTAATCTGTTTTCAATGGGTGCATCGCAACTGCGGTACGGTCAACTTACCATTGCATACCTGACCGAAAGGATTTTAATCCCCTGTCGTAATTGCGGTACAGACTAATTTTGCGTTTTTCCATGGGTAAAAGGGTAGGTGGTACCTAAGGGCATTTAAATCTCTTTAGAGCAAGTAGTCTCATTTATCAATTATCTATTGAATGAAAGTGTTTACTATTTTACGAGATCAAAATGAAGCGAATGCTAAGCGAGCGTGGAAAAATATTAATTTGTTTTGAGGGATATAAATTTTATAAATATCACGAAGTTAAAAGTAGTGGTGAAATGTGTTGGAGTTGTACCGTAAGGACATGTAATGCTAAAATGTTTACAATGGGTAATTTTGTCTTTATTATAGTTGGCAAAAAATTCAACATCTCTGCCTAACAGCGAAATACAAAAACATATCTAAGACTGGAATATGGTTGCGCCATTTATTTGGACTTACTTTCCTGGATCCTGATGAGGTTGCAGAGTCATTTGTTTTTGATTTTCTCGCAGAATAGCCAGCTTGTGAGAAAGTTATAAAATTTGCAGACTATTTAGTAGACAATTATATTATTGATACTTCTACATTTCCGCGTATTCTATGGGCCTCAAATTCTGCATCGCTATGTAGAACAACGAATACGTGCAAATCATTTCATTCGAAATTTATTAACTATTGTGGATCGCATAAACCTAATATATACAAATTTTTGGAATCTTAAAAAAATATTCAGTGTGATACTTATATTAAAATTAATTCTATTAAAAAGAACGTACCTAGATGTATTAGAAGAAAAATTTTACAAAAACAAAAATTTATTAATTTTAAAATAAATCAATACAAAAACAATGAGATATCTAGACATGATTTCGTGAAATGTGTTTCACACAATTTGCAATGTCTTTAAAAATTAACAATTACCTATATAGATACTTATATGTTACTATATAAAATTATCTAATCAACTATATTTAGTAAAATATTTTAGGTCTTTTATTTCATTGGGATAAACTAATACGTATAAAATATTTGTGTATTTTTGCCGTACCGCAATTACGAAAGAAAGAGTTCACCTTAATTTGCATAAAGTTGAGCCGTACCGCAGTTCCGACACCGGCTTAAGGATTCTGGGAATTGGTACCGCAGTTACGGTGCGCCCGTTTTCAATATCTAAAAAACCAATAGAGGGAAACCAGTTTCTAAACAATATTTCATTAAAAATGATTGGATTGAATATGGTTTTTAATCTGGTTCCAATATAGGAAACCTACAAAAAATTGATGAAGGAATAACAATCTTATCTAAATCATATTTCATCAGAGTTCCTTGGATTAAGGATGGTTTCTAATCTGGTTTTAATACGGGGAACCCGCAAAATAACAATGAAGAAAAACCAATCTTAAAACCAGATAAATGCCATCTGGTTTTTTAAATATTGTCTGATCGTGGGAATGCCATATGGTTCCCAGATCGGTTCGGTAAGGCCCATATTGGCCAACATTACCATATTAGAACCAGATTGTAACAACATGAATCCAATGAAGTGTGCTACTAGGGACGTCGCGGGTACATGTAGTTACTCATAAAACAGTGACAGAACCGAACCGTTTACTTTGTTTATAATCTTATTGGACTTTAGTATTATGTTTTTTATTTTTCTAATCTTTTTTAATAACTAAACTTCAAAATTTATTTTTAACTTAACTAAACTAAAATATTTGTAGAAAATTTTAAGTTGTTCCACTCTGTACTTTTTGATACAAAAGTTTAAGGGTACCAACTTGTATTTTAAATATCCCGTATATTTTTTATATGTTTTTAAAGAAGTTGTATTTGTAGAGTATTCTACTTATTTGATGTATATAACGGATTCAATTTTTGTTTAAATATTGCAACGAAAAACTAGTGCTTGCAATAATCAATTCATTTTCCTGCGAAATCATCAAGCTACAAAGATTTGTAGAAGCCAATCTTAACAGTCGTAAACCTACAACACACCCAGAATTTCTTAGTTTTGCGAGACTTCATTTTACTATAAACCAAAACCGCTGTAGTAAAAATGAATGGGGTGCATTTTGTGTAAGTTCGTATAATCTCCAGAAGGTTGTGGAAAAGTTTAGCGAAAACAACAACAGCATTTTACAACGGAATGTACCTTCAGTCCTATGGAAGGCTACCAAGAAGGCATAGCTATGTTGGGGCCGAAAGTTCTCTCGAGGCTCACACATAAAGGTACATCTTTTCGAAGGGTTTTTTAACTAGTTACCAAGTACATTGATGTCATTTTTCAAGATTTTTTTAACTATTATGTTTACTTTATTAGAAATGTTTTTTTTCTGATGTAAAATAATGCCAGAATAACGCGGGAATTAAATAAAAGTACTTATTAAAAGATGTAAATATTCCTGCTATGAAGTGTCCAGTATTTAATCCGGTTGCGAGCACACTTGTCTTAAGATGTTTAAGTCAGACTTGATGGCATCATGTGAAGTCATGCCCCAGCTCCTTTAAATTTAAATCAGTTGAAACGAGCTCTTTTAGAGGATTTGTAACGAATTTTTTAAAATGACTTCTGGTACTTGTGTTTGGATATGCCAAAAAAGAATAAGTCCATTAATTAGAACACATGAAGACACCTCTTGGTTAAAATACTCCTCCACAGTTATTACTAGTAGGAAGTTGTTTCCGTTTTAATTAATTTAAATGCTTGTTGTCCCAACTCGATTTTAAACCTTTTTCGTTCAAGATTTTCTAATTATTATAATTTTTTTTTCAAATAAAAAGACTTGTTGATTTGTTTTTATTTATGATATCATTTTAATAATACATAATAAAATAATTAAATTTTAAGTTGCTACCAAAAAACTTAACAGCTCTATATATAAAAAGTTTCATAAAATTATTTTATTTGATTTACATTTTCATTTGGTGATATAAATCAAATAAAACAATTTTATATGAGTTTATTAAAAAGCAACATAATTCACGTCCGAAGCAGTTCTAAAATAATTCGTCAATTTCTTAGATGTGTTTGATGTGGGGGGACATCATGTATATTATAAATAGTAAATAGTGTTGTTTTTCCTTAGTCACGTCAGCAAGGAGTAGAAGCTAGTGTGATAGGCGTAGGAAGTGTCCTTACACCGATAAGACCTCGTCATTTTTTATCTTTTTTATATTCTAGTGGGACCTCCAGTACTGCATTGCCGAGGTTAGTTAGAACACAACTGTGTATAACTAATCATAAATTAGATGCTTTTATTTAGTTTCATTTTTAATAGATAGTAAGTAGATTAGTAGCTAAAATATGGCTACGAAATCTCCAAATTAATTGTTAAACAATTTTATAATTTTCATTGGTGGTTCGTGAGTATAAATCAAAGGGACAACATTATTCAGAAGCACAAATATTATTTTATCGTATACTATTACTGTTTTTGTTTATTATTTAGTCCTTGATAATATTCGATTATGAGTATGGAATAAACCAGATATATCCAAACTTTTGAGATAATGTAAAAGTTACAAAATCTACGGCAATTTATGGAACCCTGGATCAAATGATTAATAAAATTCAAAAATTCATGAAAATTATTTTATTTGTTAATGTTAATGTGATGAATGAAATTGTTTCAGAGTTTTAGTAGTGTAATTGCTTTGAAATTGGGTATTGTGTTCGACAGTCTTGAAAGCATCCAATGAAATAAAGGAAAAATATCGCATCCGACAGGAGTCGAACCTGCACCGTTCACCTCTAAGCGGTAGCGATGTAACCCCTAAGCTCCAGATGCATTGGCAATTAGTCAGCTTTTTGGTGGTCTTGATTCAACTCATGTCACATGTAATACTTAGGTACTTCTTCCTTAAGTACCATGAATTTTTAGTAAACTAATAATTTTGAGATATCTCTCATGGGAATTTTGAAATGACAGTTAGGTAAATTGAAAAAATGTCACATTCGGCAGGGCTCGAACCTGCATTCTCTACCTTTACGTGGTGTTCTACCACTAAGCTATAGACTTCTTAGTCGTCTTGATTCAACTTATGTCCTCATTAAGTATATGTATGCATGACATTAATGAGAAAGATTATTTGTCAAATAGACAGTTAAAATATAAAAATTCCATGAATGATATTTTAAAATAATGAAGAAAAAAGAATTAAAGTTTGATGTTTCAATTGTCCATTTAACGTAATGCAGAAATATGTTTAAGGAGCAAGTAAGTATCGCAGGTGACATGAGTTTAATCAAGACAAACAAAAAGCTGACTAATTACCAAGGCATCTGCGGCTTATAGTTTAGATCGTTACCGCGTAAAGGTAAATGTTGCTGGTTGGAATCGTGCCGGAAGTGACATTTTTTTATCAATTTCCCCATAACGTCATTTTTTTTTTTGTATTTTTTCTAAATTACA